>CM053406.1:5875941-6069229 GCA_028644305.1 Xerus rutilus | reverse complement strand
GTCTATGTACAATGAATCAATTTACACTGTTAACATGTAAGCCTAAATAAAACAAAACAAAATAAAAAAAAAGAAAGAAAGAAAGAAAAAAATAGAGGTAATGGAGCCGGGCGCGGTGGCTCAAGCCTGTAATCCCAGCACTTAGGGAGGCTGAGACAGGAGAATCGCAAGTTCAAAGCCAGCCTCAGCAATGGCGAGGTGCTAAGCAACTCAGTGAGACCCTGTCTGTACATAAAACACAAAATAGGGCTGGGGATGTGGCTCAGTGGTCGAGTGCCCCTGAGTTCAATTCCCAGTACCCAAAAAAAAAAAAGAGGTAATGGGGAACTGGGGTGCAAGTGTGTCTAGGTGGGAAAACCTGACTTATGTAACACAAAAATGGGTCATTTCAGTTTTTATAAAATCTTAAGTTAAAATAAGCATATGTAAAGGTGTCTTCTAAAGTCAGTTGTTTTCTTATTGAATTTTCTTTCTGATTATTTCCAGGATGACTAAAAAGGCATCTGCATAGAAATGGAAGGAACAAGCTCTGAAAGGGACAGCACCCCAGCTACTGCTGCAGAGTCACAGATTCCATCAGCATGGATGGCAGGAAATGTGGAATGCTGTTTTTACTAACCATACCATTTTTATAGATATAGCTGAGAGTCCCTAAACAAACTCTCTGCTGCCTTACAAGTACTGAATATTTTCTCTTCATAAAGAATAGCTCAAAATATGCAACTAACTTAATAATTTCTGATGATGGTTTTATCTGTGTTCATATACATATTATCTGTTGGGATTTGCTTAATGAAAAACTGAACAGAGCAAAATTTTATAACTACTTGCACGTAAGTACTCAGAATTCTTGACTTTAATGACTGCAAGATATCCAGCAGCTGGACGCATACCTAAAATCTGATCTTCAGTGTTTGAAAAAGTGTCTGTGTATCTCCATGCAGTATGTATATTGAGATGCTGTAACTTAAATGGCAATAAATGATTTAAATATTTGTTATATGAACATGACGAAATATCTTGCTTTACTTGTTAGGGAACTGCAGAACAACATGAAAGACAATTATAGGTGAAAAATATAACAGCTCCTTGAAAGTTAATAAGATTGCCTGAGGAAGTAAAGAGTCAGAAGGCCAATTTCTCTGGAAAGTGCTACAGTCGCAGCTGTTCAGAATGTATATGCCCCTGAGTCACTGTTCCTGTTCTCTCTCTGGGCCTCATACAGTCCTGTAAAGCAGGTAGGACTTTTTATAGAGGAAGTATGGTGGTGCAGAATTTATGAGACACTTGATACTTGGCAGGACCAGGGCACCCCACCTCCCTGCCTGCCACAGTGATCTGGGGCCACGGTAGGACAGACTTAGCTGGGAGCAGTGCTAGATATGACTCCTTTGGGCTCATTCTTCCACAGTTCCCTAAAGTAGAGTTCAGTTTTGTTAAAGGAATCAACACTAGGATCCATAGATTGTTTCATTAAGTTTAGCCACTTTGTTTGCTTTATTTATCATAGAACATAACCACTGAGACCACCTCAGGCCTCCTCTGCTGGGGCCCACCTTCCAGCATTAGCTATTGTCAGGGTTTGTGGTTTTGAGTTTTTCCTTTCAAAGATCCCATCCTGCCAGTCTTGAACTGAGTAAGAAGCAAGAAGATCTTCCACACCTCCATCAGAAGATCTGCCAACTCACCAAGTGAGTGGCAATGGAGGTAAGCCCATCTAGAAGCACAGGAGTTGCAGGGACCCAGGAGCAGATGCTGCAGGAGAGGCCCCCAGTGAAAAGCAAGTTAGTAGTTCAGGTATGCAAAAAACATGCAAGAACATAGGAGATGAGGTCAGCCCAGTGCTTTGGGCTATCCAGAGCTTTTAAGAGACAGACCTGTGACTGAATACAAGCAGTCAAGTGAGTGTGAATGCTCTGATGGCCCCTAGAGTTGCTATGGAAGTCACAGGCTGCTGGCTACGCAGTCATTAGGCGCCAAAGGAGAGACTGAAGGTACACCTCACTCACAGGCTGCAGGAAGATCTCAGCTATCGTGCTGCCCTTCCACATAGCTGAGCTCTTCAAAAACAACAGCAAGAATGCAAGATAAATGGCTGAAGCAGGGGGAAAATTTCCTCTATCAGAACCCAATTCTTACTTTCCTGTAGCATTGAGGCCAGTTATAAAGAACTAAAAAATTACAGAACAAAATTTTGTTCAGGCCTTGGTTGCTTTAAGTTTACCACGTTCAGTGTCTACTATTAGCAAAAAGAATACTCAGTAACTGGGAAATTTAGTTATAAGCAGTAACTTTATCAAAAACTGGTCTGACCAGTTTTAGTCTCCCTGGACTTGGAGACAGAAAACTTCCTGTACAATGCTGACTCCCAAGCTCTAAGAAGCTCCTGACATTCCTTTATCCTATGTGAGCTGTGTCTTCTAGAGAGATGCATATTGTCACAGCACTTGGTGAATGCCTGGTCCATCCTAAGAGAACAGCATGCATGGCAGTGTTCAGTCCCAAGGACTAGAAACCACATTTGGCCTCTTCAGTCACCAGTCTTTCTGACCTTAAAATTTTGTAGTATTGGGGATTGAAGCCAGGGTTGCCCTACCACTGAGCTACATCCCCAGCTTTAAAAAAAAAAAAAAATTGAGACAGGTTTTCACTAAATTGCCTAGGATGGCCTTGAATTTGCAATCCTCCTGCCTCAGCTTCCTAAGTAGTTGGGATTACAGGTGTGTGCCACCACATCCATCTGTGGCCATGGTGTTTAGTGTATGATGGAAAACAGCAATATAAACACATAACTGCAAGAAGGTTGGCTTTAAAATAATAAGCCTCATAGTGAAAATGTGCAAACCAAGGGTTGGGCTGATATAAAACAATTACATTAAAAGTGGGACTGCGGATATACTTCAGGGTAGAGTGTGCCTGGCATGTACAACGTCCTGAGTTCCATCTCCACTATCACCAAAAAAAGCTAAAATCTCAGTAGTCTATCCTCAAAAATTTGATATCACCACATACAACATTCTCTACAAATAATACTAAAAAGCTAAAAGCATTTTTCATTTCAAATAATGAAATAGAATTTGAAGACCTAATGAGTTGGGACTAACTTTTAAGATGACGTTGATACCAATCATCAATGCTCTAGTCAGTGCCTTGTTGGTCTCAGCTGCAGTGGCAGTTCCATCACAGCAAACTCTGGAACAGAGGTGACAATTATAAAGTCTTTCCTGCACAACCAGAAATCTCCAGCCTACACAGTGTGAGTCCTGGGCTAGGAAGTATGACTCCACAGGCAGCAGGCACAGTGAGAGTTGTCAGTGTGAGGAAGTAAGAAGTCAATGGCCTTTTTATAATTCTGTCTGCAGCTGACTTGATATCACATGCTCAGGTCTATCCCTGTTCCCATGCTTCATGTAGTAATAGTGCAGTTCTGCCTTCTGAACCTGAATTTAGTCCAGTTACTTTGTCATTTTGTTTGGATTTCTCAGCTGTTTTCATAGATTAATTAGTATGGAGAGTTTACACAGTGACAGGAAAATATAGTATCTGTGGACACTCACATATTAGATTGCTAAGAAGACATTTCATAGTCTCAAAATGGTCTCTTGTCTTAAGGTCTAGAAGAGGAGTGAACATTCAGACTGCATTGCCATGAGCAAAGACCCAGTAGCTCTGATGACAGCCTGGCAGGTTAATGTCCTGGGACTGAGTGGAGACTGCAGAAGGAGCCATGGAGGTTAGAACATTGCTCTTCCCACAATCTTACTGAATCTTACTGGTGGCAGCTGTGGAGAACTAACCCAAGCCAGTTTGGTCACAGGACTCCCAGTTCGTTTTTGTTTTTGTTGGATGTAACAGAAATCACAAAGGATCAGCTATGTCTTGACTACCTTATTATGAAAGCTAGCTGCAGGTAAAACCTGCCTTACTGTAAACATGTACTGAGCCAACATTCATTAGCCTGCAGGCACACCACCTCACTGTTGATGTTCTAATGAACCACAGCTCGATGGTTCAAGTGCTCTGAAGGGGCCATCCATCTAATCAGATGTGACGGTGTTTCAGCCATGAAATTCCCACTTACAATTCCATGGGGGGTGGGCTAGTGGTAGTTTTCTACTCTAGTTATTAGGTGACTTCTGTAAAGTAGAAGTTAACTATTTGCCCATTAGCTAAACCCATTCACTTACAAACACAGCCCCTACTGAAAACAGGATATAGGCTCAATTCTCTTTTGATTTTTAAAACTTAAGAATTAGTGTCATGGCTATTTCCGTTGTGATAACTTTTTTTTTTTTTTTTTTTTTTTTTGGCACCAGGGACTGAATTCAGGGGCACTCGACCACTGAGCCACATCCCCAGCCCTATTTTTGTGTTTTATGTAGAGACAGGGTCTCACTGGTGATAACTTTTTAATATTTTTCTGTTTTAAGAATGGTAATAGACTCTAGAATTTTTATATATTAAATGTGTTTCTATTGATCATGATTATTATGATTATTTTGGGGGGTGCTCAAATGTCATGCCTTTGGCTCCTGGGAGCCCCTTTAAAGATACCCTTTTGACACAATTTCATTAATTTTGTGTGGGTAGTACTAGGGATGGGAGCCAAGGGTATTCTCCACTAAGCTACTTCTCCAGCCCTTTTTATGACACCAAGCCTGACCTCAAATTTGTGATCTCCGCTCTCTCAGCCTTCTGAGTCTCTGGGATTGTAGGTGTGCACTGCTGTGCCTTGCCCACAATTCCATTAAGTTTTGAGAGCTTCTGTGCTTTCTGGCACACCCTGTTCCTTCCCTGACATGGAAGAGACATTTCTCCCAGGGGCTCTGGTTAGGAGGAGTGGTGTTTGTGACCAACATAGGGACTTCACACACTCATGCTGCCAGAGGGACCCTGCTTCTTGGTCGTTTCAGTACATAGTACCATAAGGGATTTATTATTTTTTAATCACAAGTTCATATTGATATTTCTACTTCAATTCTAGCATGGTATTTCTACTTAATTTCTTTGGTTTTATAATTGAATCTCTTCTTACAGTGAATGGCATTTTTCTCATAATAGACATGCCATGCTGACTTGCTTACTTAACCTAGGAAAATGGTTTCTTAATGTCATTACCATTATTGCCTGAAACAGGGAAACTACTAAATAGAAGTTCAAAAACTGTTTTGCAGTTTTGTCCTCGAACACATATCCCAAGTCTGTGAGCTCCCAGTCACTTTTGACTTGACGCTGTCCTTGCCTGTTATGGAAACATTTATCCAGTGTAGAGTTTAGCAGGAACATGTTGTTTTTACTGTCACTGTAAAGATTTTTGCATTCTAACAGCTGCTAATTCTTAGAAGGTGGTACTTTTGGCTACCAGGGGTTGGAGGCCACTCTGCCAATGACTGACCTTTGAGATGGGCAGCCCTCTGACCATTTCATTATGTATTTCACATCCCCACCCTGTCAGCCCACCCCAGGGAGTTCTGACTAACTGATCAATTCTGCATTTTGTCACTGAATTTCCAGTACATTAGAACCTAGGTATTTTAATTTTTTAAGCTTGTTCTTAAAGATGATCTTGTGGAAAGTTTTATCTCATGCCTTTTTTGAGTTACAATTCATATCTAACCTCTCTAAATGCCAGACTCTGTATTTTTACCCACAGTTACATTATATAAATTCAAATAATTCTCTCAGTTAACATTCTCTTGACCTTGTATGAGTCAGTGTTTAATTTTCCCATAGGGGGATTTCATGAGATGTATAGTATCTTAAGATGCCACATGTTAAGCAAAGGAGACATATAACCCAAGCTCCTTAAGATTTTGTCTGAAGTCTTCATTCCTAAGTCAAATGCAGATTTTACTTTATTTATGTATTTTCTAGCACAATTAAACATCCTTCAAGTGATGCTTCTGGGAAGAAATCCCCCTCCCCCATCAGTTTACCTGGATGAGGTTCTACCCTGAGACACACAAGGGACCAGCTACCATTCCAACTGGTGACATGGGGAAGAAAAGCCCCCTTCTGAAACTCCAGCTGGTTCTATTTACAACACATAAATCCTTCTCATGTAAATATATTGGCAAATGGGCCCAACTGACCTGAGAAGATTTTAAATTGAATTGGCCAAAATGGGGAACTTTCAAAATTCCTGAATTAGTTTATTTGAGTGCATACTTAGAAAAAGCTGGTTTTAGAACCAGACAAAATGAGTGGGAGGCTTATTTTTCAACTGTACTTAGAAGCTTCTAAACAAAACTCAGAAAAAGGAAAAAACAAAACAAAACAAAACTTCCCTCCAAGCATTAAGTCAGAAATTCACAGAATGTCTCTGAACTAAAATCTTCTAACATATCTTCCCCCATGACTTCCACTCTCTGCTGCCTCATGGAATGGACAGATACTGAGCAGAAAAGAGTCAACTTATGCCTGGTTGTTTCAAAGTAGGAAAGAGAGCTATGGGACAAAACTCAGGGTTCGGACAAGTTACAAGAGGTTTAAGGAAGTTATAGAAGGATTATGGCAAAGAGTGGATCTTGTGGTAGCTTTTGTTTTTTTGGCAGTGCTAGGGTCCAAACCCAAGTCCTTGTCCATGCTAGGCCCATGTTCTGTTGTGGAAGATTCATGTGTGATCAAGTTGGCACTATTATACATACATTTTTCTAGAAGTTAAGTGCTAATATCAAAGGTGCACTGGTGAACTGAAGTTTGATTCCATGTTTGTAGGGCAGAAGTTTCTTAGATCTTTGATCTACACTTAATAGGAAATTTTCAGAGGTTTTCCTTTAAAATATTTTTGTCACCTTAGCTTTTCCTATTTAACCAATTATTTTAGATCTTTGATATTTGACAAATGTCCCAAAATCAAATTCCAAAATTAATTCTTCTCAGTCTAGAACTAACTTTGGAATTTCCAGATGTCTTGGAAGTCCACCTGACACATTAGACTTATATTTCTATTAATGTGTTAATATGTGTTCCTAGAAATTTGGTATTTCTTGGTGTATGTAATCAGCCATAATTCTAATGTTAAATTATTATATGCTACAAAAATAACCAAATTCCTCAGTCAGTTGTTAGTAGTCCTCAGATCTTTAACCATGGCTATTTTAAGTCTTATCCATAGTTAAGTGGCTTTATTCTGATGCCTTTCTGGAAGTTTTTTGCCAGCAACTATGATCCCAAAGTGGTGTCTTTTCTTCATGGAAAAGATGGAAAGAACTCTGATAAGAATAGGATTCCCTATTCTCTGATAAGAATAGGACTTCTTGGGACAGTTCCATCCTAGTGACATGGAATCTCTAATACTACATAGATCATGGATGCTCTTGTGGAAAGATTTTGATTGAAAGGGAAAAATATCAAAGAAGATAATAAAAGTTGGAGTGGCTTTGAAGGAACATTGGCTCAGGGCACATCTACATGCAGCTGACCTTTGGAATGGGCTGTACAAATGTCCACTTCCAGATGCAAGCTGGCCTTTGGATTGGGCCAAACTGCAGTATCCTAAAACACTGTTAACCTCTACTGTCCTTTGGTACAAGGGACTCCTTCCCCAACTATTTAGACTGAGACCACACCCAATTCCTTTCTTACAAGATACCTTAACTTTTCCCAGAATCAGTTATAGTTCCTGATCAACAAGAAACATAATTGCTACCTTATGCTTTGTGGTTTAAAGCTATAATACACTAGCCATTTTGTAAAACGCAGAGCACATTTATAAGACTGATTTTCCAGACTGTAATTCTAACTAGCCCCAAGTAAATGTTATTTCTTTGTTCTCAACTAGACTGGTTTTATTCTTGGTTTATAATAAATGCAGAAAGATACATTTACATTGGGTATGGTGGCACATGCCTGTAATCCCAGTGACTCAGCAGGTGAGACAGGAGGATCACAAGTTTGAGGCCAGCCTCAGTATCTTAGGGCCCATGAGTTAAATCCAAGTACCAAAAAAAAAAAAAAGAAAAGAAAAGAAAAGAAAAGAAAGAAAGAATATTGTCTGTTGATATCCATGAGAACTGGTCCCAGAACGCCACTCAGATACCAATATTTGAGCTGGGCGCAGTGGCGCAAGCCTGTAGTCCCAGCACTTTGGGAGGCTGAGACAGGAGAATCATAAGTTCAAAGTCAGCCTCAGCAATGGCAAGGCACTAAGCAACTCAGTGAGACCCTGTCTCTACATAAAAAAACACAAAATAGAGCTGGGGATTTGGCTCAGTGGTCCAGTACCCCTGAGTTCAATCCCTGGCACCAAAAAAAAAAAAAGATACCAATATTTGCCAATGTCCAATATCTTAAATAAAACAGAATAGTACGTATGTAGCCTGGAAACATCCTCCCATATAGTCTTTTTTTTTTTTTTAAACTATTTAGCTGTTGATGGATCTTTATTATTTATATGTGGTGCTGAGGATCGAACCCAGTGCCTCACGCATGCTAGGCAAGCGCTCTACCACTGAGCTACAGTTCCAGCCCCTCCCATATAGTCTTAATGATGTGTAGATTACTTGTAATGCCTAGTACAATGTAAATATAAGGTAAATAGTTGTTATCATGATTGTTTAGGGACAGCTTTGGGAGATTGCAGGAAACTGCAGCTGGATGTTTATTCACATCATAATGGAGGTGAGGAGGTGGCAGGAGGCCACAGCAGAGTTTGTCAACGAATGTGTCTGTGGAGGGGCTGATGTCTGAGGCAGAACATAGCTATAGATCACCAATGGGGTCCATGAGGTCGGAGGCTCCAGCAGGCTGGGTCCACACCTCTCAACCGAGGTCTGTGGTGTGGCAGGAGGGTGGAGCAATGTTGTCTACACTGCACTGGGTCTGTGAATAGGCCTGAGGCGGTCACAGAGCATATCCACACATCACAACAGGGCAGTGAGGTGGCAGGAGGCTGCAAGAGAGCATGTCCGCATCACACGATGGATGTCAGTGGACTGTGAGAGTTGGCAGCAGCTCACATCCTCAAGATGGAGTGTCCAGACGCCATGGCATTGTGTGCACAGACATCCTGCATGAGGTGTGACTGAAGTACAGGTCACAGGAGAGTGTCCACATCAGTCAGGTCTGGGGCACCAAGCTGCAGCAGGCACATGACAGATCAGTGTCACAGCAGGCTGCTGAGGCGAGATGTCATCACATGTCTTCACTCAGGACTGTGGAGGGGCAAGAGTGTGACGGAAGGTGCACCTCTCACGTTCCCAGGGAGACGTACCCGTGCGTGCCTTCCGCGTGCCTTGTCACCACGCCCCAAGAAATGGAAGAAATCAAACATTTTCTGATCACAGCCAGGCAAAAGGATGACAGAGCTGTCAAGATCAAGAAAAACAAGGATAATGTGAACTTTAAAGTTTGATCCATTTTTATCTTGATCATCACAGACAAGGAGAAGGCAGAGGTGAAGCAGTTCCTACTCCCAGGTTTGGCAGTGAAGTAGCCGAAATGAACCAGACAAGCTGATGTGAACTACATTAAAATTTTAATAAAAGTAAAAAAAAAAAGTGTGAAGCAGAGCTGTCCACACATCACACATCAGAACTCGATCTTAAGGGACTATGGAGCCACCGCTAGCATGTCCACACATCATAACTGAGAAATGTAGGTGGTAGAGTCTGCAGCAGAGTGTGCGCACACATCACTAATGAGATCTGTGAGGGGGAGACCACAGCAGGCCCTTTCCACACACCACAGGTGTCGTCAGCAGGGACAGGAGCTACAACAGGGCATGTCCGAAAGCTATGAATGAACTCTAACGAATGTCATGAAGAGGCAGAAGAGCATGTACGTGTCACCAGTGGGATACCAGAAGAGTCAGGCTTCAATAGGGTGTGTCCATACATCACTGCTAAGGTGAATGACCCCACAGGATGGTGCAGCAGAGCAGAACGCATCACAACAGAGGTGACAATGAAGACAGAGATTGCAACAAATCATGACCACAGTATCACTGGGGCTGTGAGATGGTTAAGTCCAGCAGGAAAGTATGTCCACACACCACAAACAAGGTCTGTGAGGTGGAACAAGAACAGCAGAACTTGTCGATAACATCAGAACAGAGTTGATGGAATGATTGGTGCACACGCCAGAATACATTCTTGCACATCGACAGAGGTCTTTGGTGAAGTAGTAGGCCAAAACAGATGGTGTCCACGTATCAGCATGTGCTTTAGCAGGTAAAAAAGAAGCCCAGGATTATGGAGGGTCTGAACATCGTGCGAGAGCACTTGATGGGGAATGCCAGGCATACCATGTGCATGGTTGATAAAGGAGTGCTGTGTTTGTGGGGGAGTTCAGAACAGGTCGTATACAAAAAAAAAAAAGAGTGTGAAGAGCAGCCTGATGCGTTTTTCAGATGAAGGAGATACAACACTCTTAAGGTAAGTGCAGTGGAGGGCAGTGGCAAAGCAGCAAATCGGCACATCATAGAACTAGGCAGAGTGACAAAGGCCGGAGCACAACATCCCTGGACATACAACCAGAGGCCACAGGACTGGCCACCGCAGTAAGAGGATGTGCTGTCACAGGATATATATACATTGACTGAATAGAAGGTGGAGTCCATCCTGACCACACTTTACATGTGATAGACAGTGGCAAGACACACTATGGACTTCCATCTGTGAAGCAGCAACAGCCACCCTCAGGGCAGGTACTCATGACACAAATGAAGAATACACAACAAAGAACAAGAACACCTCTCAACTGAGGAATAAAAGAAGCAAGAGGCCCCAGAAGAGCAAGACACACAAATAAGGAAGTGAGGTGCAGGTAGGCTGAATCCACACATCAACACCAAATACTGAGAAATGTGAGGAGGCAGGGAGTGTCGTCGTCACATCCCTGAAGGTCAGCGCTGAGTGCATGGAACTGTCCTGTCTGGAGGGGAATATTCCCACACCTCTCAGGGAGGATAAGCGTGTGGCATTGGGCGGCCACAGATTGTGTCACTCATCACCACTGACCCTCTGCCAAGGCCTTGGATTGATTACAGGCGCTGTGGGATAGCAGTCACACAAAGGACAACAGAGGTCTCGTATGGCAGAATGGAAAGCTGTCACAACTCCACTCTGTAGTAGGAGTTCCGTGAGGTGGCCACATGTGGCAGAGATGGTGTCCACAACTGGGTCTGAGAAATGGCCAGCCAGCCTCAGGTAGTTGTTGAGACTGTACTTGTGGATTTTTAGCAGTGAGTACCCTGGGGATCAGGGTATTGGCAGCAGACGCGAACACGCATCCTGAAGACATGAGAGTCGTGGCAGGAGGCTCAGCACAAAGTGCCTGGCCATCTCACCTGAGGTGAGTGGAGTGGCCTAGGCAGCACAAGAGCACGTTCGCTCTACGTGTGCCTTTACAAACTAGAAAAAAGTTGATCCACGTCCTGATCGTACATTTCAGGCACTGTCTCCACTGCAAACACACACTGTGGAATCCTATCTGTGAAGCAGCGGGTGCCTGCCTCAGGACGGGTGCACATGACAACTCGAGGTCAAGGAGTTATCCGTGCATTGCAACAGTGTCCACAGATGACTGGGACTGTGAGGTGGCCTGAGGCTTGAGCAGATGGTGTCCAGACTGGCAGAATAGGGTGTGTGAGGTGGCTGAGGCCGCAGCAATTCGTGTCAGGACATCAGCATGCAGGCCTATGGAATGGATGTTGGCTGCAGCAGGACATGAGCACAGAGCTCCACAGAGGCCTTTGCTGTGGAAGGAGGCTGTGGCAGACTGTGGGCATCATCGCTACTGGCCCCTTTAAGACAGTAGGAAGCTTGGGTAAACCAAGTGCTCTCAGCACATGGGAGGCTTGGATAGGAGAAGGCTAAGGATAGCAGTGGCAGGCTTCAGAGCAGACGTCTGTATGGTGGAGGACGTGGAGCAGATGGTGGCCACACATGAGCTGTGGGCCCAAGAAATGGCTGAGGCTGCGGAAGTGTGAGCTCCTGAGGGAAGTGCATGGTGGTGGGGCCACATAAAGGTAGGGAGCACGTCAATCAGAGGGTGATGAAGTAGCAGCAGGTGGCAGCCCAATGTGTGTTCAGTGAAACGTGAGTGCTGTGGAGTATCAGTGGGCTGGAGCAGTGCTACGGCACCGGGGGTGTGGACTGACTGCACTGTGCAGAAGGCACGGACATACCACGGCTCCGCACCAGGAGTACGAGGAGGACATGGCGTCACAGGAAGAAGAGGAGGAGGAGCAGCAGGAGAGCTGGAAGTGGTGGAGGAGCAGGTAAAGAAGAGCAGGTGAAGGGAGTGGAGGTGGAGGAGGACCAGGAGGAGGAGGAAGAGGGAAGAACAGGAGATAGAGGAAGCAGAGGTGGAGGAGGACCAGGAGGAGGAGGAGGAGGAGAAGGAAATGGAGGAGGTGGAGGAGGGAAGAACAGGAGGTAGAGGAAGTGGAGGTAGAGGAGGACCAGGAGGAGGAGGAGGAGGAGGAGGAAATGGAGGAGGTGGAGGAGGGAAGAACAGGAGGTGGAGGAAGCAGAGGTGGAGGAGGACCAGGAGGAGGAGGAGGAGAAGGAAATGGAGGAGGTGGAGGAGGGAAGAACAGGAGGTGGAGGAAACAGAGGTGGAGGAGGACCAGGAGGAAGAGGAGGAGAAGGAAATGGAGGAGGAGGAGGAGGGAAGAACAGAGGTGGAGGAAGAAGAGGAGGAGGAGGAGGTGGAGGAGGGAAAGAAGAAGAGGTGGAGGAAGTGGAGGTGGAGGAGGACCAGGAGGAGGAGGAGGAAATGGAGGAAGTGGAGGAGGAGAAGAACAGAGGTGGAGGAAGTGGAGGTGGGGGAGGAACAGGAGGTGGAGGAAGTGGAGGTGGAGGAGGACCAGGAGGAGGAGGAGGAGGAAACGGAGGAAGTGGAGGAGGGGAAGAACAGAGGTGGAGGAAGTGGAGGTGGAGGAGGACCAGGAGGAGGAGGAGGAGGAGGAAATAGAGGAAGTGGAGGAGGGGAAGAACAGGAGGTGGAGGAAGTGGAGGTGGAGGAGGACCAGGAGGAGGAGGAGGAAATGGAGGAAGTGGAGGAGGGGAAGAACAGGAGGTGGAGGAAGTGGAGGTGGAGGAGGACCAGGAGGAGGAGGAGGAGGCAGTGGAGGAGGTGGAGGCAGAGGGGAAGAACCAGAAGAGAAAGCTGCGGTAGAGCATATCCTCTCTGAAGTGAGGACTGCAGGTGCTGGCAGCGGTAGCACACTGTGCAAACCAGCGGCCTGAGCACTGCGAGGTGGCAGTGGGCCTTGGAAGCGCCTGTGCACACCCTAGGTGGGGCCTGTGAGGCAGAAGAGTCTCTGGGAATGCACGACCTCACCTGAGGACACTGCACTGATGGAGCAAGAGGGCTTGCAAGGGAAAGTGCACACCCCACGACTGAGGACTGTGAGGTGCATGAGTCCTGGAAGAGCGTGTCCACACCCCACCACTAAGGACTGTGAGGTGCAGGGTGCCTTGCAAAGGACCACTACTCCTTCTGGCTGAGAAATATGATTTGCAAGAGGCCTCAGAAGAGAGCATCCACACCTCGACACTGGAAGGTAAGGAGTACCGTGATGACCTTGTGCTTCTCCACGTCAGCACTGAGTGAATGGAAGGGGCCTGTGTGGCGCAAAATGATTCTGCACCTCTCGCTGAAGGATACGCTGTGGTAAATTATTGCTACAGATCATGATATTTATCACCGCTGGGCCTGGGCCGCGCCCTTGGATTACAGGCCTTGTGGGATATCAGTTTCAAAAAAGATGACACAGGTCTTGGATGACAGAATGGAAAGCTATTACAACTCCAAACCTTCTTAGGAGATCTGTGAGGTGCCCACATGTGGCGGAGATCATGTCCGCACCTGTGCTAAGGAATGGCTGTCTGCTGGTGTTTAGCAAGCCTTACTTGTGGATTTCTTGTGATAAGTGCAATGCAGTTTGTGGGTAGTGGCAGCAGACTGCTCCAGTGAATCCTGACGACGTGAGTGGCATGGCAGGAGGCTCCAGCACATGCCTCGCCGTCTCTCCTGAGGTGAGTGCAGAGGCTGAGCTGCACAAGATGGTCTGCACTTCACAGGTGTGTACATGAACCGGAAGGAAACTTAAACACATCCTGATCACACTCTGCTTGTGGTGTCTGCGGTGGCAAGAGACACTGTGGAATCCTGTCTGTAATGTAGTAGGTGCCCGCCTTGGGGGGTGCACATGCCACCCCACATTCAAGGAGTTGGCCATGCTTTCCACAGAGTGTCCACAGAAAGTGGAAATGTAAGGTGGCCTGAGGCTTGAGGATGATGTCCAGACAGGGTGACCAAGGTGTGTTAGTTGGCTGAGGCCACAGCAGTTCGTGTTGGTAAGCAGTAAGAGGTCAGCACACAGGCCTATGGAAAGGATGTTGGCTGCAGCAGGACGTGTGCACACAGCTCCATGGAAGCCTTTGCTGTGGCAGGAGGCCATAGCAGACTGTGGGCATCATTGCTACTGGCCCCTTTAAGACAGTAGGAAGCTTGGTTTACCTGTGTACTCTGATCATACCAGAGGCTTGGACAGGAGAAGGCTAAGGATAGCAGGCTTCAGAGTAGACGTCTGTATGGTGGCAGGTGGTCTGAGCAGATGGTGGCCACACATGACCCGTGGGTCCTAGAAAAGGTTGAGGCTACAGGAGAGCAAGTTTCTTTATTCATTCGTTTGGTGAAGGGTACCTAGGTTGGTTCCATAGTTCAGCTATTGTGAATTGAGCTGCTATAAACCTTGATGTGGCTGTGTCACTATAGTATGCTGACTGTAAGTCTTTTGGGTATAAACCTAGGAGTGGGATGACTGAGTCAAATGTTGGTTCCATTCTGAGTTTTCTGAGGAAACTCCATACTGCTTTATAGTGGTTGTACCAATTTTTAGTCCCACCAGCAATGTATGAGTGTACTTTTCCCCACCTCTTTGCCAAAATTTATTGTTGCTTGTATTCTTGATGATTGCCATTCTGACTAGAGTGAGATAGAATCTCAGTGTAGTTTTGATTTGTATTTCTTTAATTGCTAAAGATGTTAAATATTTTTTCATATATTTATTGATTGTATTTCTTCTTCTCTGAAATATCTGTTCAGTTCCTTAGTCCATTTATTGCTTGGGTTGTTATTTTTGTTTTGATGTTAATTTTTTTGAGTTCTTTATATATCCTGGAGATTAATGCTCTATCTGAGGTGCATGTGGTAAAGATTTTCTCCGATTCTGCAGTCTCTCTCTTAATGGTATTGTTTTCTTTGCTGTGAAGAACTTTTTAGTTTGATTCTATCCCATTTATTGATTCTTGATTTTACTTCTCTTGCTTTAGGAGTCTTGTTAAGGAAGTCAGTTCCTAAGCTGACATGGTGAAGATTTGGGCCTACTGTTTGCAGAGTCTCTGTTCTAGTACCTAGGTTTGAACCTCTTTGAGTTGATTTTTGTGCAGGGTAGAGATTGAGGTTTAATTTCATTCTGGTACATGTGGATTTCCAGTTTTCCCAGCACCATTTGTTGAAGAGGCTATGTTTTCTCCAATGTATGTTTCTGGCTTTGTCTAGTATTTATGTGGGTTTGTCTCTGTCTTTTATTCTGTACCATTGGTCTATGTATTACTTTTGGTGCCAATATCATGCCATTTTAGTTACTACGTAGTATAATGTAAGGTCTGGTATTGTGATGCCTCTGCTTCATTTTTCTTGCTAAGGATTGCTTTGGCTATTCTGGGTCTCCTATTTTTCCAAACAAATTTCATGATTGCTTTTTCTATTTCTATGAAAAATGTCATTGGAATTTTAATAGGAATTGCATTAAATCTCTATAGTGCTTTTGGTAGTATGGCCATTTTTCCTTTTTAAAAATTTATTTATTCTAATTAGGTATTCATGATAGCAGAATGCATTTTGATTCATTGTACACAAATGGACACAACTTTCATTCTTTGGGTTGTACACAATGTAGAGTCACACCATACGTGCAGTCATACATGTATCCAGGGCATCGTTGTTCATCTCATTCCACCATCTTTCCTGCCCCCAGACCCTCTCCTTTGACCAAAGTTCTCCATTCTTCCCTTGCCCCCTCCCCTATTATGGATTAGCTTCCACTTATCAGAGAGAACATTTGGCCTTTGGGTTTTTGGGATTGGCTTACTTTGCTTAGCATGGTATTCTCCAACTCCATCCATTTACCTGCAAACGCCATAATTTTTTTCTCTTTTAATGCTGAATAATATTCCATTATGTATATATACCACTGTTTATTTATCCATTCATCTATTGAAGAACATCTAGGTTGGAACCACAGTTCAGCTATTATGAATTAAACTGCTATAAACGTTGAAGTGGCTGCATCACTGTAATATGCTGTTTTTACATCCTTTGGGTATACATGGAGGAGTGGGATAGCTGGGTCAAATGATGGTTCCATTCCACATTTTCTAAGGAATTTCCATAATGCTTTCCAGATTCGTTGCACCAATTTACAGTCCCACCAGCAATGTATGAGTGTGCCTTTTCCACCACAACCTCACCAACACTTATTGTTTGTATTCTTGATAACTGATATTCTGATTGGGGTGAGAGGAAATCTTAGAGTTGTTTTGATGTGCATTTCTCTAATGGCTAGAAATGTTGAACGTTTTTTCATAGATTTATTGATTGATTGTATATCTTCTTCTGAGAAGTATCTGTTCATGTATATCTTCTGAGAAGTGTCTGCTCAGCTCCTTAGCCCATTTATTGATTGGATTGTTTGTTTTTTGGGGGGGTTTTAGAGTTCTTTATATAACCTGGAGATTAGTGCTCTATTTAAGGTGCTTGTGGCAAAAATGTATTCCCAAAATGCAGGCTCTCTGTTCACCCCATTGATTGTTTCTTTTGCTGAGAAGCTTCTTAGTTTGAATCCACCCTATTTATTGATTCTTATTTTTGTTTCTTACACTTTAGGAGTCTTGTTAAGGAAGTATGGGCCTAATCTGACATGATGAAGATTCGGGTCTACTTTTTCCTCTATTAGGCACAGGGTCTCTGGTCTAATTCCTAGGTCCTTGATCCACTTTGAGTTGAGTTTTGTGCATGGTGAGAGATAGGGGTTTAGTTTCATTTTGCTGCACATAGATTTCCAGTTTTCCCAGCATCATTTGTTGAAGAGGCTATCTTTTCTCCAATGTACGTTTTTGGTACCTTTGTCTAGTATGAGATAACTGTATTTGTGTGGGTTTGTCTCTGTGTCTTCTATTCTGTACCATTGGTTTACATGTCTATTTTGGTGCCATTTTTGTTAATATATCTTTGTAGTATAGTTTAAGGTCAGGTATTGTGATGCCTACTGGTTCACTCTTTTTGCTAAGGATTGCTTTTGTTATCCTGGTCTCTTATTTTTCAAAATGAATTTCATGATCGCTTTTTCTATTTCTACGAAGAATGTCATTGGGGTTTTAATAGTGCTGCTGTGAAGAAAGTGTATTTGCTCATTGATGTATGAAATAGTCTATATATGTCTGTAAAGTCTAAATTGTTGATTGTATTATTTAGTTCTATAGTTTCTTTGTTTAGTTTTTGTTTGAAAGAGCTATCCAGTAGAGAGATGTGTTGAAGTTATGCAATATTATTGTGTTATGGTCTATTTGATTCTTCAAGTAGAGGAGGGTTTTTGATGCTCCATTGTTTGTGGCATATTTATAATTATGCCTTGTTAATGCATAATTCCCTTAAGCAGTATGAAATGTCCTTCTTTGTCCCTTCTGATTATCAATTTGCCTAGAAGTCCATTTTATCTGATATGAGGATAAAAACTCATGCTTGTTTATAGAATCCACATGAGTGATATGTTTTTTTTTCCCCCATCCTTTCACCTTCAGTCTGTGGATATCTTTACTCATGAGTTGAGTCTCTTGGATACAGCATAATCCAATCTGCCAGGCTATGTCTTTTGATTGATGAGTTTAGGCTATTAATGTTCAAGGTTATTATTGAGATATAATTGGTGTTCCCAGTCATTTTGTTTTATTTCTAGCTTTTTTTAATATTTATTTTTTAGTTGTAGGTGGACAGAATATCTTTATTTTATTTTTATGTGGTGCCGAGGATTGAACCCAGTGCCTCACGCATGGTAGGCGAGCACACTACCACTGCGCCATAACTCCAGCCCTATTTCTAGTTTTTAATTTGAACTAGTTTCTCCTTTGATTGACTATTCCTTTGGTTTAGTTCCTCTCTTTTGCTGGGTTTCACTTTTTTTCTTTTCATCTCATCTTTATGGAATATTTTGTTGAGAATATTCTGAAGTACAAGCTTTCTGATTGTGAATTGTTTTATTTATCATGGAAGGTTTTTTTTTTTCATCTTCAAATCTGAAGCTTAATTTTGGTGGTTATGGGATTTTTGGTTGGCATCAATTTTCTTTCAGAGCTTGGTATATGTATGTTATTCCAAGACCTCCTAGCTTTGAGGATCTGGTTTGAGAAATTAGCTGAGATCCTTATTGGTTTCCCCCTATATGTAATCTGATATTTTTCTCTTGCAACCTTTAAAATTTTATCCTTATTCTATATGCTAGACACTTTCATTATAATGTGCCTTGATGTGGGTCTGGTGTCATTTTGCACATTTGGGGTCCTGTATGCCTTTATTTTTTATTTATTCATTTATTTTTGGTACCAAGGACTGAACCCAGAAGCCCTTAGTCACAGATCCACCCCTATCCCTTTATAAAAAATAAGTTTTAGTTATAGATGGACACAATATCTTTATTTTTTTAAACTTATTTTTATGTGGTGTTGAAGATCTAACCCAGTCCCTTACATGCATAAGGCAAGTGCTCTGCCACTGAGCCACAACCATAGGCCCATGTATGCCTCTTTTATTTGATTTTCCATATCATTCTTTAAATTTGGGAAATTTTCTGATATATCATTGCAAAGGTTGTGCAGTCCTTTGATTGTATCTCTGTGCCTTCATCTATCCCAATAAATTTTAAATTTGGTCTTTTCATGTTATTCCATAATTCTTGGAAGTTCTGTTCATGGCTTCTTAACATCTTCTCTCTGTGTTCAACTCTATTTTCAAGATTGTATATTTTGGTTTCATTGCCTGAGGTTCTGTCTTTCAAGTGGTCTAATCTGTTAGTGATCTTTCTATTGAATTTTTCATCTGGTTTGTTTTCTTCATTTTGAGGATTTCTGGGATTTTTTTCAGAATCTCTCTTTATTGAAGTAATCTTTTGTTCCCTTTCTTCATCCTTTACTTCACAGATCAGTTTAATTACATACATTCTAAATTCCTTCTCTGACATTTCTTCTTTTTTTTGGTACTGAAGATTGAATTCAGGGGTACTCAATCACTGAGCCACATCCCCAGCCCTATTTTGTCTGACATTTCTTTTACGGTGGTTTTGATAGATTCTGTTATTGGAGTATCTTGGTTTGCTTGGGGTGATTCGTTCCCTTACTTTTTTCATGTTGATTGAGTGTCTACCCATTTAACTGTATTGATCTGCGGCAGCAGAGTTTCTACCCTGTGGACTTATAGTGTCCCTAAAGTTTTCCAGTACCTCACAGTTTAGGGATAGACAAATAATAACAACCAATACAAACAATTTACAGCATTAAACCAAATAGTTCCTACTATGATGTCTCCAATGTCAATTATCACAATAAACAGAAATGATATGATCAGTTATTGCCTATAATAACAGGTAGTTTTTTGGTTTTTTTAAAATATTTTTTTAGTTGTTGATAGATCTTTATTTTGTTCATGTATTATTTATATGTGGTGCTGAGGATTGAACTCAGTGCCTCACGCATGCTAGGCAAGCGCTCTACCACTGAGCTATAGCCCCAGCCCCTAATAACAGGTAGTTTGCAAAAGGGTTTACATTTTCAAATGGTTGACAGGGAGAGAACAGAATTGATACAGGATGTGAGGGAGGAAGACAGAAGACAGAATTAAAAGATTAAAGGAAGAATGAGGGAGAGAAATTGGATGTTAGCAGAAGGAAAGAGAAAATTGAGGGAAACAAGTAGGATAAAAATATATATAAAACCAAAAGTTTTAATTAAAAATAAAAGAATACAAAACTATAATGTACTAATCAAACATCCTAGTTCACAAAAAACCATGTAAAATAACTGGTTTTAAAAATGCTGGAGATAAGAAGAACAAAACAATAAGAAACTGTATAAATGCCTATGTACCATTAAGGTCACAATTAAATAGTGAAAAAGAATTTTAAAAAGAAAAGGAAAGAAAAAAATTTTGATTAAAAAATTAAAGAATTCTTTCTGTTGGAGTTCAAAATATTATCAGCCTCTCTTTTAGTTTTAGATGTGGTCTTCTGGAGTGTGATGTTCCACCCTCTGGATTGCTGGAGTGAGAGAGGTAATCCTGTAAGCAGAGTTCCTGGAGGCAAGGTTTAAGTTTAAGCTAGCTCCAGGGTCTTCACTGAATGCTAATTGGTCTGGAGATTTTAAATCAACACACTTTCAATGCCCAGTACTTTTGGGTCCATGCTCTAGAACTTTATTCCAGGGCTCCCCTGGGTTCCACTTGTGGGGAAGCCAATTCTTAGTACCCTTTGTCACCTGCGGACCTCCCATTGCCTGGTCTCATGTTCAGTCTCCATTTTTCTCCTACCCTCACTCTTCTGATTTTTTGGTTTCATGCAATGGAGCAGCCAGGAATTTGACCTCCTCTATTCCGCCATCTTGGATCTCCCTCAATTTACTTTTTATGCTGTTTCTCTCTCAGTTAATTACAAGTTCAGTTTTTATCTTCTGGTGTAGTGGCACCCCTTCCTCCACAGAAAATCTTAATTAAGCTTCTCCAGAAATCTGCACCATAATTGATCCTAACAAAAGAGTCTCTGCAAAAGAGTTCAATGTAAACTTCCTATTTCCTATTGCTCTATCTTACTTAGCCATGAGCCTGAAAGAGATCAGCATTTCAGGTACTGAATGTCCCTTTACTAGTTTTTTCAAATATTTATGGACTATCTAGTATAGTAACAATATATATTTTATAGAAGTGTGTTTGCAAATCAAACTGTGCTAGGAAAGTGTGAATATTTTATAGAAGTGTGTTTGCAAATCAAACTGTGCTAGGAAAGACAGATTCTTGGGCCTGAGCTTCACATAGATATTTACATTTCAAAGATAAGAGAAGATGTTACTAATTGGGCTCCATAGTATCAGCTGGCAGCAGGGAGGAAAGAAAGGGGAGAAGCTGCTCTCCCCTTCTCAGGTGCTGTCCTTGAAGGGTTAACTTGCCCAGAGCAGTGAAAGAAAAAGCTGCTTTTATGTGAACTTCTGCAGACGGTGAACTTCTGAGCCCCTCCCCTTACATGCTGGGTATAAAGTTCTGAAACTGCCTGAACTCGGGGTACAGGGGGATTAATTGATTACAGCAAAAGTCTTACCCTCTGAACCAACTAGTCAGATAAAACTGCTTCCTGCTGTCTTCAGTGTCTATCTTGTCTATCCCTACAGCACTGGAACTTTCTAAATTTTTAAAACTGTATGTTTGATTAATGGTTGGTGGAAACCATGGTCACAGAACCTGTACATACAGAGTGTTCACCATCTGAATTTTATATTTTTATTTCTCAAATTGGCAAAAATGTAAAAGCCTAACTGTACATCCCATTGGCAAGGGTATGGGCAAATACATACATAGTTTAATGGTGAATGCGATTTTATATCACCCTCCTGGTGGAGAATTTAGCCACAGCTCATCTCCACATGCTCATCCCTTTAATCCCAGCAATTCTGTCTCTCGTATTGTAACCTTAAGATGCACCTCTGTGGCAGGTAACCTCCAAAATGGCCCCCCACATTCCCCACCTTGGTATTCTTTTTTTCTAATCCCCTCCCAATGAGTGATTTCTGGACCATGACTCACTTGCAACGAATACAATATGGTCAAAGTGATGGAATGTCTCTTCTGAGATTAGCTTGCAAAAAGCCTACGCCTATCTTGCTCAACTTCTCTGTCTTCCTTGCTCCTCCTAATGGAAGTCAGCAGCTAAACTGTAATCCACCTTGTGGACAAACTCAGAACTGCATCCTGCTAACATCTGTGGGAATGAGCTGGAAGTCCTGGCCTCCCACAGTTAAAACTTCTTTGAGAGTGTAATTCCCACCTGAGGACAATTTGAGCAACGAATTAAATAATGGTAGAAATTAGTAATTGATGGAATAAAATAAATACTCATGAGTTTGCAGTCATATAAATGATTAAGTGAATGCATGCATACCTACAAGGGGTAAAAGTGATTCCTTATAGAATTCCAAAGATTAAATATAGAATGATTAGCAGAAATAAAACTTAGCATTAGGCAAGTCTAGAGCAATGGTGACTGTAGGCAAGAATCATCTGTTGGTACTAAAATCCAGTGTGCAGAAGTGGGAATGAACTGAAAGTCCTGGCCTCCCGCAGTTAAACCTTCTTTGAGAGTGTAATTCCCACCTGAGGACAATTTGAGCAACAAATTAAATAATGGTAGAAATTATTAATTGATGGAATAAAATAAATACCCATGAGTTTGCAGTAATACTTGTCATCTCACAATGTCTCCCCACCAGGCGTGTGTTAATCACAGAAGGGGAATCAGTGAAGAAACCTGCCTAGCACCACCCTGTCCAAGCAGTCAGAGCAACAGTCCCTGTTAAAAGACACACAAAACATGTGGACACCATGCCTTCCATATAGGATGCACTGAAGACACAACATCACTTCTGCAGTATTCTGTCCTTGTCCAAAGTGCGTCACCTTAATGTGACCACAATAACTATGAGACTAACCTAAGTCAAGGGACATTCTACAAATGAACAAGCCAGGCGTCTTCACATATACTCTGTTATGAAAGAGAAAGTCAATTTACTGCCGCAGTTGAAGACTAAGGAGTTGTGACAACTAAAGACAAACTGGGACTGGATGCTGGGCAAGAAGATGCATCTCACTGAGACACCCAGGGAAGTACAAGGCCTGTGGCTGCACAAATAATGTGCCTCAGTTTTAGCATCCTGGTTCAGACCAGTTTGCTTATGTAAGGTGTGAACACCAGGAAGATTAAAGAAGCATAAAGCAAATGCTACTCTTTTTGAGACATTTTTGCAAACCTAAAATAATTTTGAAAGGAGATACCATAGGAGACAAAGACAAACCATCATGATAGTCTAATATC
This sequence comes from Xerus rutilus, assembly GCA_028644305.1. Classification (NCBI taxonomy): domain Eukaryota; kingdom Metazoa; phylum Chordata; class Mammalia; order Rodentia; family Sciuridae; genus Xerus; species Xerus rutilus. The sequence continues at coordinate 6,046,092 of CM053406.1, read as the reverse complement.
TAACCTGCATTGAGCACTTTAGATGCTCTAGGAATTTACATACTCCATGCTCCCCCTTTATAGATAAATGCCTGAGGCACAGGGAGGTTATATAACCTGTTCAAGGTTGATCACATGGGAAAGGGCTGGAAATTTGAACTTGGCTCTTTAATACCAGAACCCACTCACCTAGCCACTAAGCAATGCTATGAATTATAGTAATCCTTTTGTTGAATGTCAGTCAGTGGTAGAAAGTTTACCTGAGGTAGTGTTCTGACTCTGTAATTGTCAGTATTTACCTTAGCTAAAATGTTTGTCTTCTTTTACCAAGTTTTCAGCTCAAGTTCCATAACAATAGCACTTGCATTTCTTGTCCATCGGGATTTTTAACAAGAACCCTCCTTCCAGAAAACCCTGGGACACAGAGGCACTCTCCCTGGCTCTTGCGGCTCCACCTCTGTTCCTTGTCTGTTTTCATTAGGACCTGAAAGATGTACAAGGCTAAGGACAAAGCAGTCACTGCGATGGAGGCTCCCGAATATGAATCTACAAAGAAAGAAATAAATTAGTTAGCTTGTTTTCAGTTTTAGCAATCAACTAAACATGTTGAGTTTGCTATCAAAATGTTTGGATCAATAAAATGCTTCCATTGAAATATCCATACAATAACTTTCCTTTCCTCCACGTTAGGTGGAACTGACTTAAGGACATGTTGTGGTCCTGAGCAGTAAGAGTCTACCTTTGTGCTCCTCAGGAGTAAATGGATCCCCCTCTCCCCCACATAGGTCTTTTCATCCGTGTCCCTCTTCCCCACCATGTTTGACATTATTTGTAGTAAAACTACAACACTTTGTGGCCTCACAAGATTTGAACTCTAAGGTGAGAAGCAATATGTTGTGATCCTTGTTTATCTAATATGTTTTACAGAATACAAAAACACTTTTTAAAACACATATATTCTTATTAGAATGCTCCTTGCCAGCAGCTCACCTCCACAGACTTGCTCATGCAGGAAACTCACGTAAGATACCATCATTCCCACATTTCAGCAAGGCCTCATTTTGGTAATGGAATGGGAAATGGGTTAGGGAGGGCAGCAGGGCCCTGAAAATGAGGGGGCTCTCATGGGGTGAGGCTGAGACTGGCAGAGACAGAGACGGAGACAGAAGCAGAAAATCAACAGAGCCCTGCAAAGTAAACTCTACAAAGCATGGCAGTGGCCAAGTCCTTATTCCTGTATGAGTGTCCTTCCCGTTCTCCCTCTTTCTACAAGCAGCACACACCATGGGGGAGGCCAGCATTGCCCACATTTTCCTGAGCACCTTGCTTCCAGGAGACTGCCTCAGTGTGGGGCCCAGGCTGCTGGGTCACAAGTCACACACCAGCAGGAGGGACCTCATGTGCAGGAGCACTTTTTCCTGTTCATTTTTAATTAAATCTCCCTTCAAACATTAATCCGTAAATTCTTCAAGGGCAGAGATGGTGTCCTTCTTGAATCAAGTGCGGCAGACACAAGAGCGTGATCATTCACAGATCTCTTAAAGGTGACACTCTGTTGTCTAGAGCCACAACTTAGCTGCTCTAAACACTCCTTTCCTACAGTCTATATCCTGCGGCTGCCACAGCTACCCTGGAAGCATTTTTTATCCATTTGTGTGGTACTATTATTGCATTTCCATCAACCAAGTACAATAGCAATGAAACCAGTGGCCTGGGGTAAAAAATCATTAAAACTCTGAATTGATTTTGCTTTTAAAGAAGCAACATCCAAAACTTTTTTGTAACTGGAGCAACAATTAAAAGCATCAGTTCATGAGAGGTTCACTTGTTTCCACAGAGGAGCAAACGAGTTTCATGAAGGCCTTCAATGGACATCCCAGAGGACCTCAGTACATGGTGCGCGACTATGGCTGCTACAAACATGCACGACTGCCACCACCAGCTGTCCTCAGAAAGGTAAGGCAAAGAGCAGAGTAGTCTGTAGGGTTTCAGCCTTTCCCTGCTCTCCCTTTGGAGACAGAGTTTGAGGAGGGCACTCTCATGAAAACTGATTTCGCAGAAAATAAAAAGACCAACAGGCTGACATAAAATTCATCTTTGTGTCCTTCTTTGGATTGATGTATATCAGCAAAGTGTAAGAGGGGAAAACATGTAACCCATTACCATTCAATGGTTTATATACTCAGAAAAAGAGCTCAGCTCAGGCACCTTCGGCATTGCTGCTTATGAATCAGCACATGGCAAAGCAGCTAGGTATTTTTCAGTAATGGAGAAAAGCACCCAAGGCAGAGAGAATACCTGCTTTATTTTTATCATCTGAATATTCATTGTCATTTTCCAGATGTCACTAGCCTTCCAGAAGGCACCTCACTGTGCTTAAGAGGCCCAGGAAGTTGTCCTGTGGCAACAAGGGGCATTTCAAGAGGGAATCGGTGAAGGCAGGAAGCATGGAATTTGGATGGAGAGGAACAAGACGTTCTGGGGAGCAAGATTCCCTGCAATGAGAGCTAGTGTGTGTAAGAAGGCCATTAGGTGGACTATGGCTTCACAGACTGAGCAGAGCAGCCCAGCTGATGTGGGTGCTCACGCTTGTACGTATATATGCATGTGCTGTGGAAAGAAAGGATATAGTGATGCCTGAGACTGGAGAGAAAAGAGGCCACATATTCACTACCTCCATCATTATGCCAGGACTGTGGCCTCTACTCTGCATTTAGAGGGAACTGTGGAAGGTTTTTAAGCACAGGACTGAGAGTCATAGGAGCAAGAGAAATAGCTTTCCATTTTAAGTTACCAGCCTGGCGCAGGTAGAGAAGGGCCGTGAGGAAGGCCAGGCTACCAGGTCAGACTGAAGATCAGTGGAGTTCGTCCTGGCCATCTCTGTGTCTTGCATCCACTGGGACAGTCCAACCTCTCAAACCCCATGCAATCTATCTGCCTGTATGTCTGCCTTCCCTTGGGGCAGGGACTGCCTCTTCATCATCGTCTCACTCCATGACTGCAAGCAGGGTTGGCAACAACACTCCCTTGGCTCTCACTGCAGGTACACAGTCATGGTACCACTTTGTGGCCTCTGCCATCAGAGTAGTGCACTTTGCTTCCAGGAAGCATCAACAGCAGAAACACCAAAATATGTAACGGAAAGGAAATAAGTTCTCTGGAAGAGGAGGAAGCACAGTTGTGACAAGCCGTGCTTCTTTGCAGCTTTGTCACATCTCTTCTCATTAGTCATGTTCCTTTCAAGCAAGAATTTCTCCTTTCTCCCTCATGCCTTGACACTGAGCCCTTAATTCTCTGTAAGGGTGGGCCTTGGTTCCTCCTGGTCAGCTCCTATGTCAGGTGACTATGGTGACAGCCCTGACAACAGGAAATGGACAATATTCATTCACAAGGTATTCTGGGGCCTTTGGTCTTCAAGGAAGGATAGCCATTGTACTACTGTTTGTACCAGAATTTGACATCACACCAGAGAAGCAATCAAGACGGCTACAAGAATAAAAGACCAATGGTTAAGCCGGGCACAGGGGCTCACACCTGTAATCCCAGCACTTAGGGAGGCTGAGACAGGAGAATCTCAAGTTCAAAGCCAGCCTCAGCAATGGTGAGGCGCTAAGCAACTCAGTGAGATCCTGTCTCTACATTAAAAAAAAAAATAGGGCTGGGAGTATGGCTCAGTGGTCAAGTACCCCTAAATTCAATCCCCGGTACCCCTCCCCCAAAATGACCAATGGTTAAATATTTCTCCCAAACTCATGGGTCATACAGTTTACACATTTCTAACCAGAGACTCAATTTCAAGTGCAACTTTGTACTTAAACTGTCACAGAACAGTGCCACACTGACATATTCAAAGTTTTTTGTTTTGTTTTGGTACTGGGGATTGAACTCAGGGGCACTCGACCACTGAGCCACATCCCCAGCCCTATTTTGTGTTTTATTTAGAGACAGGGTCTCACTGAGTCACTTAGCACCTCGCCCTTGCTGAGGCTGCCTTTGAACTCACGATTCTCCTATCTCAGCCTCCCTAAGTGCTAGGATTACAGGCTTGTGCCACTGTGCCCAGCTTCAAAGTTATGAAATCTTAGAGATGCAAATAGGAAATCTAAAACTGTGGCCATCCAGTTTCCACATTAGATTCAAAATGCTGAAAATTCCACCATTGGGGAAAGGTTGGCACATAACTGTGATTTCCTTTTCCAAAGAAATCCTCTGGGACCAAGCCCTTTCACCAAGGTCACTTGGGTATGGGATGATCCATTGGGGGTCCTATCAGGACCTGGGGCCTGGTTGGGACCCAGTGCTGGTCTCAAGTCTAGACTTCTGGAGAGTAGGCTGGGCCTGGGCTCCCAGCTTTCATCAGCCACTGCCCCACCCAGGCAGACTTCAGTCTCACTGCCCATGGGCTCTTTGAATATCTTTGCCTCTCACCTGTGCTTCTTGAAGGTCAGGGGAGGAGAGAAGGCTGCAGGGGCCGAGTTGAGGTGTGGAAAACATGCCTATTAAACTCCTTCTCAGGCAGGAGAAGAAGACAGCAGTCCTTGAAGAAAGCAGGATGGGAGAGGTTTTCATCTTGGTACTCTGTGTGGTTCTAGTTAAAGACACTTTATTTAATAAGTACTGTTGATTAACACTGAATGCAGGGCCAACAGCTCTGTCACTCTTAACCTGAACGAGACTTCTCCAACATATGTATCTTCCCAGTACAGCCCTGTGCTTAGGAATCTACTTGCCACTTCAGCACTGTGCCTGGGACCATCTTAAACAGTGAAATCTTCAATAACAAAAAAATAAAGAACAAAAATATGAAAAACTTGGCACTTAAGAGGTTCATAGGGACACTTTCACAGTATGGGCTCAATCAAGAAGGTAGAGCTTTGCCTTGTCCAATCTCAGCTAGGAACGTGCACTTTTGGTGGCTTAATTTTCAGTCCTCTGTCCAGGTCTCTGAATGCCCCTGATTATACTCCAAGTATCCAAGCTTTAGTGAGTTGGTGTGTTTGCAAATACAGAACCTGTGCATGGTGAGAATCAATTGCATATTATTTCATTTAATCCTCATAAGAACCATGAAAGGTGGGAACTATGTTGATTTTCACATATCAGAAAATGAAACAAATTCAGGATGCCTTGTCCTTAACTCTGCTGCTGCAAAAGAATGGAGTGAGGATTCTAACCTCCATTCTAATGCTAGAGCCCATTCTTTGTTTTTAGCTATACATGATTGTAGAGCATATTTAGACATATTATACATACATGGAGTATAATGAGTATCCCATTCTTGTAGTTATACATGATGTGGAGTTTCACTGGTCATGTATTCATATATTAACATTGGAAATTATGTCCAATTCATTCTACGGTTAACCATTCTGTCATCTCCGTAAGTGCATGTCTCAGCAAACTTGTGGAGTGTTTTTAAGGAAACCATGCTTGACTCACAGGGTAAAAGAAAAAAAAAATCCCACATAGCATTCTTAAGCCTTCAATAATATTTCAAAGTAAAAGTTTTTACCTAAGTAGACAACATATGAAGTTGCCCTTCTTAGGCAATTTTATGTTTCAACCTCATATAATCCTTGGAAAGACTCATTACTTTATTTCATTTTCATATGGAAAACTAAAATCTTCAAAGTACTTATAGATGTATTACATGCTTTCTTTTTCTTTTCTTGTATTTTTATCTTTTTAGTGGTACTGGGGATTGAACCCAGGGACACTTTACCACTTAGCTACACCTGTAGAGTTTTTTATTTTTTTAAATTTTGAGGCTGGGCCTTGCTAAGTTGCTAAGCATGGTCTTGAACTTGCAGTTTCCCTGCCTCAATCTCCCAATCACTGGTATTCCAGGTGCATGCCACTGTACAAGGCTATGCTTTCTTAAATAGGATAGGTTTATTTTCCAGATTTTATCACCTATTTTCTGATCTTTTAAGGGATAAAAATATTTCACACTTTACTATAAATAGGAAAAACAAATATTTTCTCCCTGAAGGATGCTGTGCACTGGACGTTTTATCGGGGAAAGTATACGACCCGTTTTTCTAGGGGTCTTCCAGCTTCTGTTTTCACCAGGCTTGGATTAGATACGATCTCTACTGGAGGCCAGAGGATGGACAACGAAAGTCTTCCGGGGACTCCCTTCAAATCATCAGATTCCAGCGAGCGGGAAAGTGGCGGCAAAGTTAACCAAGGCTTTTTCAGCAGCATCTTAACCTATCGGAAGAGCAAAACCCGTCGCTGACGGAGGAGAGGCACGTTATCGGAAAGGCCCAGCCTCTCCAGACCCGCGGTGGGAGGCAGCCCTTCCCGTCTCCCTTCTCGGCGCGGCGGGGAACGAGTGAGAACACGGCCTGCCCGTCGGCCGCCGCGGTGCCTCCCGCCGCAGGCTCCACGGGCGAAGGGAGACGCACGGCTCCCACGGGCGAAGGGACCAGCCGCCCGCCACTTCTGGACGGTGTGAAACCCGCCAGGAGTCCTGCAGCGTAGGACGAGGGCGCGCGGGCGGGCGCGGGCCCGGGCGGCTGCGGCTGCGGCTCTAGCTGAGGCCATGGCTGTGTGTGTGGCTGCGGCGGCGGCTACACAAGCCCCGCGCCTGCGGCGGGGTGGGCGAGGCGGAAGGGACGCCGGCGCGCGTGCGCGCACCGCTAGCTACGGCGGCCTCGCGGGCGCGCCGGAAGCGATAAGCCGGACTTCCGTCTGGCGCGTGGGTGGGCAAGGGCTCGGCTCTGAGTTTCCGGGTGGGCGCTAGCGGCCGGCACTGCGGCCCGGGACTGGGCCATGGAGAAGCTGCGGCGGGTGCTGAGCGGCCAGGACGACGAGGAGCAGGGCCTGACCGCGCAGGTAGCGAGCGAGCCCGGCCGCGGCGAGGAGGGCGAGGGGGGCGTGGGGCGGCCGAGCAGTCCGCGCTCCTCTAGCCGGGCCTGCCGGGCCTGCGGAGCCTGGGCGAGTGCGTTCGAGGGCCGAGGCGTGAGGCCCAGTGAAGGTTTCGGCGCGCGTTCCCCGGGAAGCTGGGGGAGCCCGGTGGGCGCTGCTTCCTCCCGAGTGGATAGTGTGCCGCGGAAGCGCCAGGCCGGGGTTCGGAGGCCGGCTGCCACTGGGGCCTGCTGCTCGGTTCCTTCGCGCTCCTGCTTCCTTGTCGTGTTGGTTCAGCGCTGCTCGTGGACAGGTCCTGGGCCAGTCCGCAAGCTTACGGACACTGTCCAGCCTCAGCCCTCGGTGACTTCAGAGGAGTGCAGGAGCCCGCAGATGACAACATCGGAAGTGGCATCCGCTGTTCGGGCTCTACTTTATGCTCTATTTGTTCCATACTAGAGAGTAGCCATAGCCATACGTGGCCACTTACATTTAAATTAATTAAGATTTAATAGAATTTATAATTTAGTTCCGTAGTCACACAGCCCATATTTCAGGTGTTCAGTAGGCACGTGTGGTCATTGGGCAGCACCTATTGGACACTTCTACTGCCGGAAGGTCTGTTGGACAGTGCCACTTAGAACCTTGGGGACATTAAATCGATATTGTCCTTTCTTTTGAGGCCACACTCTGGAGTTGAGCAAGATGTGTAGAGGCTTGTGTTGACAAATGTTGTTCATTCAATAAATCTTCAGGTTCCCAGCTATGTTTGGCATTGTTTAAGATGCCAGCATTATAGCAGTGACCAATGAGCAGAGGCCTTTCCCACACATTTTAATTGGGGAACTTTTAATAAGCAAAATCATAATGCGTCAGGCTGAGGAAATAATTAGAGCAGGTTGCGTATTGTGTGCAGTGGTGGAAGAGGCTTCCCTGTTCCGTGGCATGAGTGTAGAGCTGCAGGGCCTCTGGGAGAGTCTTGAAGAAGAGCCGCCCAGGCAGGGGGTGGGCTGATGCAGAACCCTGCGAGCACAGTGATTTCCTCAGATTCTAGGCTAAGACCCCTGGTGACTAGAGCAGAAGGAAAGAGACAAGGGTAAGACAAGAGGCAGCAGCAGGATTGGGATTAACAAACCTGTTGTGTCTCCTACACTGTAGAAAAGGTTGAACTCCACTGCGTGTGATGGGTGGCTTTGGGTTTTGAGCCCAGTGACAGAGTACCCAGTTGGATTTAAAGGATCTTTCCGGTTGCTCTGTGGAGAACTGACTGTAGAACATTGGTGGATACCCAGACGCAGGTCAGGAGACTAATGTAAGAAGTAGTCTCAGTAAGATGACTCACTGAGTGGCTTGAATCCATGATAGAAGTGATAGTGGTCAAAATGGGCAGATTCTGTAAACGTCTTGAGTGTAGAACTACAACATTTAGATCGAATGTGAAAGCAAGAGGAGTCAAGGCTGCCTCTGTGGTGTTTGAACTGAGTGACTGAGATGGAGGTGGCTTTAACTGGGATGTGGAAGGTACAGGTTCAGGGAAGAAAATCACTTCTGCATAGATGCTGAGTCTGAGGTGCCAGGAAACATTAAGTGGAGATGTCCAGAAAGCAGTTGAAGGTAAATTTCTGGAGTCATGGGGCGGAAATAAGAAAGACGAGCTCATGAAAGGTTTGTAAGTAGAAAAGAAGTCAAGTCCGCAGTGTGGCCTCTGGTTGTCTCTAGCATGCAGGGTCAGGAGGGTGAGCAGGCAACAGCAGGTGAGGAAGGAGAACAGTCTGGAGGGACATTCTAGGAAGCAAAGGGAGAGGAGGTGTCATATGCTGCAATGGATCCCTTAAGAGCTGAAGGTTGTCAGTGGAGGTTCATTGGTTTGGGTGGTTAGCTATGGCTCAAGAGGGATGCTGAGCTTAGTATACCAGTGATTTGCTGTAAGGCAAGGAAGTGGTGGTGGTGGGATGATGAATTGGGGTCATCTTTTCTTGCAGTGCTGGGGATAGAACCCAGGGCCTCAAGTATGTTAGACAAGTGTTCTGCTTACCTATATCCCTAGCCCCAACATTTTATTTATTTATTTATTTATTTTGGTGCAGGTGATTGAATACATGGGCACTTAACCACTGAGCCACATCACCTCTTTTTATTTTTTATTTTGAGACAGGGTCTCACTAAGTTCTGAGGCTGGTTTCACTTGGAATCCTCTTGCCTTCCAACATTTTATTTTTAAAGCTGGAAAATACTGAGTGTTTCTGCAGATTTGCAGATGATCCAGGAAAGGAGAAAATTATCATTCAAGTAACACAGTGTCATTACATGATGCCTCCTGGGTGTGTTTGGCAGTGATTGGGAAGCTATAGGATCCAGGGGACAGTAGGGAGAGAATTGTGCAAGCTGCTGGGAGCAGATGCAGATGCAAATGTGGTGGGTGGAGTAGGTGGGAGTTCTTCAGTGATTCCTGAGCTGTTCTCACTGAAATAGGAAATAAGGTTTCCAGCCATGAGTCTGGAGGAGGTGGGTCTTAGAAGTCTAAGGAGAAGGTATACATTGGTGGTTTTAGAGACTGGGAGTGGGAACCACAGTAGACTGGTAGCTCCAAGCCCCACCTGCTTGTAGTGGTCCTGAACTGATGTAAGAGTTGACAGAGCAAGTGTTTTCTCTCCAGCCACATTTGCAGTGGGAGTGCAAGGTAGGGTTCAGATTTGCCTGGTGAATGCACATGGGGACTGACTGGGAGACCAACAGGGCACAGGGAGTTGGGGTGGAGGGAAGGTGGTAAACCCTTGGACTGTGGGTGTTGGCCAGTGGCTGGAAGGAAGGAGCAATGTGCAGAAAGTGGGGTACTTGGACTTGAGGTTAGAGACTACTCTGTTCATGGTGTGCTTGCTAGTAACAGATATGGGGTTTGGTGGCAGAAGAAAGATGGAGAACTGCATCATTGTGTCACCAGGACTAGAGTCCAAGGAGGTGCCCTAAAAGGGAGTAGACCTCATCTTAGGCTGTGAGGGTCCTTGACATTGTTGCAGAAAGGAATTTAAGTTCGGGACAAAGTGAGACACAGATTGATTTTATTGAGAAAAAGAAAAAAGTGCCCACTCAGAGGAAGGTGCTGGCTACAGCTCAGCAAGGTACATTTATGCATGTAATACCTAGTGCAGCGAGCATGTTAGCCCTCCTTTGTGTTGGTGACTGGAAGTGTTGACCATTACCCACTAAGGACTGTTTTCTTTTCTTCTTTGTGAAAGAAAATTGTGAATCATTTCCCCACCAAGGTTCAATGTTCTGCCTTGTGAGCTTAAACAGTACTACGTTGGTATGATACCGAGGGTTTGGTGGAGAGTGTGACATACAAATGAAGTAATCAGACCCTAAAAACAAAAGTCATGAGAATTTGTTGAGCAAAGGCATTCTCAGACCTGGTTTTCTTTTAGGTCCAGGTCAGGAAAGAAGTTATTTGTGGACTTGTGGATAAGGTCTAATAATTGACTTAAGAGTGCTAACCCTACACCCTACACCCTAACCCTACACCCTAACCCTACACCCTAACCCTACACCCTAACCCTACACCCTAACCCTACACCCTAACCCTAACCCAAACCCTATGGGTTTGAAGTATGTGATTGAAGTATGGGAAAATCACTTTCAAATCTGGACTTTGAATCCATGTGAGAGTAGACTTTGAATCATGGCCACTCTTGTTTTGTCCTACATGTCTCCTTTTTACCTATCCTTATGTTTTGATGGGGACCTGATGGAATAGGCCTGGAATGTGGGTGGCCCTAGGCCAGCCAAGAAGCTGAATGAGGCATTGAGTATTGTGAGGTGTCCAGAGGCCTGGACTGTTCTTACCTACTGCTGAGGTGGCTTGAGTTCTTGGGAGATGCCAAGTAACCAGTGTTCTGGGTCTTCCTTATGAGATGTTTGGAAGAATTCAAGGAAGGAGAGGCCTTTAAGTCCAGTATCAAGAGGATCCTGTTGTGTGCCCTGACAGTAGCACACATGTCAGATTCCTCCCTTGGCCTCTCAGAGCTGCCCTGCCTGCCTTCCACTCTCCTCCTTTGTGTCCCCAGGGATAACTGTGTTCCAGCCATGTGGCCTCAGGCAGAGTCTCCTTTCTGCCAGGGGACTTGACAGTGGCATTTCCTTTTTTCTGAAATGCCCCAGCCTGGCTCTTTTCAAGATTGTATTTGTTGTTCCTGTGTCTTCAGAGATGCCCCTCCTGGTTGCAGTTACTCATTACCCCTGTACTTCCTCTCTGGAACTTGCCCCCTTCTGTCACTACCTTTGATTTGCTGTTGGCTCGCCTTCATTGGAATGTAAGGTCTTGTCTGTCCTGTCTCCTGTTGTACATCCAGAGCCTCCCAAGTACCTGCTCCACAGTATCTGTTCTTGAGACTTGGCCAGACAGGTGAGTGCTGAGAGGTTGGACTTGAACAGCTGCTGGTAGAAGAGCATCTGGTGTTAGTTAAGTGGCAAGGATCTCACTCACAAGGGAATGTGCTACACAGATCTTTTATTCCTCCCAACTTTAATAAGTTGCAAGGTGTCTCAGTCTCTTTAGGTTGTTCTAACAAGATACTTTAGTTGGGTGGCTTATAGACAACAAGTTTATTTCTCACAGTTCTGGAGGCCAGAAGTCCAAGACTTTTAGGAAATCTTGTGTCTGGTGAGAGCTGCCTTCTGATTTGTAGATGCACCTTCTTGCTGTGTCTTCCTGAGATGAAAGAGGCCAGGGAGCTCTCTGGGGCTCTGTTCCCTTGACCTCATTACCTCTTAAGAGTTCCACCTCCTTCTACCATCACCTTGGGATTTAGGATTTTAACACATGGACTTGGGGAAGACCACAGGCACTTTCATGGTTTGAAACAAGGCATTTGTGGATGACTGTTCTATGTTTACAACTGGAAGTAATTTGTCTTAATGTTTTTCTTAAAAGTTCATCACATGGGGGGCTGGGGTTGTGGCTCAGTGGTGGAGCGCTTGCCTCGCATGCGTGAGGCACTGGGTTCGATCCTCAGCACCACATGAAAATAAATACATAAAATAAAGATATTGTGTCCATCTACAACTAAAAACATTTTTTAAAAAAAGTTCATCACATGGAAGATGGTAAAAAAAGAAAAATAGGGGCTGGGGTTGTGGCTCAGTGGTAGAGCGCTTGCCTAGCATGTGTGAGGCACTGGGTTCGATTCTCAGCACTGCAGATAAACAAATAAAGTCCATTGACATCTAAAAAAATATTTTTTAAAAAAAGAGAAAAATAACCTGTTGTACAAATTAAACTCACTCACTCTTCTTTTATCATGAGGTTGGAAGTACAACACCTGCTCTGGTATTGTCTTCTTCCTGCTTCTTGGCATACAACTCCTAAAATCCTTGGAATTTCTGAAGCAGTAGTGTCTTTCTGTGTGCCAGCGAGTCGACCTACTGGTCCCCAGAAAGACCAAAGCAGGATTAGAGAGAACTAGAACTGTCAGCCTTGCCCTCCAGCCACCCAGGAGAGTTGAAGGTTTTCAATCACGAATAGCCAGTGGTGTAATCTGTCATACCTGTGCAGTGAACCCTCCCTAAACCCCAGAAGGACAGGGTTCAGAGCTAACTGAAAACAGAGAGGCTCCCAGAGGGTCTGAGCCCAAGTCAGCCCTGGAGGTTCCCCACGCCTTAACCTACCCAGTGTCTCTCCCCCCTGCATCCTCTATGACTTCCTTTATAATGAACCAGTGAAGGCAAGCGGTGTCTTGAGTTCCAGGAGCTGCTGTAGCAAAATCGTGGTAGAGTCGTGGAACCTGAGGAGGGGGTTTAGGCAGTTGGTCAGGAGTGCAAGGAAAACAACTGGGGCCACGGTTGGCATCTGAGGGGCAGTCTCAGGGACTGGCCTGTGGGTCTGTCTGCATGGCACCCAGGTGGTGGGTGAGGACCACTAGATCTGTGTGCAGTGGACTGCCTGCTTGGTGTGCAGCACCCATTGAGCACGCAGGCAAGGCTGAGTGTGAGTGAGTGTGCTTTCTGTATCTGCAGACTTCCCTAGCCCAATGTCCTTGCTGTTCAGTGGGGGCCCTCAAGGAAGTTGTTAGGGGGAGAGGAGAGAAGGTGAGGACAGCCTCAAGAAGAAGCTCTTCCCTTCTGGGGAGAGGAGACTGAGACTGCAGAGGGCACAAAGGAGCGCTGGACATGTGAAGGCAGTGTCATGGAATGAGCTGCAGAGTGTGGCATCCAGGGGAGTGTTGAGTGAGTGTCTGGTGCTGCTGAAGTGGAGGTGAGAGCACACAGGTCTGAGTGCTGGCACATAGAGCAGCACTCAGTATCCGTTCTTTAAACTAGTTAGTAAGCACGTGAGTGAGCGTGCCGAGGGTGGAGGGTGACATCAGGAGGGATTTTGTATGTTCAAGATGGAAAAGACTTAAGCATGTTTAAAAGTAGGTGGTCATAGTCTTAGAGAGGATGGCTCACTAGAGGAAAACCCCAATAATGTTAATTCTTGAAGGGTGTCTGAGGGACTGGGCCCTAAAACAGGTGGGCAGGACCACTAGAGCTCATAGGAGGAGACCTGTCCTGGGAACCAGAGCACAAAGTACCATGTAATTTCCACTGAAAAAGAGGTGAAGTCCAAGGACCTGATAAAGGCTCCCACAAGGCTGAGGACCAATCCATGTGGCAGCTATTGAGTCAACTTGCTGCTGGGAGGAGATTGTATCATTAAGCCACATATTGGATTTTGGCAGTGCAGTAGGAAGGAATTTCAGATAGGAAGTGAGCCCTGGGAGGGGGAAGTGCGTGGAGTGGGGGGAAGGCCACTGTAGAGTAGGGAAACAGAAAGACCAAGCTGTTCACGTGGACATGAAAATCATGCAAGACACATCACAAGGATCAGAGTAGGACTAAATGAGATAACGGGAGAGCAAGGAAGAGGGTGAGGATGGCTCTTGAGCATGTGAGCCTGAGTAAAGTACTCAGCGTGACCTTGAGGAGCAGGTGCCAAGGAAGGTGTGGTGTGGAGCCTGCTCCAGAGGGTACTTGCTTCTGCTTATTTACTTTCTGATCTTTATCTTTTGGCCATAGTTATTTTGAAAAAGGATAGGTAGGAATACTGGATTGGGTGTACGAATTGAAAGCCATAGCACATTTCCTTTCTTCCTGTGGCAGTAGCTGGGAACCAGCCACAGATCTCAGCAGTTGCATCCCTAGCCATGTAGTGGTTTAGCTCTGCAGGATCCATGCATTCTTTCTTCAGTACTGTCCCTGATGACAAATTAGCCATCACTATTATATTTTTATCTCTTGTTTCCTGACTGGTTTTCTTTTTCTTTTATTAAATGGGTTTTGTTGCAAGCAGTGTATTCGTTACTGCAGCAGGAAGAAGCCCCTGAGAATGGGGAGAGGCCCTACTCTTGCTTCCTCTTCTCTGTGCTTCCTCTTCTGTTGGTAATAAGCAAAATAATTGGTGGCAATTGAAGGGGGAGTGGCAGTTTTAATGTGTTTGTATTTTTGTCCCTAAGACTAAATGTAAGTGATCACCAAAGTTACTGGTTTGGTGGGATTTCTCCCCCTCCCATTCTTTACCAACAAGGTTGAAGAAGAAAACAGCATATAGATCTTACGCAAAACAAGGTGGGGGGAGGGGGGCGGGGGGGGGAGGTTCTCTTTCTCTTCCTTGGAAAACGCAGAGCCAGATTTTCTTGCATGTTGAAGCATTGTAGAATTTTCTCGCTTAGAATTTGAGAAATCTGGTTTTGTTTTTTCTGTACCTGGAACGCAAGTCATTTGCTTATGAATTTGATTATTCTGTATTTACAAATGGAAAAAATTGTCTTAATGTTTCATTTAAAGATCATCACATAAAAGATGGCAGTGATAGGAAAAGACCTATTGTACAATTAACCATGCCATTCCACTACTACAGGAAAATAAATAGAAAATTTACTGTTGAACTTAGAAACAATGAAGTGACTTAAGTTTGCAAAGGAAAGTAAAAATGAATGTTGTTTTCCTTTCCACCTAAATCCTCACATCATTGTCTTGTAGTTTCACATCTTTAGAAATCATGATCGATGTACTACTTCCACTTTTTAATTGACATATAAAAGTTGTGTATATTTATGGTATGCACCATATTTTGATATATGTATACATACATTATGGAATGGTAGAATGAAGCTAATTAGTGTTTCCATTTTTTTAAATGAAACATTTTTTAAAATGAAATAGTAGTGTGCAAGTTTAGGTTGTATTCTGCTCTAAGTAGATAAAATGTACTTGGTGTATATTTTTTCTGTTTAAAAAGAATGAAATTTAGATGTTCTTGTAGATAAGTTAATTCTTTATTTAAAACCAGGTAATCTGACTATGTCATTGCTGAAAATGGCTATTAATTAAAGCAAACTTTTAAAAAAGTATTAAAAGTGATCTGTGTGGTATTGACATAGTACTTAGTATTTTATCTGCTTTTCATGCTGCATGAGGATTCTCAGCTTGTCTACTGAGGTAAGGCTTGTAACCAAAGGTGTTGTGAACTGTTGTATATAAACTTCCTGTTTTTGTTTCATTATTCTTGAAAATACATTATAAGTATGTGGTCTTATTTTTAAGTGTTATAATAGTGTAAGTTAGAAATTTAAATTTGGGGATTTAATTCCTTACTCTAGATTTCTAGTTTTTTAAAGACTGTTGACAGTTTTTCATATTCATTGAGAAGGTAAGTTTTAATAGTGCCCTGGTAATCTGAATTTACTAGGTCATCACTGTACTGTTTGTTCAAAGTATGCTTCTGCTTCTTCCTACATAATTGGGTTAGAATTTGCATGGCATGTAGAAATGTTGTTTCAGAATAAATTATCATTTTAAAACCAGTTTTTTCAGTGGTGGAAGAGGTGCCCAAGGCTCCCAAGACTGACTTTCAGTGAGCTTTTTGATAGTGGATGTTGACCATGGGTATGTGGTACCTGCCCAGGCTTCCTCCTCCGGCCCTGCAGTGTCCTTTGCTGCTGCTCCCTGTAGGTCATGCAGTCACCCACTGGGGAGGGGTTGCAGAGCTCCGGCACTGGGCAGCTACCCTGTGACCATGCGGACCTCCAGCTGAGACACTTCCTTTTTTGGTACCTCCTGCTTCCTTCTGCAGCTTCCCTCCTTCCTTAAAGAATTCTGCTGAGAGCAGTTCTTGTAGGAGCATCCCATCTCAGGCAGAAGGTGAGGGGATGTAGGATGAACCCTGTGTGCCCCACCCAGCTTCAGCAGTTAGCTGCATGTTGCCTACCTTGTCTTAACTGTCCCACTTTTTATCCTCAAATATGTCACAACATACCTCACACATGGTTTCATTTTATCCACATCAGTACACATCTATTGCCCTTAACAGGTAAGGACTGTACTAACTACTATTACCAGACCAGGCAAAATGACGTTATTCCTCAGTGTTACCTGATACCCAGACCATGTCCATATGTCCTCTACCACCACAGTAGTCACACTACAATGTGAAAAAGAAATCAAAGATTTGGAGAAATATATGTTAAGGTAAAATTTTGCCATAAATTAGAATAACCAGTTAAGTATGTGATAGTTTAAGAACATATTCTCTATTGTCCCTTCTCCCCTTAGGTCCTGGATGCCTCGTCTCTTAGTTTCAACACCAGGTTGAAATGGTTTGTCATATGCTTCGTGGCTGGCATTTTCTTTTCTCTCCTTGTGAGTTAAGGCTTTATATTGCTCAATTATTTTTATTTTGTATTAGATTAATATCCCATTTGGTTCAAACAGGCAATCTACTTTATTTGAATTCCCATTAAGACTATTTTGATGGAACATAATCACCTGAAATAAAGGGGTAGAGATTAATAAAAAGATGTGGAAATCAATAGTTTGGGGAGCTCTAAGAATTGTTGAAATAATTTTAAGAAAAAGCATGTCTCACATGCTTGAGGCCTGGGTTTAATCCCCAGCCCTGAAAAGAAAACAAAAGAAAAGAAAAATCAACATGTGTTAAGAGAACTGGAAAGTCAAAAATTTAGTTATGTTTATTACCTTTAACTTGCCATTTAAAATTGATATTTAATTTAAATAGCATAAGATTTACTGACAAATACAAAGACAATTTTCTTGTGACATATATATGGGAAAATAGGCAAAAGATTCAATTTAATGTATATCATTGAAAATTAACTTTTTACTATGTAATCAGAGACTATACATTAATTTCTATCTAAACATTTTCTCATATAATACAATAATGCTACTGTATTATCGTAGTAGCACTTATATTTTGAGCCTGTAAGATTATAAAATCATTTTTACCTCACTGTAATGTCTGACTCAGGGAACTGGATTGCTGTGGCTTCCTGGAGGCATAAAGCTTTTTGCAGTGTTTTACACCCTTGGGAATCTTGCTGCATTAGCCAGGTGTGTATATAATTTAGCTTCTCAAAATACCTTGTTTGTTCTCACTTCCAAATTTGCTTTTCTCATAGCACTTTGCTAATTCAGCCACAGAATTTATGTTCATTCCATAAATACCTAGTGACTCCTGCCGTGTGGCTAGCTACTATGATGCAGATTACTACTATGAGTAGCCAGCATTTGTAGGAGCATGTACTGTGCATCAGGAACTATTCTGAGTGTATGATGTCCAGTATAGCAGTTTCATGGGGCAGATGCCAGTATGGTATTAAGGTGGAGATGGCATACAGAGAGGTGAGTCTCTTGCCCAGGATGGTGATTCTTATAAGTTGCCTGGGGCAGACACAGGTCTCCAGAGCCCAGGCTCATAGCTGCTGTGCTCTAGTCCTTCTCTTGTGGAGCTTGGTTTTCATGAGGGCAAAATCACACAGTAAGCCAGAAAAAGATCTGAAGGTGTTGGTGCAGTGCAGAGAACTTAAAATTGTTGCCCCAGCAGTGACAGAGTAGCTATATTAGGTTGAGGTTTGAGGTTTCCTCTTTGGTGTTGGTGCATTTTGGTGGCATTGAACTGTCTTAGTTCATTTGTGCAGCTTTAAGAGTGTATCAAACTGGGTAATTTATAAAGAACAGACATTTATTCCTTATAACTCCAAGGGCTAGGCAACCTAAGAGCTAGGCTTCATTTGTCTGGTGAAGGCCACATCCTGTGGTGAGGTGTGTGCCCACTTGTCTTCCCTCACATGGCAGGAGAATGGAAAAAGCAAGCCTCTGGGGACACCTCATTTGTGATCCCCTAATCCTGCTCCAGGGAGTGACCCATGGCCTTCTCACCTCTCCTGCGGCCATGTTGACAGCACATTCAGACCGTAGCGTCTCTGCTGAAAGAATTGGGAAGTGTCCTTTAAAGTTAGGAAAAGCAAAACAGATTGAGGGAGAGATTTTTATTAAATAAACTAACAGGGTTTCTTTTGTAAAAAGTTATTTTTGTTTAGCCAGACAAATCAATGTGATCTGTTATTTTTTCCAAATAGCACGTGCTTTTTAATGGGACCTGTGAAGCAGCTAAAGAAAATGTTTGAAACAACAAGATTGCTCGCAACAGTCATTATGCTTGTAAGTAAATATTGGCAGTTTTAAAAAACTTCTATTGTTGTATTTTTTTGCATTATGATATCCTCAAGACTGTGTGGTTGAAGAGTTTGGATTATACAGTGTTATCTAAAGTTATGGGCTGGGAGAAGCCTGCTTACTATTTTGTAGCTTTGTATTTTTTAGATATTGATGGACCTTTATTTTATTCACTGATTTATATGTGGTGCTGAGAATTGAACCCAGTGCCTCACACATGCTAGGCAAGTGCTCCACCACTGAGCCACAACTCCAGCCCCTAGTTTTGTATTTATAACAAAGACTGGAGCTGGGTATATTTTCATTTTCAAGCCTATAGATTGTTGGATGGTCTGTGGTCTTTGGAGGATTAGGAATAGAAGACAGGTTACTTCTCAGTCTATATGTGTCTTCTCAGGGAGAATTAGCATTATTTGTCGTTTGGTTTTTGTCCCTTCCCTGTACCTACTGGACAATAATTCTACTGAAATGGCTTCTGTAACAATACCTTTAAGTTGCCCTTCATTGCCTGGTGGATTCTATTCCTGTCAGTCATCACTCTTAAATGAAGTGTTCTCTTTATCTTGAACCAGGGGTTGGGGAGATGAAAGCCACGCTTGTAGTCAGAAAGCTTCCATTATCATACATTTTGAGTTTTAGCTGAAAGTGGGTGTTTTGTGTGGGATGGGCAGAGGAACCCATCCCCCCATTCCCTCATCCTGCCTCTGGTGCCAGCTCACCTGTACTGCCTCTCTTGTAGATTTTTTTGATTTAAAGCATTTGTGATATTTAAAGAATTTAAACATAAGCATTAGCTAATAAGTTTTCCTTTATTTTTAACTGTCAACATTAGCTTTTCAAACACAATTCATTTTTAGCTTAATTTTATTTTTTATGTCTTTATTCAACTTCATATTTTATCATTTTATAACTTCCAGTTATTTTGAATTTCCTATATTAGCATTTATATCAACATATATCAGCATTTAACATTGCCTAAATTGCTAAGAGACTGTCTCATAGGGACTAAGATTTTGCTTGGATTTGTTTTCCTTATGTTACCCTGACACTTAATGATTAATAGTTTTAGTAGCATACCTTAAACCAATACATACAGTGGAGAGAATGTTAGACCACAGCAAGTATCCCCCAAGAGACCACAGTTGTATGTGACACATTGTGGAACAGCTTGAGGTGTGCTCGGTCTAGCTCGTTGACATGGAGATTTGCTCCCATCTCAGCACCGTATACCTGCTGGCCCTAGCTCAGGCGCATCACAGAAAATCATTCTGATATTTTGATTCAGCTGCTTTTTGAGCAGGTGGGCAGGTGCACCTCTTTAAAGAGAAGAAAGCTGAGTCTACCTGGGCCACTGGTTAGCAGAGACCCTGAGGTGACAGGTATCAGAACTAAGGTCCCTTAGGTCTCTAGCTCAGACCTGCCTGCTTCCAGAGACACAGTGTGGCTGAAGTTGCTTTCATGAGGATGTGAAATGATAATGTAATCTTTTGTATGAAAAAATATCAGGGTCACTATGTAAAACTGAGTACAATTGAACCTACTATGTACTGGCAGTTGTGCTAATGCTAACTGTTGGCACTGTTATTAAATATTAATGGGAGCATAAGAGCAACTTTTTGTTCTAAATATTCTTAAACCTTGAAAGCCCTTTCAGTTTAATCAGACTATTATGTATTAGGTGCTTTACTTTGCCAAGGAGTATTGTAGTCATGGACTTTGAGTAAAAGGATTGTCATGGGAAGTATAGTAAAACTAGCCAGCTGTCTCATTGTTCCTGCTGTGTGGCATGTTGCCTGTGCAGGTGAGTTCAGGGCAGTCAGCGTGTTTATTAGACTTTTGAAGATCTCACTTTTATTACTTATCTTCCCCTCCTGCAGCTCTGCTTTGTGCTCACCCTGTGTGCCGCCCTTTTGGTAAGTTGCATCAGCTTGCTTGCTTTCTGCCAACTGTCCCCTCTCCACCTGAGGTGTCCTCACATCTCAGAAATGACCCTAAGTTCAGTTTCTTGGGACCCTCTAAAGATCAGGTGGTTTTGTTTGTTTGTTTGTTTGTTTTGTGGTGCTGGGGATTGTGCATGCCTTGTGCATGCAAGGCAAGCACTCTACCAACTGAGCTATATCCTCACCCCTAAGATGAGGTGTTCTTAAAACATGACTTGGTAACATCTAGTTGGCGAGACATAGGGTAGATACTGCTGCCCGTGAGATGGCCAGAGGTGGTTGTTAACAAGTGGGTTCCGATGTGTGCACTTACACTGAAGCTGGGTTGATGCCTCTGACCACACCTGGCTGGGTAGAGACCCTGGTGGAGGCCTGGGTCCTCTGCTGTTTATGGGCTTTGTTTTTAATGCTAATACAGGAGGAAGTAGCAGTGAGGCAACTGCAAGGATGAGGGACAGGTGGTCAGGCCAGTAGTAGAGAGGGCTGGAGAACAGAACATTAACAGCAAGGGAACAGCAGAGCCTAAGTCAGTCATGTACCACTTGTGAATAAGTGACCAGCTCTTCATTAGCTTTTGAAGAAATTACATTACTATTCATTTTATTTATTGGTGTGCCTGATTCTTCATTATGTTTCTTTACTTGCGATACTTTACCTGTTTCCCAAAAGGCTTTGAGGCAGTTCTTGAGCTATCAAGAAAACACCACATTTTAAAAAGAAAGGGAATTGTACAATGTATTTTAGAAATATTCTATAAAGCCAGGCGTGGGGCACATGCCTGTAATCCCAGTGGCTCCGGAAGCTGAGGCAGGAGGATTGCAAGTTCACGGCCAGTCTGGGCAACTTAGTGAGACCCTGTCTCAAAACAAAAAGTAAAAAGTACTGGGAATGTGGCTCAGTTGTTAAGCATCCCTGGATTCAATCCTCGATTACCCCCTTACCCACTGCCAAAAAAAAATTCTGATTTTCTATTTTATTTTGAGGTTGTAAGACTGGCTTTAGTCACATGAGATGCATCTAGACTTCATTTCCCAATGGTAAAAGAATATTCTTTTTATTTTTTCCTTCTTTTGGTACCAGAGATTGAACCTGGGGTGCTTAACCACTGAACCACATCTCCAGCCCTATTTTTAAAATTTTTTTGGTTTGAGACAGGGTCTTGCTAAGTTACCTAGGGCCTTGTTAAGTTGCTAAGTCTGGTTTTGAACTTGCAATGCCCCTGCCTCAGCCTCTTAAGCCAGTAGAATTATAGGCCTGTGCCACTGTGCCCAGCTAAGAATATTCTTAAATAATTTTTGCACATCCCTAGGGAATATTGATTTTTTGATTTTGGAATAGTATAGAAGCCTGTTTGTAAACAGATTAGCAATAAGTAAATAAAAATAAAAATAATTATAAGGATAGAGGTGTAGCTCAATGGTAGAACATTTGCTTAGCTTACTGAAGGCCCTGGGCTCAACCCAGGCACCACAAAAAAAAGTCAAAAATAAAAATAACAATAGACAAGGAATTGTCAAAATAGATTGTTTTAAGGCACCCATGAACTTATTTATATTCCAGAAGATCACAATAATATACAGTTCTCCAAAAAATCATTCAAAAGGATTAAGGGGGAATGAGTAAGTAAATTCCACAAGGAATGTGAGGCTCACTCAGTAGGATTTTAAATATTGGTTCTAGAAAAGTTGACATTAATGTCAAAGACCTAACCTTTAAAAGCTTAATATTTTCAGCCTGTGCACAACTATTTTAGTGAAGTTTATTTAATGTTATATATTTTGCAATATTTAAATTAATAGGTAAAGACACGTTTTGAAAAGAAATGTACTTTATGGGTATTTAAGTTTCTTAAATCAGACTAAAATTTAATAAAGAAAATAAATTATCTACATTTTTGAAGGGGCAGAGGAATTGAACTTAATTGTACAAAGTATTTTTTAAAAATCTCAACTTATCATTCTCTGTTTTTGCTATTGTTAGTGGCATAAGAAGGGACTGGCCTTACTATTCTGCATATTGCAGTTCTTGTCGATGACCTGGTAAGTCTTTTCTTACACTAGTTAAAAAGCTAAAGTGGCTTGGAATGTGATAAACATTTTGTTTGGAACCTGTGAAGCCCTAGAAATGGGGGTTAGAAACACATGCTGTGGATCCAGACCTCCTGCAAGGCCAGGGGAGGTGAGGTTTGGGGTGAGTCCTCTTGCTCTTGATGGCATGCCTCAGTGGAACCTTTAGGAAGAGCTTTGGAGGTGGTGCACTAGTGGTGGGCGAGGAGTGAGAATGTTCTCACGAATTTACACAGTGACGTGTTCTGTGAAGAACAATGGTAAGAAATGTTGGGGATGTCACATGGATCCATCAAAAAGGCGAAATGCCAGGTCAAGCCCAGGAGGATCAGTGTACTGGGCATTCTGCACCCTGCTGCTGGGTGATCAGTCACAGGAGGAATTCGTTCCAGTGTTGCTGTGTGGCCCTGTGAAGGCTGGGGGTGTCCTCTGCATGGGCAGTGATGACGTTATTTGTTAGGTACTGCTTTTGAGCTGTGTTTGTCCTGGCAGTGTCTTCTCCCTCTTTTCTGAATGTTCAGGTGCCCTTGGTCAGACTCTCCTTGCAGCCCTTGTGTGTCTTGCACTGCAGCTCATCTTCCTGCGGGAAGGTGGTGCATGTTGTCTGCTTAAAGGTGCCCTAGGGCTAGCTCCTGGCCTCCTGTGTTGGGTGGAGCCCAGAGCTTTTCCTTGCTGCTTTAGAGCCCCGTCTTGCTTGTCATGACCCTTCCTTGTTCGGCTGTTTCAGATCGCCTGTTTGATGTCACCCATCCTGGAATCAGGATGTTTTGGCCTGATTCCCACCTTTCCCTGATAGGTTTAACATCAATGAATGTTAAATGTCATTCTCTACATATTTCAAAATAATTAGATAGTGTTATTTTTACTCTTTGCATTAAAATCTCAAGAAATCTAATTGAATCTCTTGGTGATTTTCTCTAATATTCTACCTTTTATTACCTGATCTGTACTCAATAATTGATTTATCCCTAAAGGAAAATATCATTAACTTTGTTATTTTATAAGTTCCTATTTTTGAAAAAATAACTTAAAAGAATAATTTTTTATTATAAGAAGCTCAAACTTCAGTATGAATCAGAATCACCTAGAGAGTTTTTGTTAATGTTGGTCTGGGAGAGTAGCTTAGTAGTAGAGGCTCGCCCAGCTTGTACAATGCCCCGTGTTTAATACAGGCCTTGAAGACAAAGAAATCACAGATTGTTTGATAAAGTAGTCTTGTGATTGAGGAAGTCATAGTGGGGCCTCGTGTTCTGCATTTTTTCCTCCCCCATACTGAGGGTTGAACACAGGGGAGCTTTGCCACTGATCTACATCCTCTGCTCTTTTTATTTTATTTTGGGACAGGTCTCACTAAGTTGCTTAGAGCCTCACTAAATTGCTGAGGCTGGCTTTGAACTTGGGATCTTCCTGCCTCAGCCTTTGAAGTCACCACAGTTCCTGGCTAGTCATCTACATTTTAACAAGCTCTTGTGTGGTACTGTTGTGGTGTTCTGGGCTCACATCTTGAGAACCATGATACAGTGTTCTGCCACCATGCTGGTCATGGTGCTAGACATCGCCACTTGGCATATAGGAAGCTATGATGTAGAACAGGTGTCAATATACTTGAATTTTTCTTGCAGGTATAGTCTGTCGTACATCCCGTATGCAAGGTGAGCTTGTTTGAATTCCATTGTATTCTTTCTGGTCCTTTATTTTTGCACAAATGCATGAATTCAAATAATTTTTACATTAAAATATTATTCAAGAACTTTTCCAGTTGTCTTTGAGTTTCTTACTTAAAAGAAGTAAGTCATAGATTAAAGAGATGAAAAGAAGGTTTTCATATAAAGTATCTCTGTTGAAGCATTCTTCAGTCCCCGTAACAGGCTGAGAATTTACTCTTGTCTTACCACGTGAACTTTCTCAGGGAATTTTTACAAGAGATTCTGGATCCTTCTATAGCTGTGCCTGTTCAGTAACTAGGATGCAGAGACTCTGGTAAAAATATTCTTCTTTTGAACAAAATGGAAGTTACTAGAAAATGATAAACGTTTTTAGCAGCAGAAACATCTGTAGTCTGCCTGTCAAGAGGTAACTGCTAATTCCTTACATTTTTCCAGAGCAATATATTAATATTAATTGGGGAAGAAAAACAAACTAATTCCAACCTTTAACCTGATAGATTTAGAAAAAAGATTCTGGTGAGGCCTGGCTTTTCTTTGTAAAATTTGGAAACATACATATTTAAAAAGCCAACAAAATTATATACCTAATATGAACAATGAAGAGAATTGGTAGAAATTCTGGTCTTATTTTTATTCCACTTCAAAAAGAGAAAAACGCAGAAGAGTCATCTACTGATGAGAATACCGTAGAACAAGGGCCTGGTAATTGTGCTTCAGCGGCTTAGCACGGCTTCTGGAAAATGAGCCACCCCTTCCCAGGAGTTTAGGATCTTACACTGGAAAATAACATGCAGGATGAGTCTCAGATTTTATTAGTGTAAATTTTAACAGTCTAGGTAAAAGGATTTTTTTTTTAAAGAATAGACATACTAAGTAGGAGTTCAAATACAGTTATAAAGTGTGAAAGTTGAATAAGGTTTATCACAATGTTTTTGGAATTGTTAGGATGTAATAATAAGCATTTTGCTTTTAAAATACAGTTTTTTTTTTAAAGTTAATTCTTTTGTCAGTTTTGGTATTTATATTTATTTCTTCAAATAAAAATCAGCATATGTGCTGGTAAAGATTTCCTAAGATGAATACCATTTTAAAAGTTAGCAAAATATTTAAGTCTCAGCTTTTGATTTTAAGTGATACTCAAGAAACTTTTAGTTGACCAAAGAATCCCACCAAGCCCCATTGTAAAAGGGTGACTGCATGTTTGGCAGGAAAACCTGGAGCAGATTGGCTCTCGGAATGTGGTTACATTCTGCTCTTTCCTTCCTCTTGTCACAGGGATGCTGTACTTAAATGCTGCTCTTCTCTCCTGAGTTGAAAATCAGAAACTGCTCCTGGAAAAGCACCTTGGGAGGCTGAGAGTCCCTTGCTAGTGAAGCACACTGTTCCTGGTGCATTGGTCACCCCAGCAACAACCACAGGACCGCGTAAGCCCTTCTGTGTACTGGTCAGACCACACACTCGGTTAAACAGCTAAATGTGCCTCACTTTAACTTTGCTGTGTCATTAACATGCTCTTCCAAAGATAGATTTTAATCATTGCCAATTTTAAATAATTTTAGCCAGTTTTTTAATCTTTTCAAAACAATTTTTGAAATGTGAATATTTAAGGCAGAAATCTGTGCTGTGAGAGATACTTAGTTTATTTGGCTTTTTAAAAATGTCGATGTTTTAGGACATCTTTTTTTTTTAACTTTGAAAAAAATGTGAAACTTTTTACTATAAGCTTAAAATTGCTTATTACATGTAATAAGAATAATATATATCTTTACAATTTTGAAATAAACCCATTCTTGGAAAAAACAATAACATTTTCTGTGTTGAATTTATAGAATTTTAAGTGGTTCAGTTCAACAAAATTTAGTCAGGCACTGTATTCTTTCTTTAGAAAAATTAATACAGGTGGTGGCAGGGATGAGTTTGCTCAGGTGCCAGACAGGATAGAAGGCTGCCTCCACCTGGGGGAAGGGGTGGAAGGGGTGGGAGGGGTTGACTGCTCCAGAACGCCTGAGGGGGCCTTCAGGGGCAGCATGGGGAGTGGTAGCCTGGCACTAACTACTCTTCCTCTGGTGCCCATGAGTTGACCCTAGCCTGGTCAGGGGCCAGCAGGGACGAATTTACAGGGAGAAGAGTGGGCACTGTAGGCATGGTACCGCAGTGTAGAGAGAAGGCCACTGTGTGTTAAGAGTAAGTGGAAAGGCCTGCAAAGGGTGATGAGAGAATTACTTTTGTGTGGTTGGTGCAGAGAAAGAGGGGGCAGCAGGCTGTCCTTATTCCTATGTCCATGCACCATGGTATAGTGACGGCGGGAGGAAGCTCAGGACTCTAGTGTTGCCAGAGTGAAAAAACAGGTGGTGTTAGGGCTTGGGGGTATAGCCAGGTTAAACCCCAAGGAGCGTGGAAGTCATGTCCACTGGCCAACACCCACCTTCATTCATGCAGAAGGGCATAGTATGGGGCATCAGCAGGTCTAATACCTGGCCTTGGTGCTAGGAGGAGGCCCAAAGACATCCTAGTCGTTACAGTATGGCTGCAGAGGCACCCCAGGGTACTATAGGGTGTAGAACACAGCTCACCAGCTGCACGGTGAGGCAGTGTGACCGCCAGAGGAAGAGCTGGTGCAGAGGAGCCCAGTCTAGTATGTGTGGTGGGCAACTGGAGGAAAACAGGCTGCAGAAAACACTGTCAGTGAGAGGAGTTGTTCTAGACAATTACAGATGACAGTAGTAATGAAAATAAAAGATTTAGTTCTCAGTACAGATGCGGGGAAAGCAGCTGCACAGTCTCCAGGGACTTAGCTCTTACACACCATGGTCCTGCCACGGTCTTGCAAATGTGCAGCTGCGTGGCCAGGGTCTGCTAGAGGTCTGTCTGTCCCCTTCCACTGTGCTCTGCTGCACCTCTGAGTCATCATCTGCATCCCCGCCTGCAGACTTCAGGAACCATGCACTAGGAAGAGAGCCAGTTGGGAGCCCCACTGGAGAGTGTGTGTTGTTTCTTTCTGTCCTGATAGATTCTAAAATACAAATGGTGTGTGCGCCTTGCGCATGACCTGTCCGCACCCTGCATTTTCTGCACCCCACCGTGCTTCTCCTTCCTGGTCTTGCAGCCAGCTCTGCAGCTGGCCTACAGCATGAGCAGGGATCACTAGCAAGTACACATTGATGTGTTCCCAGTCCACGTCTGGTCTGTCTGAGCTCAGCTCACCTGAGAGCCTCCCTGTGAAAAATTCACATGTAGGGCGCACAACTGGAATTCACAGATAGGCTTTGGAGGTTTCGTGGCCCCCTCATCCACCACATTGTGTGCAAAATTCAGTTTTCTGTGTTTAGCATTTCATTGCTTTTCCCAGATCCTCAAAGGGATCCCCAGAACATTGACATCCACATGAACACCTGAGGCCCGTCTCTTGAAGGCCAGCTGCAGCTGTCTGAATGTGGATTAGAGCTGGGGCAATGGCCCTGAGATTCTGCAGCCACTGGGAGTTGGAGGCTGAATGCCACAGGGGCACGGGAGCAGCACTAGAGGGTGGAGCAGAGGGAAGAAGCAGCTCCTGTCTGCATTTAGAAACTTCTTCTATCACTTTTATCCCTAGACTGGTGTGGCCTAAGAAAACATGAACTTTGCTCCCCTCTTGCCTTTAATTGCTGATTAAACCATCATTTGAAATACAGAACTAGGAGCTGGGGCTGTGGCTTAGCAGTGGAGCGCTCTTCTAGCACGTAGAGGCACTGGGTTCCATCTTCAGCACATACAAATAAATAAAGGTATTGTGTCCACTTACAACTGAAAAATTTTTTTTAAAAAAGAAATACAGAACTAGGTGTGAAAATGTTTTTGAGGCCTTTAACTGTCCACTGTGCCTGTGCAGAGCCTCTTCAGAGCTGTTTTGGATCTGCAGGTGCTCCACTGGAAATGCCACGTCCCCACAGAGCTATACAGTGGGGCTGCCCAGAAGCCGCAACAGCAGGCACCAGCTGTTCATCTGAGCGATTCACACCCAGAACTCCTTACTTAATACCACTGTTTAGCTTTCAGGTAAACTAATTAGAGAACAATTTAAAAGTAGATGCTTCTATGAAGGGCGAGGGAGCAAGTTAAATTGCCAGTGCCTCATGGGAAGAGTGTTCAGTGTGTGTGTGAGTGTATGATAGAATTAATTGAAATTAACAGGGAATGGTGCTTTTCCCGTGTTAAAATTTGGATTTAATTTTGATTTGACTGAAATGAAATATAGCCTATGGGTAAAGGAGATAATTAGAAAAATAAGGTATTAAGATGTTTAGACTTTTTCTGAGTGTGCATTTAAGTGTCACATGCCTTAATAAAACCAAGCAGTTGAATTAATGAGGAAAAGTGGTTTTAGAAGACTTGTTAATTTCTTGATGTTATGATTGATTACCAGCTCTGATTTGATTGACTGGTAACCATGGTGGTCACAGATTGAGCAGCCGGCTTGTGTGTGTGTGGTGGCCTGCATGCACTGCGTTCATTTCTGTGGTCCAGGTGGTGTGTCCAGTGCCATCAGCCATGGCCCTTCCTGGCAGCGCATCATCATCACATCCCCTGGTCTTCCAGGGCCTGTGGTTCACACCTGTGCAAAGGTTTCCTCTCTGGCTTATATGGGCCTGGATATGATCTTCCTGGTATTTTATTTCAGTGACTGAAATTTGCTCCATGAATATTTTACTCATTCTGGAACTGTCTTAAACCTTGTAATGAAAAGTCTTCATTCTGACATTCTTACTCTGACAGAATAATTTCCCAATTGTGGATAATTATGGTGTAATTGTTATATTTGAAATGTGAAAGTCAAATAAACAATTTGAAAATTAAATGACGAAAATATGGATAGATCTAAAGATACATATTTGCTTTTGTTTACCTGACCTTTCCAATCAACCAGCTTATTTGAGATAGTAAATTTAGTAACCTCTGGATGAACGGGATCACGCGTTTTAGAAACGCCCTTGTTACCAGGTGAACTCCCTACAGACGTAAGCCGACTGAGCATTCTAGGTCTCCGGTTTCACTTGGACACTTGTTGCTGTTTTTGTGCTCTGGGCATGTTACACAAAATTCCATGTAAATTACAAGTTGACTCTACTTCTTGATTCTAATCACTTTTCAGTACATCTGTCCTGAAATCAAGTTTGGTCACCTTTTTGTGTGCCTTCCCTTGCTCTGTCACTGGCTGTCCACACTGACCAATGGAATGTATAACAGATTCTGTAAAAGTCAGTGCCCACGACTTCAGCCTGCGACACGGTGTTCTCCCTTACTGCCTTTCAGACCAACCCACTGTTCTACCTTCTAACCTATGAGAGTTGAAGGTCTCAAGTAGCAGAGGTAGCTGGGCAGGGGATGAGGGCTGCTATCATTTGGATGCTGCTTAGAGTCAGGTGCTGGTGACGATGCCCTGGGCACTTGGCATTTCCTCTTGGCCTCTCAAGTGACAGGCACACCTACAGCCTCCCAAGTCCAGCTGCCATGCTGGGGCGAGCTGTCTGGGAAGACATGGAGAATCTCAGTTTCTAGTCTGGTCCTTGTGGGCATCAGTCCAACAGACTGTGTTTGGCTTTCACTGGTAGGAACTGGACTCCGTGAACCTCTGCCCACTCCCCCTGTCTACCGGTTTGTGGGGGTGGGCAGGGTTCGCTCAGTCCAGGCCCTACCGCCTGACTGCCTTCTCTTTAGTATACTAGTTAATCTGGCTTTGGACTCACATTCCTGGGGTTGAATCTCTGCTATCCCACTAGAGGTGGGTGCTTCCCCTCTGTAGGCCCCACTTTCCTAAGAAAGGGCTCTGTTAGTATATATTCTCTTAGGACTAGGAGTCTGCTCAGCCACCCTACCTCCACACTGTCCCCACCCCCAAACCATCTACTAAAACTTCTGAGGGTTGTTAGCCTGTTGGCCCCAAGAGAAGCAGACTGAATTTGCACATCATCACTGATGCCAGCACAGCTTCTGAACAGCTGGGGTCTGTACATAATATCCAGACGTCAGCTGTTGGTTGATTTTTCCTACACAGTCTGCCTCTCTATCTGGGCACAGAGATGCCAGCTGACTTCTTGCCCTCCAGTCTCCTGGTACAAAACTGCCAGCCTGCAGTCACCTAGAAACCAACACCCGGCTTAAAATGCATGTGTGCTTTTGGAATCAGGACCAAAACTATGAATTGTGTTAGCACTTGGGCACAGGGACAGAGGCTGGCTGCCCTGGTTAGGGGCCCTGGCAAGCATGGGAGTGCTCCTGTGAACTGCAGGCCTGTCTTGGAGCTGTCTTTGCAGTCCGTGGACAGTACATGGTTGTGGGGTTGTTTTGGAGGTGCTGGTGGAAGTCATGGGGCCTCAACTACCTTTCTCACCGTGCTCTAGTGAGAAATGTTTCTTCCACCTTTCAAGTTTCCTTGTCTGTCCTGTGTCTACAGCCATCCAGTTTCCCAGTGCAGCCAGTGGTGGGGTGGTGGTCGATGCCATCCTCCTATGGCTGTTGGCACAGGGCACATTGAGTTTACCCACGTTTGTATATGCTCTGGGCTGACCCAGGTCTATAACCATCACGCAACCTGGTTATGGACCCAGTTTTGCCCAGGAAAGCATATCTGATGGGAAAGTATTTTCTGGAGATGTGAACAATTGATAATTGTCCTTAAGTACTGCAGAGGCTGCTCCTATGTATGAAACTTCAGTGTGGTGCTTTGTAATTGTTGAATTGTTTGTTGATTCAACACACATTTGAATATTGTAGGAATGTTATCATATCTCCACGACCAGGATTTAAGTTGATAAGATTTGTCTTACTCATTCTGGATGAGCTGAAGTGATAAAATACTGCCTTGCTTGCAGTAATCAGTCATTAAAACAACTCGATGTCTAATACTTCCGGTCATTATGTGACTGAAACTGAACTGTTCTGCCTCTTTGTAGATGGCAGGCTATGTTTTTAATTTTGAAACTTTAAGGAGTGGCACTGCAGTAAGCGAAACCCGGGTGGCTCACAGGCCCGGGGGCGTGGCCCAGTGTCCAGGATGCCCAGACCTAGGTTTCATCCCCAGCACTGCAAAACAAAACAAAAATACAGTGACTGGCTGGAGCCCTCCGCACTGCCCCGCCCCTGTTCAGCCAGCCCTCTTTGTGATTCCGGAACGTGGCACCGCCAGATGGACCCGCGGTTTCTTTCCCACCATCTTACGAAGATGTTCTCTCCGATGCGCAAGGGCTGCGGCGATGCCCGGCACCGGCGGCCTCCCCGCGGCGCCTGCTCGAGCTCCTGATGGACTGACGTGACCTCCACACCCCGAGGCCCAGCCGCGCGGCGCCGGCGCCAGCTCCCGCCCCGCCAGCGGGCCGGCACTTTGTCTCCCGCTCGCGACAGTCGGCGGAGGCGGCACCTGGGCCCGCGTCCTTCCCCCGCTGCCGGCCGGGCAGTGTGGACCGGGCGGCGCGCGCGGGGTCCAGCCTCGCAGCACCGGGCTGGGGAGCCCCGGCCGCAGGGAGGGCGGGGGGCGCTTCCCCGAAGCCCCGGAGGCGGGCGACGCGGCGGCTGCACGCAGGTGGGTGCGGAGGGCGCTGGGCCGCGGGCACTGGAGACAAGGACCCGCCCTCTCCTCCCAGGGACCCATGATCCGCCCGCTCGGCGGCGCCACGCCTTTCCCGCCGGTGCGGCCGCCGCCCCCCGCGCCGGCCCCTGGGGTCCCCAGCGCGCGCCCGCTGCCCGGGAGGCCCTGCGCGCTGCCCGCCGCCGCGGGCGAGAAGAGGCGGCCCCCCGCGCGGCCCGAGGCGCCCCTCTCCAGCTCCTGGCCCTCCGCCACCCTGCGGCGGCCTCCCGCCCGGCGCGGCCCCGGCCCCGGCCCCGGCAGGACGCAGCCGCCCACCCCTGCGCGCGCCCCGCTCCAGGCCTCGCCAGGCCGCGCGGGGACCCCGGCCACCGGCGCCACGCCCCGGCCTGCGGTCTCGGGCATCAGCTCGGCGGGGGCTAGCTTCGCGGGGGCCGAGGCCGGGCCCGACGACGGCGTGCGCTTTTCCTTAAGCCTCACCCCTGAGGCCATCCTGGTCATCCAGAGGCGCCACCTGGAAAAGCAGCTGCTGGCGCGGCCCCGCAGACCCTTCCCCTCGCCCTCGCCCGACCCCAGACGCCCGCTTGCTCCGGGCCCGCGGGCCAGGGCCACCGGCCTGCGGAGGGGTGGCGCCACCAGCAGTCCCGACGCGACCCTCGCCGCGGTCCCCGGGCGCTGCACGCTGCCCCGCGCCCCGCGGCTGCCGGGCGGGCTACAGACCCCGGTGCCTGGCCCTCGACCCGCCGATCTGCGCCCAGTGCTCAAGGTGTCGCTGCTCAACGAGCGGCACAAATATGACGACGTGGAGTACGAGGAGGAGACGGAGGTGGTGGACGAGGGTCTGGTGCGCAAGTGCACCGCGTGGCTGCGAGGCGTGGAGTCTGCGGCTGCTGCGCGGGACCGCACTGGGCGCCTGGACACGCTGCCTCACCTGAGCACGCTGTGAGCCGGCCGGGCCTGCGGGACCCGCCCACCTCCTCCTGAGCGCACCTCCACCTGGCAACGCGGAGCCAGGTAGGCCTGCCGGAGACTGGACGACCTCCTGCACACCTGCCCTAAGTGGACACACTGATGGAAAAAGCACAGCCTCATCTGGTGTCCACTGCCCACCTTCTGGGCACCTGGACACCAAGTAAGCACTGGTGAGACAGACAGACAGTCCTGTACAACTCCCACACTCACAGCCGGATGGGTGTTCTCTTCTGCACAAAGTGGCCTCTGCCCCAGCGTGTCCTCTATCTGTACCTTTCGGCCTCCTGTGGCTCCTCAGCTGTCCTTGCCGTTTGTGCGGGAGCGGGCAACTGTGACGATGCCTGTCAGCTCCCACAGGGTCCCTTCAGGTCCCAGAGCCCCACTGCCCGTGGCCTGCCTCTCCCACCATACCTCCCCTCTCTGTGGGTGACTACCGGAAGGTGGGTGGCCACGGAGGGTGCCCGCCTGTTGCGGGACGTGGTGCTACATTTATGATTTTGCCTTTTTCCAATGTTGGGAGCATTGGAAAGTTGGGACACTCAACGATCCAGTCTCCAGCCTCAGGAGCCTGTCAAGGAGCGGTCAGTGGAAGCATCGCCCTACTGTCACAGCACAAGTGGATGGACACAGGTTCATACTCTGCATGGCAGGTGTGCCCTCGCACTGGCCCCCACACAGGCACACACACACGCACACCCAGGTACACAGTCACACACAGGCAGACTCATGCATGCATGCACAAATCAACACCTGCGCACACTCCCATGTGCAGTCACACATGTGCAGGCACCCTCAATCACACTCAACAGTACATGCACAAATGACACGCTTGTGCATGCTCCCACAGCCACGCATGCACAGCTGCACACAGGCGCACACACTCATACATACACTCATACGCCCATGGAAGGCACATTTGCATAGTCACACATACATGAGTGCTCTTGCACACATATCCAAATCACTCCCACCCAAGGACACTTCCACACACACACACTCGGTCGTGCACGCCTGTTCCCTTAAGCACAGTTTAGGGAATTATTTCAAAATAGCTGGATTGAGGCGGGAGCAGGAATGAGATTGGGCTTTTGTTAAATATGTGGTCTTTGTTTGAACGCTCACAAATATCTCCTGTGCCAGGGAAGGAAAGTGGGGGTGGGAAGTGCAGAGGGCCGGGCACCAGGAGCAGGAGGAGCAGTTGATTTGAAGGGAAGCAGGAAGTCCCTAGGGTAAGAGGGAGGTGTGTACGTGTTTTGGTGTTTTTCATCACTGTGCGTAAATCAGTGACATGGTGGCTTTGTACCGCTTTGAAGAGTGAGTTTTAGAATTCTATTTGTTATTTGAAGAAAGGGTGAGACGCCTGTCTCAGTAGCCGTGCCCTTCCCCACTAACTGGATGCCGAATGCAGGATATTTCTTCCAAGCATCTGAGTGCATTTAACTCTAAGGACAAGAAAGAAACAAGGTGTCATGAACAGACAAGTTGGCTGTAGAAGAGTAATGCACTACCTCAATTTTTTACTTATTTTGTAATAGTCAATAACCAGTTTAGTGTTGTTAGATTTTAATGTGTCGAGTCTAATTTATATTTTAAATTGAAGCTTACATTTTTGGAAACTAATTTTATATTTTTCTTGTGGGGATCTTTGCTCTAATATTTATCTCAATCCTGCCCAACCCCCCTCAAGTTCTAGGCACAAATTTCATCAGACATGAAACATTTACTTCAGTGGGAGCTAGATCAGCCACCAGATGAGTTGCAAAAACAAAACTCCACCCACGGAGCAATTCCTCTTTTCTGATCCCTGTCCAGATGCAGAGAAATAGATTTTCTCTTACCTAAAATGAATATATTAATACCAAAAGGGGAAAAATTAGCAATACTGGTCAAAGTGAATTGAGACATCTATGTCCCATAAATGCTCTTGTCCCCCGGGGAACTCGGATTGAGGTCAGCGCAGGAGGACTTGCTGTGTAGGTGGGAGTGGAGCAGGTGGCGTCAGTGGTGCCTGAGCTCCAGCCGCACCACGGGGCTGTCTCGGGGCTCTCTTGGCTCCAGTATTCACATACCCTGTTTGCTGCCCTTGCTCAGGGGAACATCTATATTTTGAAGACTTTCCTGGTGGCCTTCTAAGGGGACCGATCTACAAGGCATCTTTTCACCTCTGGGTCCCCACACAGGCCAGAAGGCTCTGCCGCTGTGTTTTATTTCCTTTCCTCTCTTTCTTCCTCCAGGCTCCCCAGCCCACCTCGCTTTCTTCACTGGCCACATTTAAGCACTTTTCTCTAATCTGCATTTGTGCCCTAGGGTTTGTGCGCCTGTCCTTTACTCTACAGGCGACTGAGGGGAACATGTGTCGCCCTGGTTAATCAGAGGTGTGTACATGACATTGCTGTCTGTTCGTTGCTGTTGCTGACGTATGGAGAACATTTGCTAAGTCACTGTGCTACAATTTCTTAATGTTTAAATAAAAAAGAAACTCAACGGTTTGTGTCTTGTGGGGAGGACATGAATGCCGGACAGAGAGCACTGAGACTGAGGAGTGGTGCTCACCTCAGGGCCGAGGTCCCAGGGTTTGGCTGAGGGCAACTGGTTTTATTGCTACCTGAAATCACCTGGATTCAAGGATTCTAACATACTCTAAATATTATCTGAGAAGGAAATGCCAAGTATGCAATGGCACTTAAACTTTGAGGACTTACAAATCCTCACAAAGGCTAATTCCAAATATGCTCCTGAAAAATCCACCACGTAGCAAGAAAATTTGCATACAGTTTATGTATATTTCACATAAATTAAAGCTTACAGATCCCAGATGAAGAACTCCTCCTATATATCATTAAAACATTCTGCTTTTGCCTAAAATAGTTTCAAACTGGTTATACTATTCAGAATCTGACTGGTTATTATCAGTCAGATAGTGAAGGTTCCATTTGAGTATCAGTTGAGACTATTAGATACTACAAAGGGAAAGTATTGCTTAATAAACATGCTTTGTCTTTATATCTTTGGGTCCATGTAGAAAAAATAATAACGAAAAAGTCTCTGGAAGTGATTTTGGAAAAAATGCTCCTCATATCTGTGTGTGTGTGTGCATGTGTTTATGCCCGCACACCAGTATTGTCAAATTCTTTCACAACTAGATTGTCCAATAGGAGGGAGTGAGGTTAACTTCCACCCCAGGGTGGCCTTGCATGTGAAGCAAGGGAGAAAACTGTACCCACGTCTGTCATGTGCATGTCAGTTCTCAGGACTGACCACGTAAGACTTAATTCCATAGACTTAGAGAATACCTGGTGCTTTAAGATAGGTATTTTGTGTTGCTCTGCTTTTCTGTAGACAAAGTTGATGCCAAAGTGTCAGAAACTTGGTTCTGTGGTTTCCCCCAGAGATTGTACAACTCCTTTTCCTGTGGGCCATCTGTGAGTTCCAGACAGATTGAACTTCCTCCAAGATCATAACTTTGTACCTCTGTGGTTCAGCACAGCGTAGTTTCAGCAAAGTGTAGTATATCATTCAAAGAAAGTCCTAACCTAGCCACGTCTCCAAGGAGGGAAAGAGCACTTTGTGTCAACATCAGTGCCGATGAATGCCTTTGTCACCTGCGGGAAAAGCCCAGGCTAACACATCTCAGACCATTGATGCTGATAGGCAGGCAGCTGCCTCCAGGGCGGGCCGTGGTGGTGCGTGGCCCTGCTGGGGGCTGAGCACGTCCTGGTGGCGCGTGGGAGGAGGCTCCACACCCAGGGAAAGCCAGGCTTTGGAGCCCTCCGAGACCAGAGTTGACACTGAAGCTGATGTTGATTCCCCAGCTGTCTCCTTAAACTTCTCTATCTTCTTCCTCTTGCATCTAGGAGGGTGATAAAGCACCCATGATCCTGGTATGAGGTAAAGGGTCTACTTTGGAAAATGCCTACTGTCACCCCACTCAAGGTCAACTGTACTTTTTTACTATTTCAAAAAGATCTTCACTACTCAAAAAATATCACTCTCCGACACTCCTGTGTGCAAAATCTGATGGTTCCATCCATCAACCATTTAAGGTGTACCTTTGGTGAGGCTACCCTTTCATTTCCTGTAGGTATTAAAGAATAAGAATGTTGGCTGATCTGGGAATATAACTCAGTGGCTTGGCATTCTCGAGACACTGAGTTCAATCCGCAGAACTGGGGTCAGGGGGCAGGGAGGCTATTATGTTTTATAGCCTTATCTCACACTGCTTATTTCCCTAATACAAAATATGGTTCTGAGTTTTCCTGGCAGCAGATGCAAAGTTAAAAGTAATGTGTTATATGACCTCAACATTTAATAACAAGAAACATAAAAGACGTTTTAGAGAAACATATTGTATGTATTGATACACAAATAACAGACCGCGTCCTGAAATGCAGTGTCTCCATGATGTATAAGTGCTTTCCTATCCCTACCAGCCCTCAATGAAAGCCCAGGAGGTGAAACCCAGCTGCACCCCTGCCTGTGCTGGCCGCCCCACCTGGTGGAGGTGGATCACATGCAGACCTGCCAGGTGGGTGAGAATCCTTAGAAAGTTGTTCACATTTGCTCGAACAGCACTCGCCTCAACCCCAGTGATTTGTCTGTGCATCAGTTCTCAAACTTTCTGGTCTGAAGACTCCTTTCTTGCACAATATTGAGAGGGACAAAGAGTCTTTGTCTATGTGGGTTTTATCTATCAACACTTCATTAGAAATAAAAACCAAGATCCCAAGAGACTGGTGACGCTCAAGTATCTTCAGGCCACCACTTGGAGAACCGTTGGTTTCCACCATGGTATCAGCCTACCCTGGGCACTCAGCTAGCTGCAGTCAACCACCAGGGAAACACCTTCAAGTACAGATTCCCCAGGCCCAGAGATTCCAATTTAGTACACCTGGGTAGGGGCTTGGGCAGGAGGGGCCTCAAGGTGTGGCCAGGCTTGGGAACCCCTTTACACTGCAAGAAATACACGACAGGACTCAGAAAATATGACAGATCTCCCTAATTGTTGTCTTATCATAAAAGAGCCCATTGACCCTCTGGCAAGATCAGAGTCACTTCCTCTAGGTAGTTATACCCCTTACTGGAGACGATAGTCAGCTTTTCATTGCTGTGACCAAAACACCTGACAAGAAAACTAAGAAGAGGAAAAATGTATTTGGGACTCATGGTTTCGGAAGTTCAGTCCACGGTGGCTGACCCCACTGCCCTGGGCCTGAGGTGGGGCAGACCATCATGGCAGAAGGGCATGGAGGAGTAAAGCAACTCAGGACATGGCAGCCCAGAAAGGTCAGGGAGAGGAGTCACGGAGGAAATATAAATCCCAAGGTCAGCCCAGGAGCCACGGAGGAAATATAAATCCCAAGGTCACATCCCCAGGAGCTGCTTCCTTCAGCCATGTCCACCTTCCTGCAGCTGTCATCCAGTAACTCATTCAAATATTTAATCCACGCAGTGGATCAATCCACTCTTAGGTTACAGTCCCCATTATCTCAGTCACTCACCTCTGAACATTCCTGCATTATCAGAGGAGCTTTTCGGGGGCGTCTCATATTCAATCCTCGCACCATCCACATGGCAGGGAGAGCCTGATGCATTGACCAACGGTAATGAGCAGGATCACACATCAACCTTCCAAGCAGTGCCTGGAAGAGATGGCCCTGGAGGCCAGACTCCTGGCTTGTGGGAGGCCTTGCCTCAGACCCCACCCATCCTGACTTCTCCTTCCTGGCCCATGAGATAGGTCTGCCCCCGTCAGCCTCTGTTGGGATATAGTTGCTTCCCAGATATGGACCTAATAACCTACTTCACTCCAAATCTGTCTCACCACTTTACCCGAGTGGGAGGCACTCGCTCCAAGGACCAAGGACATGTGGACCCAGGTGTGGAAGAGCCAACTCCAAACAGTGATGTAGTGCAGTACCTTGTCACTTATGAACAAGCTCTAATGAATATCTATCTACAGAGTGTTTCACTTGGAGCAGAACAGCCTTCCAGCAGGCCCAGGATAATTTAGTTATTCATATCGAACTCACGCCATTTCTACTAGATGAGGGATACACGAGATGCAGACCTGAGGGACCAGCTCTCTGCATGACCAAACGGCCCGGCTTGTTAGAAGGCGTAGTTGATATCGTTAGCCAAGAGCCATGAGTTTGGTTTGAGGACACTTCATTTTGAATTGTTCTTTAGGAAAGCCGCTGTTGTGTTTGCTCAGGCCACCAAAATAGAGGGTCACAGACTGGTGACTTGAAAGACAAAAATTTTTTTCACAGTTTTGGAGGCGGCAAGTCCAAGATCGAGGTGTGGGTCTATCTCCTGGGCTTGCCCATGGCGCCTTCTCGCTGGGCGCTCCCTCCCAAGTGGGCCCTCTGGTGTCTCCTCCTCTTGTAAGGGCACAGTCCCCTTGGCTCAGAGGCTACCTATGACCCCACTCAAGCTTGATTGCCTTGTCAAAGATGCTGTCTCCAAACACAGCCACGTGGGGAATTAGAGCTTCCACTTTTGAATTTTGAGCAGGACATAGTTTGACCTTTCGTGGTCCCTGACCCAGATGCTCTGTAAGGCCACAGATTGGACTCCAATGGCAAGATACGACAATTGGCTGCTTTTTGCTGCCTAAGTGTGCTCACCCCACAGAAGCGACTGCAGAAGCATCAGGTATGAGAAGAGGAGGCTTTATTGAAATCTGAAAAATCACTAGTCTAGCCTTTTTGTTTCTATAGACAAGAACGCGGAGGTGAGATTTGTCCAGTTGGGCAGAAACCTTTGGGCCAAATCAGGTCTGTAACCTAAGATTTCATTCCCTCCCCCTTATGTTTGCCTTTGTGTTTCACTGTTAAGTTTTGGTCTGAGTTTTCTGTAGCATCTGCACCAGGGTGTCAGCAGAAGGGGAGAGCAGCCCTGCCGGCTCTGCCCAGCCGGCTCTGCCCAGCCGGCTCGCCCCTGTGCGTGAGGCTGAGTATTCTGCCACACCGCCTCTTCTCTTACCATCTTACCATCTTCTCTCCCCCCCTCTTCTTGGCTATTTTCGTTGCCCCCTAAGGTCCTTGTCTCAGGTGGCCTCTGCTTTGAGAAAGTCCTGACCACCTGCTGCTTCCAGCTGCCTCCTGTGCCCAGGCGGAGGCCCCAGAACTGGGAGGAAGGAGCGCAGCCCAGTGTGGTGTGATGGAGAGCAGGCAGAGTCTCGGGTGAGTGCTCCTGGGTGTGTCCTCGCCCCCTTCCTTCTCCTTTGCACATTTGTACCTACGTGTGCACCGGCCCAGGCACCGTACATTACTGAAGCCAATTGGGGCACTGCTGCCCTCTGTTTGAGTGCTGGGTAGTTTCTCCAGGATGCTGAGTGCAGGGCTGTCAGAGAGCCTGTGCCTGTCACTCTGCACAACTCCTGCAGGCAGTGTCTTCTCATCCTCCATGCCCAGCGGGCTATGGGGGCGGGGCTGGGGCGAGCCTCCTGGCAGGCTTGTCACAGCACAGGGGAGGCAGGACTCAGGGCACAGCAGGGCTCAGCTTCCTGCCAGGGCCACCTGAGTGCAGGCTCTTCATCATCATGCAGAGGGCCCAGCTTAGTACCATGGGGGAGCAGGACTCACACCAGGGGCCCT
Organism: Xerus rutilus; assembly: GCA_028644305.1. Lineage (NCBI taxonomy): Eukaryota > Metazoa > Chordata > Mammalia > Rodentia > Sciuridae > Xerus > Xerus rutilus. The sequence continues at coordinate 6,005,952 of CM053406.1, read as the reverse complement.
GCCAGGACCCACCCTCAGTGAGGCTCAGGCTGCCAAGGGTTCCATGGAGCACAGACTTGGAATCCGCGAGGCAAAGTGACCACAGCAGAAATCAATGAAATATGACACAAATGGTAGAGATTAGAAAGGCCCAAAGTTGGTTATTTTAAATCATTCGACTGGGCAACCCTTAGAAATCCTGGAGTCGTGGGCACGCTGCCATTGACATAGCCGAGGTGCATCTGTGCCTCTCCACAGGTCAGGATTTGTTGGATAACAATAAATCCTCAAGCTACACCACTTTCTTTTTTCTTTTGATGTTTTTTGTTCTTTTTAGATACATATGGCAGTAGAGTGTATTTTGACATATCATACACATGTGTGGAGTATGACTGATTCTAATTAGGACCCTGTTCTTGTGGATGTACCTGACACGGAGTTTCCCTGGTCGTGTGTTCACCTGCGGACACAGGACAGTGATGTCCAGCCCATTCTACTGTCTTTCCTGTCCCCTCCCCCTCCCTGGCCTTCCCCTTTGTCTAATTCAACAAACTGCTACTCTCCCCACCTCTCCTGCTTCCTGTGTGTTAGCATCCGCATATCAGAGAGAACATTCCACCTTTGGTTTTGGGGACTGGCTAATTCCATTTAGCAGGATGGTCTCCAGACCCAGCCATTTACCTGCAAATGTCAGGCTGCACCACTTTCATCAGTGGCAGCTCACTGAATACCTGGGGGTCACGTGGTGTCATAAGCCAGGCAATCACAGGCCCTTTTGGTACTGAGGATTGAACACAGGGGTGCTTAAACACTGAACCACATCCCCAGCCCTTTTTATTTTTTTATTTTAAGATAAGGTCTCACTAAGTTGCTTAGGGTCTCACTAAATTGCTGAGGTTGGCTTTGAGTATACAATCCTCCCATCTCAGCCTCCCAAGTCTCTAGGATTATACACATGTACCATCGTGCCCAGAAATCACAGGCTCTTTTATTCCAATCTTAATTTCTAATGTCTGGAACACTCAAGTCGCACATCACACTTCACACCATTATAGATCTGTATATACATCATGTTACAGAAAGGCTAAGGAAGGGTTAAGGCAGCCACAGGGGTTCAGGAGGCTGCAGAGAGCAGATCCAAATGCAGAGAGTCACTGTAGTTGGTCAGATAAGACTAGGAACCAGCTGGGACACAGAGCTGTTAAAGGACAGGGACTTATTCTAGGCTGAAGTCCCTGAGATGGCAGGTTCACAGTGTCAATGTGGAATGTTAGCTTGAGGTGTCAGTTTGAAGTGGGCCACGGGTGTTCATCACAAGAAGGAGAAGTGATCCACACTGAGCTGAAGCCCGAGAATAGACATTCGGACACTAGTCACTGTTGTCATCTTCCTGGGCAAGGCTGAAGACCAGTGACCAGAGGAGGGGGCCAAGGTGCCAACGTGTCCAGTCTTGGGGTGCTCCTACTTTTATGGATCTCTAGTGAGGAGGTTGATTCATTCAGGGGTCTGGTATGTTTGATAAGTTCGTGGGCCTGGTTCTTCCTATATGAGTTTGATATGTCCCCGCATCTACATGCTTCTGATTAATTCAACAAGTTCACAGGTGGTCATTCTTATTAGCATGATTAATTTATTTATTAACTTGTGCCTTGTAGCTATGCCAGGCATATGGTGGTTGTTTACTTATACAAACAAGATGTGGAGTCATTCCATCTCAGCCCTCAAACTCAGAATAGGGTAGTTCATGGCAAACTGCTGCTTTTCAAAATGAAGTAACAAAGGGTTAGGCGCAGCCTGAGAGCTCCTGTCCTGAACACCATGGAGTCACTAGGGCAGGCACAGCCTGAGAGCTGCTGTCCCGCACACCATGGAGTCACCCGGGGCAGGCACAGCCTGAGAGCTGCTGTCCCGCACACCATGGAGTCACCTGGGGCAGGTGCAGCCTGGGAGCTGCTGTCCTGCACGCCATGGAGTCACTTGGCAGGACACAGCCTGCTCTCCACACTGATCAAGATAAAACCCCAAGGCTGGGTGCGGTGGTGCACCCCCATAACCCCAGCGGCTTGGGTAGCTGAAGCAGGAGAATCGCAAGTTCAAAGCCAGCCTCAGCAATGGCGAGGCGCTAAGCAACTCAGTGAGACCCTGTCTCTACATAAAAGACAAAATAGGGCTGGGGATGTGGCTCAGTGGTCGAGTGCCCCTGAGTTCAATCCCCAGTACCAAAAGAAAAAAGAGAGAGAGAGAAATAAAAACCCAAAATTACAAGTTATGAAGACCAAAATTGAAAGAAGAGACACAACTATGGAACCGAGGGATTTTCAAGGGGCAACTGGACAGTGTCGTTGGCAGGGGTCGCAGGCCTTCGGCGCACCCAGCAAGCCGCCACAGCGTTGTCGGAGCAGGGCTAACCAGTGTCTTTTTCTGTGTTACTTTAGCTAAATGTCCCTCTGTGGTCAACATGTAAGCGGCCAGACACTGATGGCAGCTGAGGCGCATGTGACTGAGGCTCTGGTCAGCCTGGAGGAAGGAGAATCTTGCCTTTATTTCCTTCAGCAAAGTAGTGCCACTCACAGCTCCTCTGGTACACATTGTCACAAACACGCTGGGATTCGCCCTCCCTTTTGCAAACACAAGCCGGTTCGCATGAGCACAGCACTGAGCTGCAGAGTGTGCTTGCCCCCCGGGGTGTCTACCACCCACCCTCGCCTGCACCGGGCTGGCGTCCATGCACAGCCAGCACTCGGCTTTGGTGAGCCTCTCTGCTCTGGAATCTGGTGCTGGAGGTCCAGTTGCCCACAGCCTCCTGGCAATGTCAGCAAGGGTACCTGTATTAATTTTTGAGGTGTCACCTTTGCCATTGGTTTGGAGGTGATCCTTGGGCTGAGTTGGTGCACCAGGGGGTGGTTCTGTGGGAGGTGGGAGTGGCAGCAACCAGCCTGTGCCAGTCCACAGTCACAGGCTCCCTCTCTGAGGCCCCCTGCCCTGCCCCACACACCCAAACAACTGTCCCCTTGAAGTGCACTGAGGAGAGTGTCCCCCCAAGTCCACTCTTGATACCCTCCCTGCACATCCTGGCCACTCTGCCCCCACCCAGCCGAGGGGCCGGCACCACTCTAGCTTAGTGGTTGTTCAGGGATTGCAGAAAAAGAGCAGCTTTATTAAATTGTCTCACAAGGGAGGGGTGGGCTGGGGCATCTTAGTTATGAACATGACATCCTTATTTTAAGGACTTGCTTACAAGACACGGGGTGAAATTGAATGCCTGGCCAAATGAGAGGGCAGAGATGCTGAGGGACTAGGCAGAGAAGGAGCTGGGGGCCCAGGTGTCCCACTCATGGTAAGGCAGGCTGGCTGCTGGGGACCCAGGCCCCGTCCTCGCCCAGGGAGCAGCCTCTCAGCCACCTCCCCATGGGCTTCTTTCCAGGCGTGGAGGCCGGTGCCTGGCACACGGTGTGGCCTTCACTGTGTTGGTCACCATCGTGTCTAATCCTTGGCACAGGCCAGGATGTGAGGCTGGCTTGATGGCAACACTGGGCATCCAGAGCACAATCGAGCCTAAGAGCTCTGGAACAAGGGCCTCAGTCTGCGTGCTCTCGCCAGGGTGTCAGAGGCCCGGCGGCTGGGACAATGGCCTCACTCACCCTCCAGCCCAGCACAGCCCAGCACGGCTGCTGTGCTTCCAGGGTCTGCAGAGACGCAGCCACGGAGGGAAGCAGCCAGCTAAGCAGAATTCGAGAATGCCCGCCTGGCTTCATGCTCACCATGAACTGCCAAGACCTCTTTCAGGAGGCTCCAGGGCACCCAGGCCACCAGGGACACCACGCTCCATTCCTGGGCCTCTGCACTCAACAGGGCTCATGGGAAATGGCTCAGCACCTTTCACAGGGGAGGCGCTCTCGGGGCTGCCTGAGCACGTGGGCGGCCGGCCGGGGACATCTACGGCCATGGCGTCCAGCGCTTGCTATGGGCCCTGCTTGTCACGCTCCTGTTGTTCCAGAACCATCCAGAGATGGGGTTAGGCAGGCACATGTGCAGCCGACTGGGAGGGCAGGTTTGGGAGTTGTGGGGAGCTGGCTGGGAGTGGCCGGCGGGCACGCCCTGAGCACAGTCCCTCTGGAGGGCTGGTGCTGCCCGATTCCTCAGTTGTCTGTCACCACCATCCCCTGACCAGCCATCAAGGAAGCAGGCCAAATCCATTCCGTCACATCGCCGTCCAAGCATGTGCACAAACGCCCACCACACTTTGGACCCCAGTCACAAGAGGGCACCACACGGCCAGGGTGGCTTGCTGCTGGCTGGTGCCCCCAGGTGCTTGGAGTGCTTCCCATGGCCTGGGAGTGCTGAAATGTCCTCCACAGACCAGCACTTCAGGTTCTCGACTGTCCTGCGCTGCATCCATTTCTCTGGCCAGAACAGAAGCCCTGAGCTCCCCACAGGGGGCACGAGAGGGAAGTCAGTCCTTCCCGAGGCTGAGCGTGACCCTGTGGGCAGACTGTGCCCAGCTTGACGCCGCTGAGTCGCTCAGCAAATCCAGAGGTAACCCGTGCCAGTCGCTGGGTGTTAGTGGCGGTTATCCATCCCAGGTCGCGGGCCATGGAGGGTGCCTGGGAAGGTGGACAGGGGCTGCCAGGAGGCACCAACATGTTCCTCATGAAGCTTACGCAGGATCCATTCAGATTTGCGTTTGATGTGATTGTGGGACGGGCTGCATGTCTCTTCTGGGTGTCACCCTGGGGTGCTGGCTTCCAGGTAGGTCAGAGGACCTGGGAGTTCTCACCTGGGCCCCAGCTATGTCCTCTGTTAGTCCAGTTTCTGCTGCTACACACAGAAACCCACAGAGTGACCATGTAATACACAATAACAGTTTCTTTGGCTCACAGGTTTGGGGGCTGGGAAGTCCAAGTTCAAGGGACAGCATCTGGGGAGGGTCACGCTGCATCATGCTGTGGTGGACAGCAGAACATGAGAGACAGAGAACAAGTGGGGCCAAAGGACCAGATGGCTACCCGTTCCCTTGAGGACCCTCAGAGCCTCATACCTGTACAGTGGCAGAGGTCAACATGAGTTCCAGGGGACATTCGAGCCACAGCACCTGCCCACCCAGTGCACAGGTATCTGACAGAGGCAAAGAGAAACTGCCGGGCAGCAAACCTCAGGCATTGCATGGTAGGACTGTTTCTAGTTAAAGCTTTCTTTTTTTTGGGGGGGGGGGGTACCAGGGATTGAACTCAGGGACACTCGACCACTGAGCCACAACTTCAGTCCCATTTTGTATTTTATTTAGAGACAGAGTCTCACTGAGTTGCTTAGCGCCTCACTTTTGCTGAGGCTGGCTTTGAACTCGCGATCCTCCTGCCTCAGCCTCTCGAACCGCTGGGATTCCAGGCATGCGCCACCCCTCCTGACTAGTTAAAATTTTCTTTAGTGAAGTTTTAAAATTATCCAAGTGTGACCAAAGACAGCAGATGAGTACAGAGTTAGGTGTTTCCAAACCCCTTCCCAGGACCTCCTTCCTAAGGTGGCCACAGTCAGCCTGAAGGGGGTTCTTCCAACCTTTCCTTCCCAACATTAGACTGTTGTCCTTGCTTCTGGTGACATCACACTCTGCATTTGCAATTCAAAAAACTGAAGGAAAATTAATCTTATTTTCTTCGAGTTTATTTTGAAAGATGCTCATCTGATATTAGAGGAAAGACTTGCCTATTTGTCCAGCAAAAGCCCTTCACAGTTACCCGACAGGGCTCCCCGAGCCTGCCACCAGCACGGTGACCCAGGCAGATGTCCTGGCCACAAGGGCCTGCACCGGGAGGAAGCACATGTGTTCCAGTGACCGAAGGCTTAGCCATGCTCAGCACAAGGGAAGACCCTCTGGTGTCCACACTGGGCTGGGGAGGGTGAGCCTTGCTCCGGAGGCTCCACAGCCACAGCAATGGTGAATTCTGGCTTTCCCAGGGCCTTCTGGCTTACTCCGATTCTCCCCTCACATCAGCTCTAACGTATTTTGGAGAGCTCGTGGTTCGGCAGCAGGCAGCTAAGGTGTCTGTCGGTGCCCGCTCCCTGTTCTCTCCTCATCTGGCAGTGCAAGGGTTGCCTTTCTGTGCCTTCCACAGGTGGCCTCTAATGTCAACCTGAACCAGCAAGAGACCCTCTGTGCACAACAAATCCAGAGTGGGAGATGGTTGGCTTTATCCAGAACCTGCTGTGCTTCATGGTCAAATGATAATTTCTTACCACAACAGACCCTCCAAGAAGTGATCCCAGGGCAGGTACCAACCTGCCCTCAAGATGCGCCTGAGCTCTCCAGCCAGAAGTCCAGCACAGCCTGGTGTGGTCTGATGCAGAGCCAGCTCCGTCCCCCAGACTCCCCCACAAGTTCTGAAAGTTGCTGCTGAGGTCTCAAGAAGCTCACTCTGTTGGTACATTCAATGACTGCACAATTTATTCACTTGGTTTTTCCGTTCTCAAAAATTTAACATCATTAATTAAAAGCTTATAATCAAGTGCAAGTTTTATTTTATAATTTGCAATAAACGGAAATACTAGGTCCCTAGTGACATTTTAAAGAAACCCTCACGGCCACACAGCAGTGAAACATGGAAAGGGGAAGATCAGGCCATCTCTGCTCTGGACACGGGCCCTGGCCACTGCTCACACACTGCGAATGTGTTACACTCTTCTTGAATGAGGCAGGGAACGGCAGCGTTTTGATGATGAGCAATGCGTCTCATGTAGTTCATCCATCAGGAAGGACAGCCACGGTCCCACGGAGGGGACTCACATCCTGCTTTCTAGGCACGTGGAGACATCTGCAGGCAGGCAGGATGCCAAGCAAAGGCTTCAGATGGCCCCAGAGGGAACAGGCGAGCCCATGGCCACTGCGGTTTTCCCCACCCTTGTCCAAATTGTCCCTCTCAGCTGTTAGGATTTTAAATGGGATGGGACCTTCCACTGTCAATCACTTCAGCTCTCCAGCTTACGCTTGAAGAGCTCGCCTTGGCTGCTATTGTATTTTGTTTTATATCCGTGTTTACCTAAAGAATTAAGTAGCCAAATGAGACTGTCTAACAAAGACCTAACAGAGATCTAACAGAATGCACAGCGGCAAGAAAGTTAACTCCAGGTCTCCTCAGTGGGAGCACCAACAGCAGCAAAACTGGCAAACAAGTGGAGGTCCTTCTGTTACTAAGATCTTGACCTAAGTGCCCAGGACCCTGGGAAGAATGCGGGATTTTCACATTTTTTTTGGTGTTACCTCCTGCAGGAAGTTAACACTAGGATTCTATTCCATGGCTTTGGGCAGGTGTAATCTGCAGCTTTTTGTTTGTGACTTGAAGCATCTACTGTCTGCAGAGAGAGATAGCACTGTGCAGTTGGCAGAGCTACACACTAACACACACAGAGCTTCGTGCTATTATTAATTAAAGGCAATGATGGGGTTGGGAATGTAGCTTGGTTGTAGGGTACTTGCCTGGTGGGTGGGAGGCTCTGGGTTCCATCGAAAGAAAAAGAAAGGAAGAAGGAAAGGAAGGAAGGAAAGAAGGAAGGAAGGAAGGAAGGGAGGAAGGAAGGAAGGAAGGAAGGAAGGAAGGAAGGAAGAAAGGGAGGAAGGAAGGGAGGAAGGAAGGAAGGGTGGGTGAGTGACCTGGAGCCTTGCTCTTCACGGTTTGTGAAGGCATTTAAACAGGCAAAGCAGAATGTATTTTTAGGATTCTTTGGTTTTGAGTGAAATGAATCAGGATAGGCCACTAAAAATACACCACCTGGGCGCAGAGTTATGTTGAACTGATGGAGTCACTGGCCCCTGCCACCTTTGTCTGTCTGAAAGCAGAGTGCCCTGGAATGCAGTGCTGAATGCCCTCCTCAGGAGAGCTCCAGTGTGCCCCCTTCAGAAAAACTGCACCCCCCAGACAGACTTGGGACAGTCTAGCCCCGACCCTTCTCCTGAGGCCCGTCTACTTCTCCAGAGCATCTCTTCCCCTGGTGTCTTTGCTAAGTTAGGTGCGCAGAGCCCCAGCCACTCCTTTGAGCCCTTGCAGGCCTGCTCCCATGACGGGGACCCAGCACGGCCTGCTCTTCCGTTCATCCATCTGCTGCTGAGCCCCCCACACCCCACTCCATAACCAACCCTAATGGGTGAGGATGGTCCTTCTTCCTGTTAACCACAGAAGGCCACACTGCTTCCACCCAGGGCAGGAGAGAAGCTGTGGGACCACGGGCGGATGTGGGACGGGAGGAAGGCTGAAGAGGTACCTGGGACAGGCATGGGGGACCTGGCAGCCTCCTGAGGGCTGGCCTCTGCCCTGCCCTCACTCCCTCAGGATGCAGATTTTGGAGGAGGAGCTGTGGATTGACAGCCCTCCCAGGACAGTGGGGTGGGGAAGTGCCCACCCAACGGGGAGATGAGGGCGCCTGGCCGGACAGGTGTGTGTTGCCTGCCAGTGCTCCTCACTAGCATGAGGCCTATGGCGCTGGGCACCGTGTGCAGCAGCCATCCTCACCCCGTAGGCGGGTCCAGATGCAAGCCAGGCTCTGGCCTGAGAGCTTGGGCTGCACCGTGGAGCACTGCAGCCCCAGAGGTCTCATTTCAGAGGTGGGAGAGGATGCGGGAAGCCCTGTGGTGTACAGGTGATTTGTGCAATGAAGAAAAGGGAAAGCAGATCAAGCAAGATCAAGTGCACGCAGGCAGCAGGCAGTGCAGGCAGCCCTGATATTGAATTAGGAGCCCCAGGTGGAGGTAGTCCAGAAGGTGGATCTGAGCAAAACCTTTAGGAAGGCTGGGGGCTGGCCTAGCACATACCAGGGACACGGGCTGGCAGAGGGACCAGCCAACAGCAGGACTGAGCTGCCACAAAGTCCAAGGAGGTACTCAGAGGAGAGGAATGGGGCAGACTGCTTGGGACTTGGGGAGCAGGACAAGGAGTCACTTGCCCAGTTTGCGTAGCTAAGTGACATCTACACGGAAGGGATTCTGGGCTCTCAACCATCACATGTTCCACAGACAGCTGCCAAAGGCCCCGGGAAAGAACCTGAGCTCTGTAAGTGCCACCATCAGGGACACCCCTCCCCCCCAAGGGAGACAATGTAGACAACAGCACAGCCCATTTGTCTGCTAATTTGCTACATTTTTTCAGTAGTGGCTTGAAGAAATTTGAAGTACCTTTAAAAAGGCAATTAAGTATATAGAAAGTGGGAAAATAAGCTTCAGTTTTTATCCAGAGACACTCTGAAGTTTGATGCTGATCCTCCTCTCTTCATCCTCCTCCAAAGAAGCAGAGATGTCCACCGAACTGCCCTGCACAGCCAGTGGGGGTGGGGGAGGCCACCCTTCACACAGGCCTCTGGATTCCTAACCAGAGGACGATTATTCTTGCTTAGTGTAGATACCCTGCCCTTGGTTACTGGGTAACAGTATTCAGAGTATTTTCATGACCTTTGTCTCATTGTTCTAGTAAGGAAAACACCAGAGTGAGAGAGCAAGTCCAGCTCCTCAGGGGGTGGAGGCATTTGGCAAGGAAACAACCAAACGAAATGGTGATCAGGGAAGAGGTCATGGGGTGTGTGGGGGAACCATGAGCCCAAAGCAGTCCACCCTCTACAGATGGATGCCTCCACTCCTACCATAGTTTACTTAACAACTTCTCTAAACAAAGATTTAGCTTGCACTCCCTCTTTGGTGAGTATTGTGAATACTTCTGGCACACGGATGCCCCCGTGGATGTCTTCATGCATGGCGAACAACACTTCAGCAACCACTGACATCCGTGCCCCTCGTGGGTATCTTGGATTCTTCCTGGGATCCACTTCTGGAGACTCTTCCAAGAGCACAAGTATGCTGAACTGTTTCTGTTAACTTCCCCTGGGAAGATTTCCTGGGTGTGCCCTCTGACAGGGCACCTGTACCTGGGAATGCCCTCCCCTGCACCCCAAGACATTGGAATTATAGATTTTTAAAGTATGGACTTGATGGGCCGCAGCAGTAAGAAGACACCTCGTTGGACTTCTTTGAGGATTAGAGAAATGGACTTTTCCTTCATTCGTCTCTTCCATGATAAACTGCTCACTGTGGCTGCTTTTAAACTTTTTCCATTCAGCATAGGAAAGCTGATGGTGGTGATAATGACAAACATTAAAAAGTATTTAGTGCCTAGAGTAGAACAGAAGGAGGGAGCCAGGGAGGGAGAAGGAGGGAATGAGGAAGTTCTGGAGAGTGAGATGGAAGAAATTCAATTCCATGCAGGTTTGACTGCATCAAAACAAGCCCATCTATTATGTATAAATAGAACACACTAACACAAGCATAAAAGAACAGGCTTTTTTGAATAGTATCATGTAAACTCTATTTCCTAGAAGGAAGTATTTTAAAAAATAGTAGTGATTGCTAAGCTTTGCTTCCAAACACTGCACATACACGAACTCATTAAATGTTGTTGACACCTTTTGGAAGCAGGCATCATTTTGTAGACAAGCACATTCTGAGGCCCAGAAGAACTGGTCAACTTGCCCATCGTCACACAGTGGGAAACAGGGGAGCAACACTCAAACTCGGGGCAGCTTTGCTCCTAACCACTGCCACACCGACAGTCTCCCAGGGGCTTGAGGGACAGAGGAAAGAGTACTTGCTATTTTATAATCAATGAAGAAATGCTCTCAGGAGAGTTTCCATTTCCTTCCTGTGAGATTAGCACTCTGTCCTGGCTGCAGCCCCTTGAAGCTGAGTGGGGTTTGTGTGGGAAAAACGAGGACCTCCATCTCTCCATCAGAGGGCCCTTAGGATCTGTAAGAGCTTGAGTCTGGAGCACCTCCAGGGGGCCACAGGGCAAAGGCTTGTTCCGCAGGCGGTGCTATGGAGAGACGGTGGATCTTTCAGAGGGCTAGGCCTAGTGGAGGTCCTCAGGCCATGAGCTGTGTGCCCTTGAAGGGACCCTGGGACCCTGGTCCCTTCCTTTCCCCTTGGCTCCCTGGCCAGGAGGTAGCACGGTTTTGGTCTGCCATGTGCTCCTGCCCATTGTCGTCTGGCATCCCGCCAAAGGCCTAAAGCAAAGGGTCTGCCCCACCATGGGCTACAACCTGTAACCATGAGCCAGAATGAAACTTTTATCTTCATAGGTTGATTATCTAGAGCATTTGGTTAAAGTGTTGCCAAGTTGACCAATAAATGTACATACAGGACCAGCTGTCTGGTCTGCTAGGAGTGACTGAGGAAGGGCAGCCATGGAGGGCTGATTGCTGTCCTCTCTCAATTTTCGGTAGGAAGATTCAAGGAAGAAAAGGGAAATCTGTTACACTCTTAAATACTCTTTGAGATAAGGTTGAGTTGAAAATAACTAGCAAAAATATTTTTTATGTAAAGTACTTTATATAAATACATGGAATGAATGCACAACTCAGTCATCTTCCCAATTTTTTAAAAGAACATGACCCTATTAGTTACTTTTTTGAAGCATAAAACTGCTTAATGGGGAACATCTGTGTTAACTAAAGTAGTAGCGGAGTCCCTCTGGGGAATGTCATAGCAAGGGGCTAATTGAAGGTCACAGGTCCACTAGGAAACTGGGGTGTTAGGAGACTGGGGTGCAAGGCAAGAGCTTGGGTAAGTTCAGACGCTGGCAAAATGGGCAGACAAGGCTCAGTCCTGGGTCTAGCTCCCGCCAAACCCGCTCCTTGCCTGGGACATGCGCCGGTGTGCATGGCTACTGCAGGCTACTCTTGGTACAGCTGAGGGCCCTACGTTGTGCGTGTTGTTCTCTAACATGCACAAAAGGCGCTCTGGGTGCCTCCTAATATTCAGGCAGTGGGGAGACAATGGAGAGCCGGAGATATTCCACAACCTTCAGGAACTTTCTGGGAGGAAGAAATCTCAACAGCAGAACGTAATAGAGCGAGGAGGAGCCGCAGACCGTGCAGCCCCAGCCGAGGAGCCGTCAGGGGCTGCTGGGGAGGGCAGGGAATGGCCCAGGTGCCCAGAAGCCAGGGAGTGGCCTGCCTAGCTCGGGGCACTGAGTGGCGAGTCCCAGCCGCGCCAGACTGCGGGGTCCCGCACGGCGTCCCCGCTCGCAGGCCCCGCGCCCAGAGCCACCAAGAGCGCATGGGCGCTGCAGTCTGAGGTGGCGAGGGTCACCAGGGGGATGCGCGGGCTGCTACAGAGGCCGCCGCCGAGCCCGGACCCGGAGAGCGTCCCCCGCGCCGCCCCAGGCCACCTGGACGCCACCTGCTCGCCACCTGCGTTAGCCCAGGAAGGTTCGGTGGCGCGAGGGGCTCTTCTGGGCACGTGTAAGGGGAAGTCGCCAGCGAGGTAGCCGGACGGTGGAGGGCGCTTCGCTTACCACAGCCCTAGAGAGAAGCGCTGTTGGGCACTTGGGGGTTTTATTTGTTTTGCGAAGATAAATCCAGCCAGAGAGAGCAGATTGCTGTCGACCTCCAATTACCTTGAAAATGATTCAAGAAAAAATGAAATGGTCACATTTTGAAATACTTTCAGAGATCATGTGAGAGTCTTTTGTGGGTTTTTTGGTTTGTTTGTCATTAAAGTGACAAAGAGCTGTGTTATTCAGACATTTCTTTTCCCAGTTGTCTGTCACACCCGTTGTGTCAGGAGTGGGCGCCCTGCCCTCAGCCCTGTCTGTCCCTGGTCGGAGGGCAAAGACCAGCACCCAGGGAGGCAGCTCTCTGGGGTGGCTGGGGGTGTGCCTGGCTCCCAGGTGACTATGTGGGAGGCCTCCGGAGGCCTTTTAAAGCTTTCCGGCTCCTCGCTTCATGACAAGCTCCTGAAATATGCCCACAGGGCAGTTTAAAACCTGCGCCTACTTTATTTCCTCACTGTGGTTTACAGAGGCGGCTTGGAAATGCTGATCTAAGGAAAGCTCTATGTCTGAGATATAAGGGGAAGGACAGAAAGTTCCAGAGAAGTCGTAGTTCCCAGTAAGTAAACCTGAGGCAGCTCAGCGGGGAATGCCATGGGAGGGCAGCTTCCCTTTTAGGAGGCATGAAGTGGAGGCTCCCAGTCTCAAACCTGGGAGGGGGTGTCCTTCCTAAAGGCTAGTCCTGATTTCGCCCTCTGTCTTCCCATCAGCAGCAGGTGGTTCCCTTAGAACATGGAGGCTGGCCTTCGTCACAGAGAGACCACCCTTCCCTCCTTCAGCAGCCGCGGGTTGTGCAGCTCTCATGAACAGGTAATCTTTTGGATAGCAGGTGGCAGAGGAGATAAGTAACCACGTTTCAATAATAGGAACCTGACAGGGCCCACCTTTCTCTCCCACTTCTTTTTCTGGGAACTGTGTTCCTACCACAGTTCTTTAATAAGGTCATACATGAGGTGGAGAAAAGCATGTGGAAGTCCAGGGAAAACCCAATATATGGAGGACAGACTCCTGCCCCTGGTCACAGAGGGTTGGCCACAGGGACATGGCATGTGAGTGGCATGAAACCGCTTCAGGCGCCTGGTGGTTTCCCTACTCCAGCTGTTGGTCTTAGAGATGAGACATCAGTGTTTATTTAATACAATTGCAACTTGTTACAGTAATGGGTAAAAATCACTGAACTTAGTTCCATGGCACCCACAAATATCCCAGCAAAACTGAGAAATCCAAAGTGCCTTTAAGGCTAGGCCGAGACCCTCCCCTTCCAGGTGACGCACTGTGAGGGGCCAGCAGAGCTTGTGTGGGAAGCAAGAGGTCCTTCCTAAGGGAGGGCAAGGGTGTGAGAGTCCACAGAGCAGGGCAGGAGGAAGAGGCTTTCTTTAAATTCCGCTTGCCATTGTGAGTCCTGGAAGTAACCATAGTCAGCAGGTGTGGCTCTGGTGGCCCAGGCGTCACTAGCAGTGAACTTGGGCTGGCCAGCTCCATCATCTGTGGAAGACTGATCCCAGCGGCTCTTGGTCCTCCTCCTCCTGCTGCTCCTGTTCCCACACTGTCCTGGGCTCACTGCCCTAATGGAAGGATGTGGGTGGCTCCTGAGCACTGGGGCCAAGGTCCACTGTCCCTAAGTCAGATGGCCTCTTCCTCTGCTCCAGCACCTTCATATGTAAGAGTGCACGGACTCACAGACAGGGGGCTGCAGGTCACGTGGAGTGGCACTCTTGCATTTGGGAGGCATATTCTGGTCTCTTCAGTCTGGTTCCCAGGAGCTCCATGTTGCTTGGCCCCCTGTGGAAGCCACCAGGCTCTCCTCCTTGAGTCACCTGCTGTCTTGTGCTGTGTGGGTGTTAAAGAGAAGACCCTGATGGTGCACTGCTTGGAAGGCTGAGGGGTGGCAGGCCCCGTTCCCAGGGGATGGCGTTCCCCACGCACTTACTTCCCTGTCTTTCCCTCCTGCCAGGCAGGCCTGGCCTCTCTCTGTCCGTCCCTTCCACACTGGGCACATGTGTGTTTTTCCTGTCTCCTTTGCCCACCTACATCTTAACGGATCCAGGTCAAGGACTACTGTGCCCTAGGAACCTTCTTGATCCTCTGGTTCCTTGCTACCTCTGGGGACACCAAGATGACAGCACTGACCCTTTTCTTACTACTGCTCTTTTCCTACCCACAATATAAATTTGAAGCTTTACCAGTTTGGGTGGTTCACCCACTCTTATATTATAAGACCCTTGCAACCAGAATCGATGCCAAATGTATTGTATTTGTACATTGTATCAATGTATTCTCTTGTATTCTCCACCAGGGCAGGGACACAAAACTAACGTAGGGAGGCCCCACATGTACCAGACAGAGCTGGGGACTGGGTGAGCAGAGCTGAGTAGACATGTCCTCATACTTGGGGGTTTATGCTTGGGTGGAGGAGACAGATGCATAGTTTCGCCATGGGGAGGTCAAGAGAGAATGAGGCCAGTGTGCTCTGGGATCACAGAGCTGGTGGATTCCTGGAGAGCTACGCTGGAGGGCCTCTGCAGGGCTGGGCATTCAGGGAGGGAGGTCGGGGTGTGAGGCTTCCGGAGGTCGTAGCACAGCCTTGTGAGGCTCTGAACATCAGGTCCTGGAGCCAGGAACCCTCCTGCGCAGCCCCGGCTCGCCGCACCTTTCCATCAACACATTCCCATCACCTGCCCGACTCACCTTCTCATTCCACTGCCCACAGCAGCCTCGCCCAGAGGTCTCCTCTTCTTTGTTGTACTTCCTTGTTTCCTCTTCTCCACTCCATCTGGGTGCCAGGGGCCTCAGCTGTGCCCACCAGGGTCCTTGGAGAGTGTTCTGGAGATGTCTACAGCAGGGGCCTCAGGCAGACCGACCCGGGACAGAGCCTCTGACTTCGGTACTTTTCATCAAGTTGATAACCCTGGTTTCACCCCACTTGAGGTGGTCTTAGCCAGCAGCAGCCCCTGGCAGCTGGCTAGATAAGCAGGCCTTTAGGTGCCACCTGTACCTGCTGAGGTGGAGTGGCTGGGCAGGGCCCAGGGTTCTGTGTTTCCACAGGCTTTCCAGGGGACCCACGCCCCAGTGCCTGGCATCCTTGCAGGAGGAACTTTCCATCTCAAAACATGATTCTCGCCATTACCTTCAGTGGCCCCTCAGTGCCTGTAGAGGAAGCTCTGCTCCCCAGGAGTGCAGGACCGAGGCCCTGGAGACCTCCCTCTCTCCAGTCTGACTCCAGCTGCAGTGGATCACATTACAGTGGACAACTGTTCATACGGGATGTCAGGTGGCATCTTCAAGTCCCCCAGTCTGAGGAGGTCACTGTGGCTTCCTGTGTCCTCCCTGCTCAGAGGAGACTGAGCCAGGATGAGAGTTTGGTACTACTCAGCCAGATTCACTGCCCAGCTGACTTCCCTCTGCACCAGCCCCCAGCCACGTTCGCTAGGGTTGGGCTGGAAGTCCCTAGGGGATTCTAGGGGATTCATAGGAAGACCTATGTCAAATAGGGTCATGGGTTTCCCTCAATGACAGGGCCTTGAAAATCCAGTTCCGATGGCCAACTGCCCACTGCTCACAGGGCCCGGGAGGGCTCATCCCCCAGGCCCCACTGGCCTTGGTGTCCATCCCTCCATCTCCCTCCTCCTTCCCAGTGCTGAGATGTGTCTCTGTCGCACTGGCTACTCAGCCCTGCTGGGACATTTGTGACCACACTTGTGAGATTATTGTGGCTGTTAAATGATGTGTCATGGGGTCTTTGACAGTGGGACAACCCTTCTTCTATCTGACCAGGTTGTGGTCAGGGCATGCTAACCCCTTGTCTCTGGGGATCAGGTCTCTGCTCCCTATGTGTGGCCCCACTTCCAGGGCCATCCCAGGATCTTGTCATTGACCAAGTGGAAAGGCCTTGGTTGCCTCTGTCCCCATCCTTCCCACCTGTGTGTGTTGGGGACAGTGGGCCATGGAGGGAGACCTGGCCTGCCCAGCCGTGCGGAGCACTCGCTGGGGCAATGTCACGTGGTCCTGCTTGCTGGCTGGAATCTGGGCACGCCAGCACATGCCTGGGCCATGGTGCAGGAATCTGTGGTCTTGCCCACACCTGCCCCACATCCTGCAATCCTCACCCACCCTCCTGATCTTTTCTCTGCATACGGCCTGTTCCCTGGCAACCCCAAGCACACCCATGCCTGTGATGCCCTCTCCCTACCATCCACCACCCCGCTCAAGTGTCAGCTCATTGTGCCAGGCCGTGCCATGCTCCCCCTCCCTCCGGCAGATGTGGTTTTCTTTTTCTTTCTGCAGTGGGATGGTTTTCAGGCCTTGGCTGTGATCCCCCATAAGACATGAGTGCTGCATTGTGACAGTGTGTATCTGAAACAAAACTCCAGAGAGACCCTGTTCAACACGAATCTCTCCTATACTTTGTACAATGCGTTCCGTATTTTGTATTACATAAAGAACATTGCTGGCCACGCCCACTCAACTGGTTACCTGAATGGAAGTGCGTCCATACCTGAGTTTGAAAACGCTGTCCTAATTAACATGCCTAGACCAGAAGGGGTGGGCTCGAACCCCGCTTCCTCCCTCTGGGCTCCCAGGCTAAGCAGGCGGGGAGTCAGCTCACAGATGGAGGAGCTCCGTGTGGTCATTCAGGGAATGTACCAGATATGCTAAGAGACATGGTGTCTTTCTTTCCTATCCAGTGTATGCAGATTTGCAATCCGTTTATATTTTGTATTGTTTCACCAGTCATCAAAAGAGAATCATTTTTCAAAGGGTATTCATACTTGGAAATAAAATAATTCCTGGAAAAAACAACAACCCTCCAGTTTGTTAACATAGGTCTCATTGGACAGCATGGTACTCCTGTAAGAAAGAAAGAATTTTGGAGGGTGGGAAAGGAACTAGGGTGCAGCTACTTTTGCTCAAGTTAAATTGTGTTTGGGGCTAGGTTATTAAACCAACTCTTAGTCCCAGATTTCATTATGATATTAGAGGTTGTCATCAAGGTTTCCTGAAATAGCAAATTGAAGGATAAACTCAAAATTTGAATATTTGAAAATATCAGATTGAGAATTTGGGAGAGTTAGAGAAACCAGAATTTGAAGATGCAAAATGAAAGCGTTTGCCATTCATTCTTAGTAACCATACAGCAAGAACAACCACTGCCCAGACTCGTGAAAAACGGTGGCAGAGTGACTTCAAGCTACGTACCAAGGCGCTGCTGAAGGCTTCCCCCTGGCACATGAAACACGTGGTGGGCTTTTCGTTTTTCATCTTCCTAAAAATATTAATAATAATAAAGAAAAGAAAAAATACTTATCTTCAAAGATCAGGGTTCATGTGCTCAGGATTTCAAAATCTCCCAGAGCAGTTCATCTCAAGGTTTAGAAAATATTCTGGGGGGAATTTCTGCAGTTTGGAGAGTTGATATAATTTGTTAAACAATTTTCTCTAGAGTTACATTCCAATTTCTCTTTAGTTTTGGTTCAAAATTGAGTGTTTACAATGAAAATTTTTTTTGTTAAAGAATTTAGGACTACAAACCTTGGGGTTGGGGGTGATCAGCATGAGGAATCAGGAGAAACCTGGTTAGATTGATACAATCAATAAAATTAATAATGTTATTAATATAAGCAATATAATTACTCACTGAAATATAATAAAATTCCACACAATCACGAGTTCAGAAAGGAGCACAGGGTCCCCTCAGAGAGTCAGAGCCTGGCTGTGGCATTCTCCCCTTTCCCAGTCCCTTCTTACTTTTAATTCCCCTCACCCCTTTCTTTCTCTTGGACTGAGATGCACAGGAAGGTAGCATTATGTGCAAAGATCTTCTCCAAGATGAAGACCTACCAGGTTTGGAGGATCGGCTAGGGAGCACTGATCTGCTAGGGAGTTTTGATGAAGACCAAAACGCTTAAGGAGGCCCTGGTTCTCCAGGAGAGGAAGCCCTGCCCTGGCTGTGAGCAGGCGGCACAGGCATGGGAGGTGGAGATGGCGTGGCCGGCTCTGACGTCCACCTACCAGGGAAGTTTGCCTGCTGCCTCGCCGTCGACAGCACTGCCAGGAAATCAAAACAAGCCCCTGCCTAAAATCAAGCCTAGAAGTCCCAACACCGAGTCATGGGCTTTTAGTCTAGAACCCAAAGAGCTGCTGCCGAAGGCCAGCTTGCAGGAGACCTTTACGAGAGATTAAGGTGCCCAGGCAGCCACCTGGCTGGGAATGACAGAGCACGTCCCACGTGTGTCCCTCATGTCCCCACCACGCCCATCTTTCTCGCAGCATCTGCTGCTGTTTTCCCTGGGCTTCCAGAGCAGCCAGGCCAGGTGGAGGCTGGGAGCATCTGCAGGCTCCCATGCTGCCCCTGGCTCACTGGTCTGCATACAATTAACAAGAAATTGGCTGGGTACAGTGGCACATGCCTGCAGTCCCTGCTACTCGGGAGGCTGAGGCAGGAGGTTGCAAGGTTGGGGTCAGCCTTGGCAACTCAGCAAGACCCTGACTCAAATGAGGCTGCAGAGGTAGCTCAGTAATCGAGTGCTTCTCTAGCAGGTGTGAGGCTGTGGTTACCTGCAGAAGAAAGAGAAAAGGCAAAAGAAATTTTAAGTTTTTTCTGTTGTTCTGTAGTACCACTATATTTCTCCAAACCTTCAATGTTTATATGATGTATGCAAAATACTTGGTAAGTAGTGTTGGTAGAAATGAAGAAGTAGGGTCCAGAGGCTCTCAGGAAAAGCATCAATCATTTACCTGCCAGCTACTCCAGCAACTTTAAAAATAAGGAGCAGTATTGTAATTCAGTTGTCATACTGTAATATTAAAAAAAGAATCCAGAGGTAGAGGATTAAGGCACATGTACTCATTAATTGCACACAAATTTGGGTATGTGTGTAAAGAGTTCACCTACAAAACATATTGTTGTTAGTAAAAGTTCATGTGTAGGGAGTGGAGCATTGGCTTTCATAGTCCCAGAGAAATCTCTCAGAACTGAAGTGCAGTTGCTCAGTCACGTTCTCCCTGGGCGTGGAGCTGCTCAGGGCTCCACCTTGTGTGGCCTTGGAAACCTCCATGAAATTTACCAGAAGGCGGCAGTCCATCAGCTTAGAGTAGCAGCCTGCGGAGAAATAGGAGCAAAGGCCCCCTCCCCCCCACCATGGCGCAGCTTCTGAGAGCTGAGGCCATCTTCATCATTATAATTTTTAACCGATTTCAGGAACTGAGTTCCTATGCCTTAAAATTCACCAATATGCATGCGTTCAGAGAGATCAGCACATTTTCTTTCAAAAAGTAAGGTGTAAGAAAACAAAGTGTTCAGTACTCAGTTTCATAGAGAAATTGCCTAATACCTTGATGCTTTTGGTAGGAATCTCTTCATCCAAAACTATTTTCTTCTTCTTCAGTTGGCACGAAATGCCAAGTCAGGAACAAAACCAAAGTCATTTCCTCAGTTTGCTCATCAGTAAAATGAGGTTGTCGTGGTCCACGTGACCTTATGTGGCAGGCTTGCTAAGCTGGAGCGAGGCGCCCTTCCGTCTGGGTGCTGCAGCTTCTGGTAGGTGGCACTGCCCTTCTGTACCGTCATGAGCTGCAGCTGTACAGCTGGGCCGCTAGATGGGCCGGTGACCGGAGGGTGGAGGGCTGAAGTGGGAGGGGACTGCGGCCATGACAGGGCAGAGTGGACACTCTGGCTGGATCTGAGCTTGGCAGGGCTGGCTGGCGTGTTGGGACAGGGGCCTTGGGTGGCACTGGTGGGCTGGTGGCAGCGGTGGGCTGGTGGCAGCCTCGAGGTGGAGGGTGGGGCTGCAGGCTGCAGTGAGGTGGACCGTGGCTCAGGTTGCTGCTAGCTCCCTTTGCACTGTTCAAGCTCTCCTCCGGGTCCATGTCCACCACACACGGGAACGCGGCTGGGTCTTGTAGCACACTTGGACCAGGGCGCATGCCTGTGTCCTCCAAGAGGTGAAGCCCAGGGAGCACAAGAGAGGCTGTGTGGTCTAGATTACCCCTCCCCGTGGAGGGTCCCCAGCAGGACAGCAGTGTGTCCAGGTGGTTCACAAGAGCAGCTGGCCAGGTGGGCCTGGCCATGGCACCCTCCGTCCCTGCAGGGGGGGGCTAGACCCAGGCAGGAAGTCCTGAGCCTGTTGATTTCCAGTTGGAAGCTTGGAAGCCCCAGGGTGAGAGCATTTGCACTACCGCAGTCAGCAAACACTGCAGTCAGCAGCTCATCCCCACACTCAGGAGCAGCCTGGTGGCAAACAAGCCAGAAGAGGACTCTGCAGCCTGCCATCCTCCCCGCAGTGGGTCAGTGCTGACCGAGGAATGCCGGAGGGCGAAGCCTTTAGACTCAGCCGTGCCACAGAACGTGCTTGTCAGGGGCTGGCTGTCACCCTCATTCAGCCCAGAGGTGGCGTGAAGGTCCAGGGCCATTTGGACCCACGTGGTGGCGGGAGTTCCCCTGCACAGTGCCCCCGCATGCTCCAGGCGCAGTTTGCCCAGAATGTCGCTCTCCTGACAGGCGACTCAGGAGCTTGCTGTCATGCCCAGACCACTGCTGCAAGTCCCATCTCCTCCTGAATGACCCTGCCGCTGAGTGTCAGGCCCTCAGCAAGGAAGGGCCAGTGCCTTCTAGACGGAATAGCCAGCAGCCATCTCCTGTGAACCCGAGTACTCACCCCCACCTGGGGGCGCTCACCTCCCAGGTTGTAACCCACATTCTAAAAAACAGGTCTGGTTTAGAATCTCATGGGAGGAAAGCACAAGCATGCTTTAAAAGTCCTTCACTGTGGCGCTGGGGACCGATCCAGGACCTCATGCACGCTTGGTGAGCGCTCTGCCACTGAGCCACACCCCAGCCAGGGCTCACATTGCAGTTTATTTCCCACGGTCCCAGGGACTGGAAGTCCAACATCACAGTGTCCTCAGGGCTGGCTTCTCCTTGGCTTGCAGATGTCATGTCCTCATAGTGTCCTCACCTGGTCTCCCTCTGTGCACACACATCCTGTGTCCCATGTGACCACATTCCCTCTTCTTATAAGGACACCAGTCAGATTGGATCAGAACTTACCATACGGCCTCATTTTAATTTCCTCATTTCTTTTAGGGCCCCATTTCCAAATACAGTTACATTTTGAAGTACTGGGGTTGAGGCCTAATATGTAAATTTCGGGGACACATCCAGCCCATAACATATCCAGAGCCAGAAGGCAGATTGGAGGTTGCCAGGCTCCAGAAGAGAGGACCCAGGCCTGGCTGCTGATGAGCACTGGTTTCCTTGAGGGCGATGACAACGTTCAGAAACTGATTGTGGTGACCGTCACCCAGCTCTGCGAAGATCACTAAGCATCACAGACTCATGTTTCCAAGGGTACATTTTGGGTATGTGAACTACATATCTCAATTTAAAAAAAAAATATTTTGGTCACATCAGGAAGAGATTTATATAGGTGCCACTGGATAAAGACAGAAATAAGGGCAAAACCATGAAGAAAATGATCTTCCTGGCCCTGTGATGTCTGGCTGTCTTCTTCACAAGTCCCAGCTCAGCCTCCGGGCTTGTTCCCAGGAGCCTTTGCCAAATCCTCTAGCCCAGCACCCCTGGGTCCTGTTGCCCAGCTACGGAAATCCAGAGCCCTGATCGAGAAAAATGCCAAGTAGTAGTAGGAGAGCACTGGGAAGGAGCCGGGGAGACTGAGCTCAGGGAGGAGGAGAATTGGGGGTGGGGGTGGGCGGTTCAGACCTGTCGCGGAGCCTCCCTTTGCAGAGGGCGGGGTCTCTCCGCTTGGAAAGGCAATTTCTTTTCCAGGGCATTGGGACGCACGTTGGATGACCTGCTTGGTTCTTCATTTCTTTTCTTCTCACGAAGTCTTTCTCTTTTGTAAGGCAACTGTTCTGTGCCTACTCGGTGCCCTGGGTGAGGAGGGCAGGAGTGGCCAGTGTAACACCGGGTAACACCGGTGGGTGTGCGCACAGCCACAAGAAGGTCTAGCTGCAGGGCAAACTGCGCCTGCGGGCAGGACTTCCCCACCCCGCCCCTGCTCTTACAACCCGCCTGTCTAGGGTTTTTTATCTTTTAATTATTTTTAGTTTTTGGTACCAGGGATTGAACTCAGGGTACTCAACCACTGAGCCACACCCCCAGCCCTACTTTGTGTTTTATGTAGACAGGGTCTCACCGAGTTGCTTCACGCCTGCCGTTGCTCAGGCTGGCTTTGAACTGGAGATCCTCCTGGCTCAGGCTCCCAAAGTGCTGGGACTCCGGGCGTGGGCCCCGCCCTGGCTGTGTCCAGGGTTTTGTTTGGCCGTGTGCACAGCACAGGCAAACTGAGCACCCCACTTCACTCCCAGCCACAGGCGTAGGGGACGTGCATTATCCTGGCCTGGAGCTGACGCTCCTTCGTCTTGTGTCGTCGGGTGATTTAGGAAGGCTGGATCCTAAAGACCATCCCAGAAGACTGCCGGGAAGCCGCGCGGCGAGAAACACTTCCCACCCCGCCAGGACGGACCCAAGGCCAGGCGCCAGGTCTCGCTGGAGCAGGTA
This sequence comes from Xerus rutilus, assembly GCA_028644305.1. NCBI lineage: Eukaryota > Metazoa > Chordata > Mammalia > Rodentia > Sciuridae > Xerus > Xerus rutilus. Next base: position 5,983,095 of record CM053406.1, on the reverse strand, counting down.
GACGATCCGCCCTACCGTGCGCACGTGGGCTTCACGGTCTCCGTCCCTTGTGGGACAGCCCAGCCAGAGTGGCAGGGGACATTTCGGGGCCCTGCGCTGTGAGAGCCAACGATTCGAACGAGCTTTTTTTTATTATTATTATTTAGAAAATCAGTTTCCCATTACGTAATGTCCATGAGCAGTTCGATGTGGTTTTTGGTCGAGGTCCCAGGAGAGCACGGGCAGAACTGAAGTCCCCAGCAGTCCCAAAGCCCGCGGTTTCAATCCCTCCCCGCCCGGCCCAGCTCCGCCCCGCCCTCTGGCGGAGGAGCCAGGGAGTGCGTGTCTGAAGGAGGGACCCGCTTGCCCCAGGCCCAAGCGCTGGGACTGAACTCCGGCTACTCGGGCTGCAGGGCCAGAAGGCTCTTGCTGTGCCATGATGCCTCAGGAGTCCTGGAGACCCAGCCTTGGATTTTAAAATAGAAATCCTTGAGATCTGGAGAAGAGAGGCCCTTTACAGGCCAGGACTCTGGGGAGGATGCCACCCGCTACCACCGGCAGCTTGCAGGACCCCAGGGAAGAGCCTTAACCAGATCTCCAGCTAAGCAAAATAAAGAAAACATTTCCACTCATCTTTGTTCATGGATAAAATAGACTAATGACAGACCCACACATTTCTAAAAAAGGAAAAGACCCACATTGTCAATACTGGGAAAAGTGTAGACCACTGTCACATCTCAGCGCCACATACTTGCCCACCATTGTGGAAACTTAGCCACACACACACACACAGAGAATCAAAAACAAACAATCATATGTGAGAAACGACCCTGTAGTATGGGACAGGGGTGCATCTGAGACTTCAGAATAAGTATGATAAGCCAAATTTAACCCAGGAGGAAATACTAAAGGCTGAATCCGTGGTCTTAAACAGGTGTGAAAGACTATCCTGCCTCACACCAGAGAGCCCTCGGACTGGCAAAGATTGCTTTCATTTGACTATTTCATTTTTCAAAAGCAATAGAAACAAAATTACAGCTGCTCTGTCCTCACAGGCACAAAATGACCCCTGCACAGTGTTTTAAATGGCAGTGTTCATTATTATAGCACAAGACTGCAGGTCAGCAGGTGTCCGTACACAGTGGGCTGGACCATAGAGCCTCAGGAGGAAGGGGAGGACCTCTGTAGGACAGAGCAGGATGCCTGTGGCAGTGTCTGCAACCTGCTGTGGAGACGGAGGAATTTGTGTGTGTACATTTGCAAAAAGAAAACATAAACCAGAGAGTAACAAAGATGAAAGTTCCCAGTAATAAAAACACCAGTAAATGTGGCAGACTTCTCTTCTTGAATTTCCTAAGTTGTATTTGGTAGTTGAGAACAAAAGCATAACCCCATCTGAGATGGTTCTAAATACATGCAGAGGAAATGTTTATGAGAATAATTTATAACACCCCAGGGTGGGCACAGAACTTTATGGGAGTTAAAGTTTCCTTTCTTTCCTTTTCCTTTGGGGGAAGAAAAGTTTCGATACCTCACTCAAACAGGCAAATAGAGAACACGAGAAGACTGTGATGTGATGTATAATATCTACATCACCCAACAGTGATAGCTGAGGTGACAGCTTACACCACTAGAAAGACTGTGTAAGTCGATCCACTGACAAGACAGGGGTAAAATCAACAAGGACATCTAAGTTTCAAGTAATGCACATGAAGACAGAGGAAAGAAACAAACAGACAAGAAACAGAGAGAACCAAGGGACACATAACTAAAATGGGAGACCTAGGACCTGCTACATCAGGAATCACCACTAAATTTAAGTAGTCTAAAGACAGCAACGAAAAGCGGTGGTTGGAATGGACTAAAAACATGACCTGACTGTATGTCGTCTATAAGAAATTAACTTCCAGTACTGTGATATAGGCAGCTTCAACATGAAAGGGTAGGAAAAACATGCCTTGCAGATATTAATCAAAGGAAAGCAGGAATAGCTCTCTAAAGAGCAAATAAAATAGGCTTCAGAGCAAGGAAAATGACCAGGCAGAGAAGGATGTTAACATCGCAATAACAGAGTCCATACACCAAGAAGACACAGCCACCCTAGATTATGTACAGGTGTGCTGTGGACCTGGAGATTTCATTGATCTTTTTGAAGAATCAATTCCTGTTTCAATGATTTTCCCTGTTGTTTTTTTGTTTCTGAGTTCATTAATTCCTGCTTTTATCCTCATAATTCCCTTCCTTCTGTTTCAAAATATGTGAAGCAAAAATGAAGAAAATTGAAAGAAATAGATAAAATCCACAATTACAGTTGGGGACTTCAACACACCGTTCTCAACAACTGACAGCAGAAGTAGAAAACATCACCGGTGACACAGCAGAGCTCAGCAGCACCATCCACCAGCAGGACACAGCTGATGTTCAGGGAGAGCACCCACAGCAGCAGGACACCCATGCCTTCAGGTGCCCAAGGAGGTACACCAAGCTAGACCCTATGCTGGTCCAGGGTAGTAAACCTCAGAAAGCTTAAAGAATCAAGTTATGTATGTTTTGTATTCAGACCACAATAGAACAAAACTAGAAATCAGTAACAGAAGGAGAGCAGGAAAATCTCCAAACACAGAAACTAAACCACACAATCCTAAGTAATCCATGGGCCAAGGAGAAAGTCTCACAAGGAGAGAATGTATTAGACTGGATCAAAATGAAAATACAACGTATCAACATTTGTGAGACAGAATTTCTCAGCTAAAGCAGTGTCATGAGGGAAATGCAGAGCAATAAATTACCTATTAGAAAACAAAACCTCAAATCAACTTAAAAAGAAAGAAGGAAATTACAAAGACTAGAGCAAACACCATTGGGCCTGAGAACAGAAAAACAGTAAAACCACCGAAATAAGGAGCTAGTGAATTGCAGAGTTTGTTACTGCATTGAATTGCAGGAGCTAGTTATTGCAGACTAAACTGATAAACTGCTAGGAAAACAAAAAAAATGAGTTAGAATATCAGAAACAAAATGAAGAGTATCACTACTGAACCTGCGGACATTGAAAGGTTAATATTATCAACAATTCCACACACATATATTTGAGAACTTAAATGGACTAATTTCTCAAAAAACCCAAAATACCAGAATTCACCAAGAAATAGATAATTTAAAAGAAAATAACATTTGCAATTTTACCCGTCCCCCTCAAAAAAATTCTAGGAGAATTCCAGAGAAAATTCACTGGAGAATTCTATCAAATACTGGAAGAATAATTAACATAAATCCAACACATTCTTTTTCAGAAGGTAGAAATGGAGCAAACATTCCCCAACTCATTTCATGAATTTAGGATTAGCCTGATATCAAAACCAGATGACACAGGAAAGGAAAACCACATCTCTCATGAATATACACACAAAAATCCCTAACAAATATTAGCCAATTAAATTTATCATTACACAGAAAGAATAATATACCACAGCCAAGTAAGAGTTATTTCAGGTATGCAATCTTAGTCTGGTATTTAAAAAATTGATCTATTTAATCCACCAGGTTAACAGGCTTAAAGATCCCATGATCATATAAATCAATGCAGGAAATGTGACAAAATTTGACATCTATTCAAGATAGAAAAAATTCCTGAAAAATTAAAATAAGGAACTCCCTTGGTAAGAATCTCTAGAAAAACTACATAGCTAACATTATGCTTTTGGTGAAAGATTGAATGCTTCTGAGATTGGAAACAAGGCAACAATGTCTACTTTCCTCACTGTTTTCGACATGTAGCTAATTCAATAAATCAAGAAAATGGAGACAAAAGCTATATAGACTGGAAAGGGATAAATTAAAATGTCCATGTGCAATATTTGCAAATGCCTCAAAAAAAATGGAATACTTAGTTATAATCTCCCCAAATATGTGCTCGATCCATACGCTGAAAACTATACAACGCTGCTGAAAGAGACCAAAAGACGTCTAACCAACTGGGGAGACATACCATGTTCATGGATGGAGTGGCTGCCATGGGGGAAACAGCCCCCAAACTTCATGTGTTGAAACTTAATCAACAGTGGGGTAGTGTTAGGAGCTGGGACCTTCATGGAGCAGTAAAGTTATGAAAGCTCTGGCCTCATGAATGGGATTAGCAATCTTATAAAAGGACATGAGGTGAATTTGCATTTCCATCCCTTCTTCCATGAACATAGCATCTGTGCTCTCCAGAGGACACAGTACAAAGCACCAAGGAGCTTTCAGCAGACACTAAACCTGCCAGCACCTAGATCTTGGACCACCTAACACCCGGAAGTGTGAAAAATCAATTTCTATTGTTTATAATTATAGTCTGTGGTGTTTTTTTTATAGAAGCACAAATGGATGGACACAAAGCTTAACATATAATATCAGTCCTCCCCAAATTGATGTGCAGGTGTGAACGTTTCTATCAGAATGGCAGCGGAACAGATTTATAGATGGAAACAAGAGCATTCCATCATTTATTTGGAAAGGCAAAGAAACTGAGGTAGCTAAAACAAATTTGAAAGAGTGAAGGGGGAGGAAATGTTATCCTGATTTTGAGGCAGGAGTCGTCATAAAGCTGTAGAGATGCTTGAGTGCCTCACAGGCACTCAAGCCTGAGAGGCTTCTCTAACACGCGAAGGGACACACCAGGGCCCTCTCATCAGCAGCGCACCTGGGCCAGTTTGAACAGTGCAGTCGTCAACAAAAGGCAGAAGAATGTGAAGCTGTAAATAGGTTGCAAAGGACACTGTGTGAGCTGAGGGCAGGGTGTGACCTTGTCCCCGCGCAGCCAGGAACCTGTGCATGGGTGACTGGCTGCTCTGCCTGCCTGTGAATGGAGCAAGAACACTTAAAGTGTTGATTCCTGGGTTACAAATGATTTTCAGCAAGTAGGTGAATTTGCAAATGAGGAGAACCGACTGTGTTTCTCTTCCTGGGTCCATTTTGCAGATGAGGGGCAGCCTTTGAGAAGCATGTCTCTTATTTAAGGTCTCAGAGGAGGTGATGAAGCTGTCTTCCCAGATGTGCCTGTCCACTGGGCCACTGGGGCGTCTTTGCTCCAGGCCCCGCTGAGTTCTGTCCAGCTCCCTCTTCCCGGCTGGTCGAGGGCTGTGCCTTGTGGCTTTACTTTAGGGAACTTGAGTACACCTTGGCTAAGATGCTCTTTGGAAGGAACCTCCTGTGGACAACAGAGATGAACAGCTAGCTTGTGACAATTAGTGGGCACCTGTGGCAGGAAAGCCGCCCCTGGTGACCTCCAGTCCTCACACTGCAGGTATTTTCATCTCATTCACTCAACACATACTTATTGAACACCTCCTGTACCTCCACCTGTCTCCCCAGAGAAAGAGAAAAATCCCTGCCTTCCTATAGCTCACTTTGTAGAAATGAGAGGCAGATACTAAAAAATAATAAAAGGTAAATCAACAAATTAGGTGGCATGTTGGAAGGGGGTGTGTGTTGTGGGAAAATATGGGGCAGATTAAGGGGGACTTAGGATTGAGTGGGCAGATCAGAGCTGGCCGCCCTCAGGGGCTTGGAGGAGGAGAGGAACGCGGCGGCAGACCCAGATGCCACCGCAGGAGGGAGTAGCAGGTGCCGGGACCCTGGGGCACGCGGCGTGCAAGGAACAGTGAGCAGGCAGCACCTGGAAGAGTGAGAGGCAGGGCGAGCAGTGGGGACGCACTGGTCAGGGGACAGGTGGGACAGCGTGTCTGCAGGTGCTAGGAAGGGCTGGGGCTTCTGCTCTGGGCAGATGAAGAGCAGGTGCAGGGTTCCAGGTCATAGTCAGCGACTGCACCTGCCACACGCGCCTGATGCTGCCGGTGTCTGAGCCCAGCGCCGCTCTCAGTATGTTTGCAGTGTGCCTAGAACATGCCTGGAAAGCTCCATCTCAGAATCGCCAGGCCTCCCTGAAGTTATGGGCCAGCCTCGTGTTAAAGAGAATCCCAGCACCATCACAGGCCACAGCGGCGCTCTGGTAATGCTGGGACGTGGGAGCGAGACCACAGACCCGGTCGCTGCCCTGAAGCGGGAGGCGCGCTCACTGGGGGCACTGAGGCCCCTCCTCCGGGCAGCGTGGAGAAGCCTCCGGCCCTGAGTGAGTTTGCCCCTCGGAGCAGGTGTGAGAGTCCAACAGGCAGCCTTCTCTGGGAGCAGCGTTGGTTGGTTCAGAAGATCTTGTGATGGAGTAGTAAGGGTCCCCGCCTGGCACAACGCAACTGGTGTCCCTGTAAGAAGAGGAGGCCACGTCAGGGTGGAGGCACAGATTGGTGATGCCAAGGGAAGCCGAGGACTACGGGCCACCTGGAGCTGGAAGGGCAGGCAGGAGCCCGGCTCTGCCCACTCTGTGGTCTCAGCCTCTGGCCTCCATAACCATGGGACCACACTGTGTCACCCCCACTGAGGGCGTGAACACACTCTGCACTCGCCTTCCTGTGTGTGTGAACACTATGGGACTCCCACAAGAATCAAGGTCACCCTTCTCCCCACGAGGTTTGCCAGAAGGGCCTCTGCTCTGCTCTGAACCGCGCTAGGTCTTGCCGTTTCCTCCCCTCACCCCTGCCCTAGGCCTCCTTCCTGCACACCTGGCTTCCTCCTGCCCATCTCCTGCCCCACCTGTGCACACCTCAGCTGGCCTTAGCCTGACATGGTCACTCCACTGTCCTTCTGGACCTTCCCATCCTCCTGTGTGTGTCCCTCACTGCCTCCTGAGTGTGGGGGGACCATCCTGGCTTACAGCCTTGGCCTGCTGGCCCTGGGCTGGCCCTGTCCTCAGAGGACTGACTGCCTCTCCACACCTGATCACCTCTGTGCTCATGGCTGACTCGGAATGTGCCTGGCTGGGTGCCCTCCTTCCTCTTCTCAGCCACCCTGGGCCACCTGCTCCCAGTCCTCACCTTCCTGCTCTGCCTCCTGTGCACAGCTCTGGTCAGCTTCCAGCAGACCGTGTAAGCTCCAGGGGCCGGAGTTTGTCTGCTTTCTAGGTTTTGTTCACCAACATTTCCTAGAAGCTCAGAAGAGCACATTTCACAACTCCTTTCTTTTTCCTTTTTCTTCTTGGTGCCTCGGATTGAACCCAGGGGCACTTAACCACCAAGCCACCCTCCAGCTCTTTTTATTTTTTATTTAGAGACACAGTCTTGCTAAGTTGCTTAGGGCCTAGCAAAGTTGTTGAGGTTGACCTTGAACTTGCGGTCCTCCTGCGTCAGCCTCTGTGGTTGCTGGACTTACCTGCTTGTGCCACCATGCCCGGCCACACCTACTTTTTAAATGAATGAACAGGTGAGTGCATGCAAAACAACCAGAGCCTCTCTAAGTACGTCTACAGGCAGAATTAATACCAGCAAAACAGCCACAGGGCCCACAGCGACCACAGCAATCCCTATCAAGATCCTGATGCCATTTTTTGTTCATAGAAATTGAAAAGAGCAGTCATCAAAGTTATACGGAACCAGAAAACACCCCAAATAGCTAAAGCTATCTCCAGCAAAAAGAATAAAGTGGTAGTCATCACACGCCCTGAGTTCAAAATACATCATCAAGTGTTACAATCAAACCACAGTACTGGTATGAGAACACACTGCATGATGGGAACAGCACGGAAAGCCCAGAGAGAAGCCCGAGTTTAATGGTAAACTGACTCTAGATAGAGGTGCCAAGAACACACAATGGAGAAAGAACAGTCTCTTCAGTAAATAGTGTTGGGGAAACTGAATATCCACACATGCAGGAAGTGGAATTGGAGCCTAGCTCACGCAATTTACAAAAACCAAGTCCAAAGGACTAAAGGAGCTAAACAGAAGATGGGAACCCGAGCATCTCCTAGGAGAAACCCAGGGAGAAAAGCTCTGCAGCTTGTTCTTTCAGTGACTTGGACAGAACTCCAAAAGCACAGGCAGCAGGAGCCAAAGTAGAGGCTGAGGAGGCACCAAACAGCCGCTTCCTCCCAGGAGGGGAATGGAAAGCCAGCCGCAGATAGGGGTCCTTACAAACCGTGTCCAGCTGCAGAGGCATTCAACAAGAAAACAAAGGAACTGATCTTAAGATGGGCAAAAGATGTCAACAGATATCTCAGAGGAAGAGATATGAAAACCTGCTCCCACCTTTAACCACCCGGGAAATGCAAGTTGAGTCACAGTAAGATGTCACCTCACACCTTTTAGAGTGACTGCTGAGTACAATGCGTGCTGAAAGGGCGGGTCTGTCTCTGCTCCGGAGTTGCTGTATGGAAAATCCCAGCGCCCTTGGGCTTCAAAGGGCGCCTTTCCTTGGCTCCAGTCTTTGTCCTCAACCCACCAATCTTTCTAAACTGGCTTCCTGTTGCAAGGAATGAGCACCATTTCTTTATCCTATAAGTAGGACCAGCTCTTGTCTGCTGCCCTTTGTAGGAGCAATGAAATCTTTAGCATCTGAGACTTAAGATAACAGCTTGGATGCTCTGGTCTCCCATGGGGGTCCTCGCCCTGCGGGGGGCCTGTCCTTAACATAGCTTCTGTCCCCACACAGACCTGAGGCTCCAGACTGGGGTGGGGCCCTGCAAGCTGCTGTCACAAACCCTGCAGGTGATTCTGATGCACATTCAAATTTGGGAAGTAACACCCTGGGGAGTAGGAGGGGGTTAAATAGTCACCTGAAGACATTGAAGGAGATGTTTGAGCCTTTCAGAAAAATGTGATGTGGAGATCATTCCTAAGTCACTTGGCTCTGGACCTACTGGAAGTCAAACCTGGAGTCCATTCCCAGGAACCAGATCTCCCACCTCCCCCAGCACCGCCTCCCTCCCACCCAAAGCACCTTGATGGGATTAAAAAATAGACCAAAAACTTTTCTGTTTGCAGAACCTAGTGTCAAATACCACTGTCCTTGCAGGAGGCACATTAGCATTTGATTAATATGTGCATAGAATGTTGTCTGAGCCCAAATACACAAATTGGGAAATCAAAGAGGACCCCTTCACACCTTTTGCTGGCTTCATCCTGAACATTTATTTGTTTTAAAACAACTTCCTCAGGGAATTTCCTTCCTAAAAGAAACTCGTCTCCATTTTAAAGGAAATTGACCCCCTCTTCCCTACTCCTTAACTGGGTTCTGACAGTAACCCCATAATGAGTGGGGAAGGTGGCAACTGGCTTTTTAAAAGCTGCAGCGAGACTGTAGAAAACATCCTCAGGAAATTTAGAAGCTACAAAGGACTTGCATTTTGTATGGAATTTATCCTAATACCTAGCTAATGTTTGTGTTTTTGTGTAGGGAAATAGTTACTAAATTGCAGTAAACTTTGAACCATGTTCCTATGAAGAAATAAAAAAAAACTAACAAAATGTTTACAGACACTAAAGAATGGATTCCTCAATCAAAGTTGCGTACTATCATTAAATTTTAAAACAATCCCTACTGAAAGTAAAAACAGGAAAAGATCAACTTCTAATGCAAAGGTTTAAAGGGCTTCATAATATTCATTATGTTGGCACATAAATTTCTGATACTTCTAAAAAACCAAAATAGGGTTTTTTTTTCCTCAAAAATTTGTCTGACACTGATTTATTAAAGATCTTAATAGTTATAATTTAACTTTTTGGTGACTCCATTCTTATGCCCACAGATATGAAAAAAGAAAATTTTGTACACTTTTAAAATCAAACAGGCTGTAGAAATCATTCCATCTGATTTTCAGTTCTCCCAACAAAGGAAAGAAGAGCTGTTTGGGGTGGTGTCTGGCAGCCATGGGGAGCTGGCACAATCCCAGCTCCAAATTTACTTCCACACTTTGCTATCTGTATGAACAGCATGCTTCAGAAACCATTTTTTTTTTGTAACATTGCTTAACAATTTTTAATCACCAAATGAACCTTCTTTCTCGCTAATTAGAAGAGAGTAGGATCAAAGACAAAGGCACTTGAGTGTTTGCCAGAACCCAGGAAGAGCTGGCTTCCTAGTTGACTAGTCTAATTGAGGTTCCACCTGCATTTATTTGTAAAACCTTCAAGCAGAGTTTAAAGTCTATGCTAATGGCGCTGTGGAGGGGAGGGCTGAACTTGAGTGCCCTAAACTTTAGGTCCTGTTTCAATTCAGAAGATGTATTTGGGTGAAGGGGAGTGGTGGCTGGGGTCTCTAGGTCTCACCTTCCTGAGGCCCATCTCACCAGTTTCCTGTCTTTTCCTAGCACTAAAGCTAAGGACTTCAGTGGGTGGTGGGTGAAGAGAGACTCTACTTCACACACATTTTAAACATGGATTTTGAAGGACTGGACAGATTTTATTTAGTCTCATCTACAGGAGTCACAGTTGGAGTTAATGTCCAAGTGAGAGGGTGACTGGCCAGGGGTTCACACACCTTATCGCTGGAGGGAAAGGAAGATGAGCAGGAGAAGGGAATGGATGCTGGGGCTCTGCAAGGAAGGAGCAGGCGGGAGGAATTTCCCAGGCTGTTCCGAGGACCTTTCAAAACCATGCCCACATATTAATGTGACATTATAAATAAAAATTATTAGAGAATCTAAAATTTTAGCTCCAGAAGAGACCATCTAATCCAACTAATTATATTGAGAAGTTTTAACCTTAGGAACAAAATTGTTGCTTTAGAACTAAAAATAAAACACACACATATTGTATTAAATGCATGAGTTTTTGAGTTCTAGTGCAATTACAACCAGAGAGAGTGATTCTATTACAGAAACTCAACCACAGTATTCTAATTTTAATGTTTACGGCACAACACATGACATATACAAGTGAAAATATATTTTCACTAATTTTGAGAAAGACAAACGGACAGAAACACACACACACACACACACACACACACATTGGACAGCAGAATCACTTTAGTGGGACAAGACGTTTCACTATAGTTTCTTTTGAGATCATTTAGTTAAAGAGTTTTTCTTTTATTTGTATACTTTTAAAAGTCAAACAGAAGATGCGGCTGGGGATGGAACCCAGGGCCTCCTGAATGCTAAGTGCTGAGCTACACCCCCAGCCCAGTAGTGGAAGCGATCAGTTGTCTCCTCTCAAATTTAACCAATGTTATCAATTACGATAAATTTACGATTGAGTATATTCTCCTCTACTTGCCAAGAGTATTTATCACATATAAGGAAATCATAAAGCAGTTCTCAAGCCTTAGGTAATGCTAGGGACCACCTGCTTCCACAAATACCTAGTGTAGAAGAAATGCACCCTTAAACCGCTTTCCCACGCGCTTCCTGAAATGTTCAAGACCAACAAGCATAAAGGCACCGCCTGCTGGCAGTCTCGCAGCGTCCCGGTCTGGGCGCAGGAGCCCTGGTCGGTGGGTGGTCTGCGGCGGACCAGGCACAAGGCGGTGGGACGCACAAGGCCCAAGCACCCAGGCGTGGATCTTGTCGTCGCCGTAGGGACGCGGGCTGACCGCTGGGTGTCGCTGCTGTGCGAACCGTAACGTGGGAGGCCGAGGCTGGGAATCGCAGGGCTGCTGGGGAGCCAGCGCAGAGGGTGGAACCTGTGCGGAGCAGCGTCCCGCCGAAGCAAGGCCGTTGCTCAAGTTTTCGTAAATCGTTTGGTCCAGAAAGTGCCAGAACGTTGATCCTGGCGGGATAAACCACTGCTCCTTAAAGAAAAGCAGTTCTTTAGGAGTGATCTGCGGCCCGGGGCGTCGCGCCTTGGTGAGCAGAGGTCATTCTTACGGTGCTTGTTATGAGAAACGACTTCAAAAGGCTCCCTGGGGCAGGGGTGGAGCGCTGCGTGACCTTCTCGCCGCGGCCGGGCCCGCGGGTGGGCAGACGCGCGGAGACCCTTACCTTGGAGCTGGGAGGCCCGCCCTCAGTTGCGGCCGTGTCCGCAGGTCCCTGCGCCCTGCCCGGGAGTGTTCCCAGGGATGGCAGTCATTGCGGCCTCTGTCACAGACTTGAAGGGGCACAGAGGGAGGCGACAAACAGGTTTACGGCCCGCCCGCGGGCTGGGGGCTCGGAGTGCGGCGCGGCGGGCGGCGGGTCCCCGCGGCGCGCTCATTAGCGCCCACTCTCCCTAATGGCTTCCTGTGGCTGGGTGTTTACCCGTCATTTGTTCGCAACGTTGTCCCCGCTAGCTACTGACCCCGAGCCTGACCACCCTCTCTTCCCTTGATTGAAGCCGGTGCCCGGAGCTGTGCCAGGGTCCCCGCGCAAAGCCTTGCCCCAGGCCGGGCGCCCGCGGTCCTCTCCCCGGCCAGCATGTGCCTGGCAGGACCCGTGGCGCTGCAGGGCCGCGCACGCAGCTCTGGCCCCGGGGTCTGTGGGCCCCGCCGTTCCCACGGTGGGCACGCCGTGCGTGCGCCTTGCCGTCGGGGGAGCCGGGGACCCGGAGCTCGGCGCCCAGCCCGCGCCGGGGAGGCCTTTCCCGAGGGGGAGCGACAGCTGGCCCGCGGCCTCCCAGTCCTGGACGGAAGGGAGACCCGACCCGCACCACGCGAGCCCGCCAGCACTCCGGGGCTGCCTTCTGTGCCAGAACGCCTGGGCTGGTCCCAGTGGCAGAGACCTCCCTGTCGTTTACATGTTACTGTTTTGGAGAAGCGCTTCCTGCCGAGGGAGGGAGGGTCCCACTGCAGAGCCACCTCCTCTGGAGGATTCCGCGCCCCACATAAATCCAGACCACCAAAAAGTCTCCTTTCTGCTCTGGAGCTTCCTTATGTCTTGGGATGCGAGGGAATCTAAGTGCTGATGGAGGCTACATTTCTGTCTTCCAGGCTCCAACAGTCATATGAGTCTTGGGCATTCTGATTTCATTCTTGAATCTGTTAGGTGAACTCACGGGTGGCCTCCTCCTGGCGAGGGGCTCCAGGCCAGAACGACGTCACTGGTGTCAGGGGTCACACCCTCGAACTGCGCTCTGAGCTCCGTGTCCAGTCAGCTCTCAAAAAAGGAGACTCACAGCCATGGATCTGGAGGGTCCAATTTACCTGCACCCCAAGGAAGTCCTCCTCACTCCTATAGGGATGAACCCCCCGAGGTGGCCAATCCAGGCTTTCCTTCCCTTTCCACCTTTTCTGCCTGAGAACTAGCCTCTCCTGCTCAGTTGCTTGATTCTAGAATCAAAAAATAAAAGCCATTTAGATCTGTAACTAAATTTGTTGTAATTTTGACTGTTGACAAATTGAAGATGGAATGGAAAATGAGACTGTCAAGTTCTAAGTCCCTGGGTGTCTGAGAGGTTCTCCTGGGGTCACCGTTTCTAAAAGCTGCCCATATGTCCAGGGAGGCCCCCTCAGTTGGGCCTCCTCAGTTGGAGATGTGCACCAATGTCTAACACATGAATTTATATTTGAAAGAGGTGAGGGTCTGGGTGCCTGTTTTCTGCTAAACTGGAAAATACATGTTTTATTACAAGCAGGATACCCTTGTGTGGCGATTGGTTAGAGTGTGTGACAATTCCAGACTCTCCATGTCAAAGGGAGATAGAAATAGAAACTGAATTTTTAGGGAAAGGTGTCTTATCACTTTCTTCCCCATGTCCTCAAACCTGTCTTCCGCTCAAGGCTTCCTTGCTGCCACTCTCTCCCCGGGGCCCCTTGATAGTAACCCCTGGCTACCAATGAGAAACGGATAGTCTGCCTAAAGCCGGGCACCGTTATAATCCCAGCACTTAGGGAGGCTGAGACAGGAGAATCTCGAGTTCAAAGATAGCCTCAGCAACTGTGAGGCACTAAGCAACTCAGTGAGACCCCGTCTCCACATAAAACACAAAATGGCTCAGTGGAATTCTAACCCCGGTAAAAAAAAAAAAAAAAAAAAAAAAAAAAAGTTTGCCTGCCTTCAGACTGTCCCCTTTAATTTTAAAACTGTAAATGAACACATACTATTTAGGGATAAGTATAGTTGAAGGTGGGGTGGTACTTTGTGGATGTCAGTTGCTGTTGAAGGTAACTTTTCTGACCAGATAAGCTGAAGTTACCCAGGCATTACACTCCTGTGTTTAGAAAGAGGACTTCAGTTTTTTAAATCATCCACTGATGCATCATTTTTCATTAAAACTGTCACTCTGACATATTTGTTCTCTTTCAAAATAAGATTATAGAGCTGAAGAATGAACTGACCAAATGTGGAATCTTGAAGAACATCAGAGACGATGAAGATTTTTGGAAGCTGGTTCAGGAGGAAGGTCATGGAACGGAAATCAAAGAAAAGCTCCAGAAGATAAAATTTAGAAGTTTGTATATTTCCTATTTTTTATTGTGGATTTTTATAAGTGCCTTAACGTTTTTAGCAGTTGGTTCTGGGAAGTAGTCACATTATCTTACAGTTGGGTTAAGATCATAGGATAGCTGTTTTTCAAAGATTTCAAAGCTGTATGGGGTTTTCATACTTAGTTTTATTAATAAAATAAGCACTGGGAAACAGTGCCTGTGTTTGCTGATTCCCTTCAGTGCTCTGGAGCCAGTGGTCCAGCCACAACACCACCTAGGGTCAGGTCAGCAAGCCACCTACCTCTTCCTCAGGGCTGCCTGAGGAAGCCAGGGCTTTCCAGGGTTTCCAGGGCTGCCTCTCTCACCAGAGTGAAGAAATTCATTCCAATAAATGAGGGATGTTTACTTCTTGCCAAGAACTGCACACAAACACAGGTGATAAATGGCCCAAAGGGAATAAAACAGTGTTCCCAAAGAGGGTTTGAGCAACTAAGAGCCTGAGATTTTAAAGGAGGCTGCAGGGAAGTTCGTAGGTCAAATTTACTTTGTCGAGTGGTTTAATAAGCAGTAAAGCCAGGCAGTGGGGATCATCTCAACCGCATCGCTCGCCCTCGGGAGAGTATACATTTTAGCTTGTTATTAGGTTCTTAAAGCATTTGTGCATATGAGATGTCAACAGCCTGAGGGTCAGTGACTCTCAGTCCCACTGGCCAGGGTGTGAGTGGGCCAGCATCTCCCTGTGGCTTGTGGCCTTCAGACCAGGCGGTTGTTTCAAGAGCCCCACGAGAGCTTTGTAGGCTGGGTAAGTAAGCGCGCCCTTCTCTGCAGTTTGTAGTGTCCTGTGGTGAAGGCCTTGTGGGTTTGTTCGCCCTGGGCAGACACAGAGCTGGGCAGTGTTGGCACAGAGGTGACGACAGGCTGATTTTACACCTTCTTCTCTCAGCAAAATGCTTTCCAGGGAGCACGATCTTTTACTCGTCGTGCATCCACCTGCATCCTGGAGTGTCCTAGGCTCACTTCCCCAGGGAGCCGCTCTGCCTAGGTTCTGGTTTACAGCGGTGCTCACCCCCACATTCCTCCATGTAGCATTGGTGTGCTTCTGAGAGAATGTCTAAAGAAACCTGAGTGAACTTGCAGATGTCCTAAGTAACACAGCATGAAAAGGTAGCTTCCAGAGAGGACTGGAAGGTTCATTGTTGGAGTGATCTTTTTTTTTTTTTCTTTCTGAGCATGGAAAAATCCAACTGAAGATTTTGGGGTGGTGTGTCGGAGCAAAAGGGCCAGTGGCTCTTTTCGTGTGTGTGAGGAGTTCCTGAAGGAGCCAGGCTGCTCCTGCTGGGTGACTTGTGGAAAGTGCTCGCCCGCTGGAGTAAGGCCTGGGGGCCTAGGGTGCTCACTGCTGGCGGGTGGCTTTGTGTTTTCTCCGAGAACTGCTGTCTTGAAGGTGCTATCAGGACAGAAAACCACAGGAACTCACAGCCTGTAGATCTTTCTGAATGAACACACAAGCATGGACCCCTGAACAAAGGTCTCAATTAGTTGAAAATTCAAAAGTTTTCTCAATATTGGAAACACAATTGTTTGAAGGTAAATTAGGCATTTTCCACCCTCTGTTCAGAAGCATATGTCTTCAGCACGTCGCTCGTGGCCACTAGTGATTGTCTTACATTTTATAAAAATGAACTGGGAACTGTGGCAGAAGCCCATAATCTCAGCAACTCGGGAGGCTGGGGGAGGCTGAGGCAGGAGGATTGCAAGTTACAGCCCATCCTGGGCATCTTAGTGAGACCTCGTCTTAAAATAAAAAATAAAAAGGAGCCAGGCACAGTGGCGCACACCTGTAATCCCAGCACTTTGGGAGGCTGAGACAGGAGAATCACGAGTTCAAAGCCAGCCTCAGCAATGGTGAGGCGCTAAGCAACTTAGTGAGACCCTGTCTCTAAATAAAACACAAAATAGGACTGGGCGTGTGACTCAGTGGTCAAGTATCCCTAAGTTCAATCTCTGGTAAAAAATAAAATAAAAAGGGGCTGGGATTATAGCTCAGTGGTAGAGCGCTTGCCTCGCATGCGTGCGGCACTGGGTTTGATCCTCAGCACCACATAAAAATAAATAAATAAAGATATCGTGTCCATCTACAACCAAAAAAATATTTTAAAAAAATAATAATAAAATAAAAAGGGCTAGAGGTGGAGCTCAGTGGTAGAGCACCCCTGGGTTCAATAACCAGTACAAAAAAAATTAATGAATGAATTAAAAGGGCATCTACACAATTGTGGCTGGAGCTCCCCTTAGCCTTTGGTTATCAAATTGTGACAGTTACGGAATGAACGCCAGTGTCTAGTGGGAAGGAATCTGAGCATGGAGAGGTTAGTGACCTGCTAATAAATATTCACAGAATAAAAATAGTACCGATTTCTAGGAAGTACAGACTTGGATCCAAATACAAGCTTGCAAATGTTGTTGACTATAATCTTGGAATGTTTCAATATGTAAAGCGTGGTTTGGGTCTTCATCAAAATGGAAAAGGTTAGCTTTCTCTAGAGTATTATGAGTTAATAATCTACAGTAAAATTTTTGACTTGTCACGATGACAAAACTATCTACTGGCATTTATGTATATAAATAATATTGAATGCTGATGTGCCAAAAGAATATATCACAATTGAAAGAACTGTAAATTCCCAGGTTTACGCCAAAAAGAATTCATTGTCCAAACATTAAGCTGGATCCTCAATATTAACTCTTTATCTCAATGTGAATTCATATTTTTTCCTACTTATAAGGCACTGAACATTTATAGTAGCACAATTGAGCTTCTTTTTTTTTAACCTTGAATATTTCTCCCCAGTGTCAAATCCTAGGCCTCAGGCTCCTCCTAGGAGAAGGGCAACCAGGCCATTGGTGGACACTGATCGGCAGGATGGACTTTGCCAGCCGAGACAGGTGAGGCTGTTCCTAGGGATGATAGATATATTCTCTGACTGCATTTTCATTTCTGTTAGGGGATTTTCTTTCGCATCTACTATGTCCCAAGCTTTTTCATTACTTCGCATTAAAAATATTCATGTGGTAAAGTGATTGGTCTAACAGGCAGTTTTGAATACTGTGGCATACAAAGTAATATTTTGCATCATCCATGTAATTTCATTTGAAAGATGTAAAAAACAAAAACAAAAACACGGCAGTCATTACTTGCACCTTCAAAGAGAACAGGTGTGTCTGGGGAGATAAAACCTGGTAAAAATGACTTCCGGAGAATACTCGAGTGTGAGGAGAAAGAAAATCAGTGATTCTCATTCTTGCTTATATAAATGCAGATGCAGTTGAGTTAGGGAGGCTTCTAAAGAAACAGCCTCTATGGCGGGAGGGTCTGCCTTTGTGGAAAGGGAGGGCTCCCACCCTGAGAGGAGCAGGCTGCCCCTGGGTGCTCGGCTTTACAGCAGGATGAAGCCTTCTGATAGGCACCTGCTTCCCACCTTCCCCCCTCCTGCTGCTGCTCCTCACAGAGGCCTCCATTCCCCCAAAATGAAGTTACTCCACACTGAAAGATCACCCCACCAAGCTGGCCAGGCACCACTGGAGACAGACCTGGGATCTAGGAGTAGGAGATGGGAGTTAGGCTGCTCCTCTCCAGTTAGATTTCATCCTGCCAGATTTCCATTTCATACTCATCCACAGCAGCATGTGATGGAGACAGCTCAGTCTTGGAGCAGGAAAGTCTGGCTTTGACTTTTGACCCTGCTCCCTAACAAGCGGCTTGGACAGGGCCTCAAGCTCCCTGGGTCATTTCTTCATGTGCCAAGGCATAACCATGGTGCCTGTTTTACAAGTTGTTACCAGAGGTACCCACACAAATGAGCCAGGTACAAATTTGTTTCAAAGATAAAAATGAAGGCCCTGAGTCAGGTGTGGTGGCGCACGCCTGTAATCCCAGCACTTTGGGAAGCTGAGACAGGAGGATCCTGAGTTCAAAGCCAGCCTCAGCAATGGTGAGGCACTAAGCAACTCAGTGAGACTCTGTGTCTACATAAAACACAAAATAGGGCTGGGGATGTGGCTCAGTGGTCGAGTGTCCCTGAGTTCAATCCTCAGCACCCCCCCTCCCAAAAAAAAGAAGGCCCTTGCTGTTGGACATGCTTTATTTTGTTGTACTTGGTTTTAGCAAACATTTTGTTCCCTTGAACATCTTGGTGTGGTGTGTCTGGGATTTGTTTTGGATACTTGCAGTAATGAGAGCTGCTTGGAGGAGCACAGGCTCTCCTGTCTGATCAACTCTGTTCTCTCATTGGCTGGTGCCCTGGCCAGTGGACAGTGCATGAGCTGTGCCCTCCTGGGTGGCTGGGGAGGGCTGGGCCTCACACTTAGGTGCAAGGAGCACACCATTCTCAGTTTGCTAGACAAGCAGTATTTTGGGGGCAGGTCTCTCGATGGTTGAAGATGGCTGAAATTTTAGTTAGCAGCAAGCATTCGTCCTATGTGCCTCATCCTCTGGGAAGAGGACAGAGTGCCCCATTAGTGCAGATGTGATGTTCCACCTAACGCTTCCGAGTCAAAATAAACCTCACATTCTGTGCTAGTAAAGGCAGTTTTCTCGAATAATGTTGGACATGTGCGGCTTGTCCATCCTGATTGAGTTTTGACCCTGAAAGTGATCACCACCCTGATTGTCTCTGCAGAAAGTGGAGACATTAAAAGCTTTTAGGTGTTAATTATTTCTGGTTTCCCCTGTGTTCATGATACATGCACCTGTAGGGGAGGAGTGCTGGCCCCAGTGGGGAATGTGTCATTAGACTCAGGAGACTTGGCAGATGTTTCAAAAGGATGGACACGTTGTCCTCTATCTGTCTGTCTGTCTGTGCTGGGGACCGAACCCAAGGCCTTGCACATGCTGGGCAAGTGCTGTACCACTGAGCTACATTCTCCACCTCAATGTTGTTTTTAAAAAAAAACATGAGCTGGGCTGGAAAACACGGGACACTGTCACACAGGGAAGATGAACGGCCCAGCGGCCCTGGGAGACGGGTGTGGGCGGTGGAGGGCCACACCTGCGGTTCTCAGGTGTTCCATGTCGGGTTGTGTTTGAGCTGGTATTCTGCCTTGGTCTGCACTGTGCCCTCCCCATGCCCAAAACTCACGTGCGGAAGCCCAGCCCTACCCCCAGCATGAGGGTGTTTGGAGGTGGGTTTTGAGAGGTCACATTGGGTTTAGGCAAGGTCACAAGGGTGGGACCCCACCACAGGATCAGTGTCCTTGTAAGAGGAGATGCCAGTGAGCTTGCTGTCCCTCTGTGCATGTGAGGACACAGTGAGGAGGTGGCCGTCTCCGTGGCAGGCAGAGCCTTCACCGGGACCTGAGAGCACTGTTCCCTGAGCTCCCACTTCCAGCCTTTGAATTGTGAGAAAGTGAATTTTTGTTCTTTAAGCAACTCTGTCTGTGGCAGTTTGTTGTGGCAACCTGAGCTAAAATTCCAATAAGTGTATTTCATTTCTATTTCATATTTATGGGAAGTAGCTTCAGAGACCAGAAACAGGGCCAATGGGAAGAAGTCACAAAAAAGTAAGGTTTAGTTCAGCATGCGAGTGTGTACTTGGTTTTTGGTGACTAAAGGTGCATACTGGACCAGGCTGACCTTCGATAATGTGGACACGTATAGAATGCTAACTGGATGCCCCCCCACTGCACATCCCCCAGCCCCACGGGAGTGCCATTCTGAAAGGCAGATTCCTTAGGTGGAACCTAATATTCCAACTGATTTAAATATAGAGAAAAAACAACCAGAGGAATAAAAACACACAATGTGAGAAATACATGATACAGAAAAACCCTCTCCAGATGACAGGAAACCAGAGGCCCCACACAGCATAGGTGATCATGCGAGGCTGCAGCTCCATAGCTTCTTATGGGATAGTGACATTATCTCACACAAAGAAAAACTGATGTCCAAATTAAGTAAGAATTCTTCTACAGGGATCTCTCTGTAATAGTTGCAATGCTGTGGGAAAAGGCTTTGGAGAATGAGCTAAAAATAAAGGCCTCCTGCATAAAATATTGTAATAAGCAGAAATTGGTTCTGATATCATGCTATGGCAGGAAGATACGGTCTGGCCAATGCCTCAAAAAATAACATGGTTTAGTGTGATATCGAGCGTCATTCTTGGACCATCCTGGTCAATGTCTGTGTGCTCGCATACCTGCAGGTTTTAACAAACCCATTTACAGGTGAGGAAAAAGAAACTTAGGATACTCTGATAGCACCCTTGTCCAGGGTAGCCCAGTCTGCACAGTGTAGACCTGGATCCCAACCCAGCCTGCCTCCAAACCTACAGGCCAGCCATGCGTGCGTTATGTCTCCCCGGAAGGGGGAGTAGGTAGAATTGCCAGAAATGCGGAACAGTGCAGGTAGAAGCCCTTCTCGCAGCCTGTGTTTCATCATGAAGGCGACCTGAAGTGACTTGGGAGTGACCGGCCCTCCAGGCAGCCCTCAGGAATCTTCCCAGAAACCTCTCTGCAGAGGACCCTCAGGTGGATTTGAAATTGGTTTCCAGCCCAAGGGGGGCGGGTGCAGCTCACACCAAACTGTGAGAAAGCCCCTGCCTTTAATCTGGCCTGGCCCGCAGGCCACTGAGCCCCTGTTAGGTCCTCCTGCAGCCGGGCACACATCTGTGGCTGGGCGGTGTTACTCAAGAGCTGCGCAGAGGAGATTGTTCACAGAAAGGTGAGGAAAAATAAAACTGGAATGAGGCGAGACTTCTTAACATGAAAAGGAGGAGTGCCACTTGGAATTAAATCCAAAATGAACTGAGGGTGACTGCCATGCCGATTGTCAACAGTAGGACGAGTTAGTGTCAGCAAGCCCAGCCTGGAGAATGAGGGTGGAGAAAATGAGAGGAGCTCAGGCAGGGTGGCCTGGAGGGGCACCTGCATCTGCCGCCCCAGCACATGCACTTCTACAGCTTTTGCTTGGGCAGGTTCCCGATGCCGTAGACACCACGTGGCACGGGGCTGTGGCCGTAGACACCTCGTGGCACGGGGCTGTGGCCATAGGCTGTGGCTTCCATCAGAGGCACCACTGAAGCACTAGAAAGATGCTGCCTGAAATGTGAGGAGGTCCTTGGACCTAGGGAGTGGCTGGAACTTCCACACTCCCAGGAGGAGTGTGCTGGACCAAGGCCACTCTGGGCACCGCCCCAGCAGCCTCTGTCCCATGAGAGCAGCCACATTTCACCTGCAGGGACAGGAGTGGTGTCCCTGGCACGGTCAGTAGAGAACACGAGATTCAGTTGGGCACAAAAACACCCACAAAGCTCTGTCCGTAGTGGGAGCTGCCGCTTCACAGAGGAATGCTGAGTGCCCGTTGAATCGCCTGGGGAGGGACAGCTGATTGTCCCGAGCACCCGTCACCTTCCTGTGCTCCTACAGTACTGGTGCCCGGGACACTTGCCTTTCACAGCTGGAGTCCTTGGAAACAGATCCCTTGAACTGAAGAGCTGCGAGTTGTTTCAGCTTCCTGGAACTTTCTAATGCTGAGAACGGGAGCTGAGGGGCTGCCCGGCCCATGGGTGCTGGGAAACCCAATGGCCCAGCTTAATC
The DNA here is from genome assembly GCA_028644305.1 of Xerus rutilus. NCBI lineage: Eukaryota > Metazoa > Chordata > Mammalia > Rodentia > Sciuridae > Xerus > Xerus rutilus. The sequence goes on along the minus strand of CM053406.1, from coordinate 5,961,375 downwards.
TACACGTGGGTGCCGCTGGCTTTTGTTTCTGTCAAGTGCAGCCCCTTCTGTGAGGAAGCAACCTCGCTGCTTCTCCCGTTTCTCATTTTCTGGTGGATTGCCTAGTTCATATGTGGGTGGATGGTCAAACTGGCCCCGGGGATCTGGGCGGTTTCCCTGCTGAGGCCTCTGGTAATGCGCTTGACGGTTTGAGAACCACCCTGAGGGTGTAAGATGAGGTCGTTGGTAGTTTTGCAGCAGATCGAACCCCTTTCTGCCAGGGAGGAGAGCAGAGGCAGGGTGCAGGGGCTCCTGAGCCTTGCTCCACTCCCCGTCCTGGAGCAGGTGCATCTCAGGTGATGACGCAGTGGCAGCTGTGCACTACACGTGGGCTCTTCCCACGCCGAGCTTTGCAGAATGTGCTGGGGTGGACTCTTCATCATCACCGAGACAGTACAGTCCTGTGTGCCAGGAGCCCTGGTAGGTGGTCTCAGATTAGCAGCCCCTGAGAACTTGCTAGAAACATGGATTCCCAGGCATTCAGAACTCTGAGGTTGGGGCTAGTGTGTGGTTGTAACCAGCCCTTCAGGAGACTTAGGGACAGACTCAAGTTTGAGAGCCAGAGCCCTAGGCACTACCTCACTTCAGGGGTGTAGGTGTCTAGATTTAACTAGCTGTCAGTTCTGGGTCTGTTAATGATAGACTGCCTGGCTTTGTTTATTTATTTAGGTACTGAGATTGAACCCAGGGATGTGCTACCACTGAGCTATGTACCCAGCCCTATTTATTTATTTGTCTTTGAGACAGGGTCTTGCTAAGTTGCCCAGGCTGGCCTTCAACCTGCAATCCTCCTGCCTCAGCCTCCTGAGTCACAGACAGGGATTATAGGTGTGTATCGTCACACCCCTCAGCTGCTACTGAGCTGCACCCCCAGTCCCAGTTTTCCAACTCTTAAAAAAGAACTCCTTTCAGATACTCAGAATGTTGCTGAGTGTGGTGGTGCACTCCTGTAATCCCAAATACTTGAGAGGTTGAGGCAGGAGGCTTGCAATCTCAAGGTCAGCCTGAACAATATAATGGCACTTTTTGTCAAAATAAAAAATAAAAAGAGCTGAGGATGTAGCTCAGTTGTAGAGTGATTGCTTAGCATGTGTGAGGTACTGGATTCAACCCTCAATACTGCAAGAAAAAAAAAACAAACATAAAAGACTGTTGGACTCATAGTAGATGCTCAGTAAAGATTCCTTAAAGGAATGAATGACTCTCTGAATGATCGATGTTCCCAGTGCGTGGGTGGGAAATGCTTCCCTGGAAATGTGCATGTAATTCTGAGGCTCCAGAGCCTGACAGAGAGTCCGGGAAGGAGCACCAGGGACTGGCAGGAGTTAGTCTCCTTCCTTTCGTAACTGACTGGCAAACCTGGCTGCCCAATACAGTTGTACAGAGAGTCCAAGTGAGGTGACTTAGAGACTCGAGGACGGTTCACAGATGGCAGTTCCTGTTTACAGGGACTTACCATTCCTCCCTGGTGCTGAGCCCTCTCTGTGAGCACGAGGGGCAGAGACATGGTTGCTTCTTAGGATCACACCTGATCCACCCAATCCACGGTTCTTTTTAAAAGAACCTGAGGTTGGTGTTCCTCTCCAAGCAACTGCTGCAGGATTCTGGAAGAACGGAGAAGAATGACCCTTCCTGCTGCCAGGAAGAGCCTCCTCCTGCCCTGGGCACGGCGTGGAAGGATTGCTGTGCCTTCTCCATGACAGGTGACACCACCACTCTGCCTGCTCCTAGAGTCGGCCACGGAGCAAGGCCCTCTTACCTCCAAGGACCATGAGTGCTGAGAATAGAATCCAAATGAGGTGGGTGCCGCCTCTTGCAAGGCAGTCAGGTTGGGCTGCCAAGCTCTAAGACCGGCCCTGCCCTGGGCTCGCCCACGTCAGTGAACCACGTTGACCCTTCTTTCAGGGTGCGTCGGAGCAGCCTTAGACAGAACCATACTGCAATACCCCACCCACATCTGAGCCTTCGTACCACATCTGGACCACCCAGGCCCTTCCATGGAATCTGCCAGGGCTGGGGGTGTCCACTGCTGTAACAGAATGCCCAGGAGCCTAGTGGCGTGATGGCTGAGTGTTGCCTGGGGTAAGAGGGGGGTCGTCTGTTGGTCTCCCGGGGCTCAAGCATGGGCTTGCCTTTGGCTGTGAGCTGACCGACTCTAAGACTTTCAAGACGGCCAAGGGTGTCTTCCTTCCTCCTTGTCCTCCCACAGGGTAGTCAGCCTTTTCCATGGTGGCCCTCTTTTTTTTTTTTGGATACTGGGCATTGAACCCAGGGCTTCACACACACGAGGTGACAACTCTACCACTAGGTTAGATCCCCAGCCCCTCACTGGCCCTCTTCTAAGAAAAAAGCTGCCCAAGCTGTCTGTCCCCATGAGGCCTGGGCTTGGCCATTCCAGGATGTCACTTAAGCTACACTCTAAGTCACAGCAGGCCACAGGGCTGGTCAGGTGACAGCAGAGGGGAAGCACCTCCCACCTCTTGATGGAGTAAGTCCCAGAGGAGTCGCTGGGCTGGGCTGGCCTGGGAGATGCTGCCTCGCCGTGTGCCCAGCTATCTCAGGGTTTCTGCCCCAATCCACTACTGGCTCCTGTGCTGTACCAGCCCACAGGGCCGATTTGCTCATGCTGGTATTTACTGGTCCACGTATTCCCCTGGCCTGAGTGAGTTCTTTTTTTTTTTTTTTTTATTAATTTATTTAATTGCATTTCAAGTCATAGCACATATATAAAGCTCAGTTTTTCCATTTCTCTGGTTGCAAACCAGATAAAGTTACACCAATTGTGTCTTCATACATGCACCAAGGGTAGTGATGACTATCTCAACCATCTTTACTATACCCATTCCCCTTCCCCTCCCCCCGCCTCCCCCATGTCGCATCCAGTGTTCCTCTATTTCTCTTATGTTTCCCATTCCCACCCCCCTTATTTATCAGCATCCACTAATCAGAGAGAACATTCGGCGTTTGGTTTTTTGGGATTGGCTTACTTCACTTAGCATAATGCTTTCCAATTCCATCCATTTGCCTACAAATGCCATAATTTTATTCTCTTTTATTGCTGAATAATATCTGAGTGAGTTCTTGAGGCAGGGGAGTTGGTAGGTGAGCTACTGTCGTCCTGCCTGCTGAAAGGAGTGCCTGGCTTGTGGGCAGAACTCGAGAGACAAGTGCAGGGTGTGTGGGGACGAGGTGCGCACAGGTAAGCCCACACAGGCTTGCCCTCGGTGGGATGATGTCATGAACACACGCTGGAAGATGCGGTACAGAACCGTGTCGCACACCTGCTAGTGCTGGTGAGGCAGGAGGTGGGACGTGAGGTGGCCAGTACTGTCCTGGAGCTGTGGGGTTGGGTGGGCGCTGGGGGAGCCGCAGGCTGCTGAGAGGCCACAGGTGACTGAGGGGGTCTGGCTGACACTGACCCTGGCAGGTCTCTGGGGTTTAGTTTGTGACCAGGACAAGAAAGCAGGTGCTAGAGCTGTGTGACAGGTACCACAGAACAGGGAGGCAGCTGTGGCTGATGGTTAAGACAGGAGTGGCACCCGTGCTGGGGCTGTGTGGTAACTGCGTTTGTCTCTACCGCACTATCGGCAGCTTCTCTGCTCCTTTCAACTCGTGTTGAATCGTGCAGGGGTTGAATCATTAAAGCCTTTGTGGTTTATAGTTAAAGCTTTTATAGTTTGAAGTTTTGATTGAACTCAGTTACATTACAACTCTTTTTTTTTTAGGTACTGGAGATGAACTCAGGGACATTCCACCACTGAGCCACATCCCCAGCCCTATTTTGTGTTTTATGTAGAGACAGGGTCTCACTGAGTTGCTTAGCCCCTCGCTGTTGCTGAGGCTGGCTTTGAACTCCCAATTCTCCTGTCTTAGCCTCCCAAAGTGCTGGGATTACAGGCATGCACCACTGCACCCAACTCATTACAACTTGTTTTTCGTAGAAAATTCATGAGGAAATCTTCGTTTTCCTTCAGTGTCAGTGGACACAGTATCTATAGGAAACAAAACCCTTTTGACCTTCAAAAATGAAAACAAAATCGTATTAATTACATTAGATACAAACTAATGAGACTTTACCCAGTTTTGAATAAATATGAAATTTAAAACAACTAGCTCAACTTTCCTGTCAGTTTTTTTTCTTGACAGCCTGTCCATCCTTATTCTGACCCACTATTCTGAAAGTGGATCTAGATGTTCAGAGAAGCGCTAAATAGCCTGGCTTTTGTGTAGTTCGTGCCATGTATTATGTATGGTCAGTCCCTAGCGTCCACACACAAGGACATTGTCAGGATCAAAAGATTATTTTCCTCTAAAAATGATACAAAATAACAATACACTTTTGGCAGCTGTTATTATTGGGCATTTGGTATATGCTGAGAATCTAGACTAGATATAAAGACTGTGTGTATTTGAATGGGGTAAGTTCATGTCAGTTAACAAATGTATATGTTAAAAATATATTTTTAGTTCCAGAAATATTGAAATAATTTAATATCTCCAAATAAGAGGTATTTTATTTTTGAAACTGCACTGTGCCTTGTTCCATCTGGGATCTGGATACCCACCTACCATCAGGATTGAGACTGGCTATTGTTCTTCACAGACAAGGGTCTCTACTCTGGGACTGGAACCCTGTCCGCCTCGAACAGAAGAATCTCAGCAACCACCTCTGAAGGTAAGAGGCATAGACTCTTCACGTGGCCTTGATATCTCCAAGCTACTGTTGACTTAATAGCTAAGTTGACCAGGACTGGCGGTGGTATAATGGTATTCTCAGGACATTAACCATAGAATCTCTACGTTTGTGTGTGTGACAGTGAGATTGTGTAAGCAAATGTATTTTCTCTGAAGATGAAACTGGGTGTATTATTTTTATTCCTTTCAGAAGGGGATATCATTTGTATGTGAGGGTATGTGTCTCTAAAAACTAGGTGCTTGCTTCTAAACCAAATATCACCCATCCAGCTATCCATCCATCCATCTACCCAGCCACCCACTCAACCACCCAACCACCTATGGATTCATCCATCCATCCACCCACCCACCCAGCCTTCCATTCAACCACTCATCTATCTATCCATCTGCCCATCTGTCCATCCATCCATTAAAAAGCACTCATTTGAGTAAGTTTCAAAACAGATTCTGTGAGAGGTAGGGAGATGAACCAGCCTCTCAAGTGACTATCATTTCAGTAACTTTTTTAGCATCTACTGTATTGAAATTTGATTTGGGGTTTAGAAGGCGTGTAATTATTGTGACCATGTATGTGCAGTTTAAATTTCACTTTTTAAAAAACAAAACAAAGCAAGCAAACAAACAAAAAACGCCCAGGTATGAGAAAATAACTAAAGAATCAGAAATAGGAGCTAATAAGAACATTTCAATGGGAATATGCTCCCTCTCCTTATTTTCTCCCTACTTGACCATCAGCAATTCAGTTTTCCTACTTTTCCTTCACTTTACTCTAGGTGTCCTTCTAGTAAAAACAGTCATCCTAAACACTTCACAAAACATGGAAGAAATGGTTAACATTATGATTTTGCACAAATATTTCTGAGAGGTCCTCTCTCAACAAGGTGGCTTTTCAGGCTGGGGTGGTGTGTTAGTGAGAAAGGCCTCCTGGGAGGAGGGCGCCTGGTCCTGGATTCCGGCATGCTGCGGTGGGGCTTCACGACAGCCTCCACTATGCCTGGAGCTGAAAGGGTCCAGTTCCTGGGTGCTCAGACCATAAACAGCCTTCAAGCACTTTAAAAACTCTGCATTTTGTGGGTGTCACCCTGCCTTCCCATCCACCATCTGTTCTTTATGCCCGAGTCTCCTTTGAACATTTGCCTTGGCTTGTAAAGCCTGCAATTTATTTCACTCCAGGCTTCAAGGTGATACCATTTTGCCAAATGCAGTTGTAAGCAGATAATCAATTCCTTAGAAAATCTTCATTTTTCTTACCTAGACTTGCTTTTTTTGGTAAAAAGCCACAGTGCAAGTTTTAGGGAGCTAGTGGGCACCTGGGGCCTGGTGTTTCTCTTATTGATGATGATTAAAGGGCAGAGGTCACCTTTCCAAGACCCTTTTATGACCCAGTGTGTGGCTCTCAGCTCTGGAATTTGGGTCTCTGAAAGCCCACATTGGTCCCTATGGCTAGGAACGGCTCCCAGATGGCCACACCTAGTGTTCCCCTTTGTCTCTGAGGTTGGGTCCTGGCTCAGGACAGGGGTGAGGTCTTCTTCCTGCCCTGACAGGACCTTGCACTCTTGGGCTTCGGGGTTGTCTTAAGAGAAAACCCACCACCCAAGGCCAACTTGTGAGCTGAGTGCTGGGCTGGGGCGAGTGGAGAGCCGGTGGAGGATCTGGCTCTCGCCGCCCGTGGGATCCCTGTATGCCGGTTTCCCGCGAGAGGCTTCCTAGGGCTGAGGGAGGGCCTGGGGGACACTTGTCACGTGGGTGACCTCTAAGATCAGTTAACCACATAGGGAAACCTAGCATGGAAGGCTTCCTGTCACTTGGCCTGGAGCAGCTTCCCCTCCCACGGGCTGGAGCCGTGTGTCCCCTCCCCTGCCCACAGTCCCCACTCTACCTGGGCCATGCTCACACCTCATCACCTCTGCCAACCTCCCCAGGGCTCCAGCCAGAGGACCCTGCTCTTCTGTGCAGCCTCCTTTGGCACATCTGGCCCTGGCACAGGTCTCAGCCCTCCTGTGGAGTGGGCTGGCAGCTCCAGGCCGGCCCGTGGCAGGGCTTGCGACTCTCCTCCGTGGGGTCTGGAGCATCTTGTTCCTGACAGCCAGCCCATCCATCTGCCTCTGGCCTGGCTCATCAATATTATTTCATATTCGACTTTGCCTAAGCAGGATCCTCTCTCTTCCTCTTCATCATCAGCCAGAATCATCTGCTTCAGGACCCAAAACTCTCTGGGCCCTGGGAACTCTCTTCACACTGGAATGCAGCCCCAGAGGCACCTCATTGGTCATTGGGTGAGCAGTGGGGTTACTGAGCTGTTGCTCTGGATCCATCCTGCACTTGCAGTAGGCTTGAGGCAGGGGAGAGCCCTGCACTGGCCCAGCCTGCTCCTCCTCCATGCAGCATATGCTTGCTGGCACCGCTCAGGTAAAGCGAGAGGGCGCTGGGCTGGAGAGAGCACATGTGCATCTGGCTGTGGTCATACATCAGTTCTGAGTCCTGAGACAGCCTGCGACACAATGCCAGAGGCTGGTGCACTCGACCTGCGAAGACAATGGCACAAAGCCGGGTGGAAGGCATCACGCCCACTTAGGGATTTGCTTTAATCCAGGGGAGTTGCGTTCATGCTTTGAGATATTTCTTTTCCTCAAACTTCTTAGAATACGGAAGGTAGTCTGTGAGCCCCCTCTAGCCTCCCATTTCCTCCAGTGGTCTTTCATGAACAATCCTTCTGGTCTGTTTATCTTCCCAAAATTCTTGCAGCTTGGCAGAGCCCCCTGGGCTGTAAAGGGTTGTCTTAGTAAATTCTACGCAAAGGGATTAGAAACACAAACTCTGGGAGAACGCGGAGATGTCATTGGCAGAACTGCTTGTAGGTATGCAGATTTAGAAAAGGCTCTCTGTTGTCCCTGCTTTACAGCTTCAGTTGGGAATTTTACACGCTGTGCCTAATTGCGGCAGACAAAATGCACTCGGCAGGCCTTGCCAAGCTGGGCACACTGCCCCTACAGCTCCTGAGCCTGCCTGTTGGATCTGCCGGCTGTGAAATGTGGCCGCAGCCCTGGGTAGTACAAATGGCACTAATGACCTCGAAAGACGTAAGCCAAATGGGGTCATTGGGCCTTGGAACTGACTATATCCTTCACTTAGAAGCCAGGATCACACTTTATTTTGTTTGGTTCTAGGAAAACATGCTTTTGTGGGGTTTGTAATGAGAGAGTGCATGATCAATAAAGTGAGGAAATCCAGAATGAAGTTCCTTCTTAGGTGGTTTTCTCTCTTTTTAGAGTCTCTACCTATGCACAAATAAATGCAGAATGATTAATTTTGTACTTTCTCAAATTGTAAAATTTTCTATTCACCCCAAATATATCTAAAAGTAATGTGAGGAGCACACAGAGGAAGTTCTAAGATTCCACTTTCAGGACATGAGTGCTCTACTACCCCTAGGAGATAAGGGTACTGCGGGAATTTATCAGTACAGATGGAAATGGCCTGGTAGAAAATGACATGATACAGAATTTTGCTCAAACCCTATGTTTGACCAGGGAGCACAGGCATCCTTTTGTGGGCAATGATTTATTTATTTATTTTTAGTGACTAAATGAATCTTCAGTTAGCCTGGATGTGGTCTTGTCCCCAGATGAAAGGATCTATCTCCATGGTTTAGCTGCCATTAGAAACCATGGTCCTTAAGACTCGGATCATCCTGTTTCTTCCAATAACACAAAATATCTGGGTGAGAAGAGGGAGCCTGGTGCTGTGCTGGGAAGATCTTCAGAAACTAATGGAACAGGAATACTGTTGAAATCTCAGTGGACGGATGTCTTCATTAAGAAAGATGTTACATCATAGCCACCAACAGCTAAACCAGGAACAAAGAAACAAGGAAAATTGATTCACATGAAATAGCTCCAAACACCTGACACCTGAAGAGGTCAGGAACTAGGTGGGACTGGCATGCTGGGAATGGCATCCTGGCTGATCTGATGGTCTGGGGGGACACTTCCTGGCAGGGGTAGGGGGCCATTGTTTTAGGTGTCCTGTGAAACCACAGATCTGGCCCCTTTGCTGGCGTCCGCAGCCCTCTAGTCTGGGATGCTAACTCGGTGGTTCTCTTGTCTGAATTTTAATTATAGAAGAATAAATTGAAATGTGCTGTGTATCTTTTGGAGTCTAAATTAAGAAAGCCACATCTTTTATCACTTTGCACTGTAGTGTTTAAACTAGGGCTGGAGCTGAGTGTGGTGGTGCATATCTGTGGCAGGAGGATTGTGAGTTCAAAGCCAGCCTCAGCAACTTAGCAAGGGCCTACACAATTTAGTGAGACCTTGTCTCAAAATAAAACATAAAAAAAGGATGGATGTGGCTCAGTGGTTAAGCGCCCCTGGGTTTAATCCCCAGTAACAAATAAGTCAGTAAATAAAATAAACAAACTAGGTCTGGATTGCGTGTAAGGCCTGTATGCTGAGACCCTGGCTTGATGACTGATGAAGCTCAGATTCCAGGGCACTTTTGCCAGAGGACAGCTTTTCTTATTGTCACCTGATTCTGCAGTATTGAAAAGGTGGCTTTGATTTTGAGTGATGGTTTTTCACCACCAGTAGAAATGCTTCCCTAGATTACCTTACCCAAGCCCCAGTTTTTTGTAGAATGGAAAGTTTGGAACCCAAGGGATAAAACTGGTCAAAATCATCACCTGGATAAGGAGTGTTGCACAGGATACAAATACAACATTAACGAATGAAGGTATTTGGGGGTGCATTGTGAATTCTTGGCTGCTGAGTTTTAAAATACGTTGAAGTCCATTCTGTGTTGATGTGTTGGGTGTCCCAGTATAAAGTAACGTCCTCAAGGTGAAAACAGGGCTCTTCATGTTTCTTTCCTGTGTTGTCCCCCTCCCTGCCCCAGCGGGCAAAGTACCACTGCTCTCTGCACAGTGGGCTAACAAACTGCTGTGGAGCTGGCTGATCTAGAGGAGGGTGGCCCCTGTCTGGTCCTGCCCGGCTTGTCTCCCTTTCTTTTGCAGAAGAGCCGCATCCACTGTCCACTTTCCCAATTCTTTAAAGAAACACGTGTATTTTTCAGTCTGCCCAATAGTACCAATGGACACCATTTAAGATTGCTTTAAATATAGCAATTTTCTATTTTCCCTCCTCTGTTTCAAAATACTGGCCCGAAACACTGAAGCCTAATGAGCTATTGAGCTGCAGTCTCCTTACAATCCGCTCATAGGTATTCTGTGATTATTAGTTTATTCTAATAATGAAGAAAAGTGGCAAAACGTTTCCTATGAATACCTACAGAAGTCTGACATCTTGGAAAACACGTCGGATTTTTACCCATCTCTCCCAGTTTGCTGAGGAACAACCTTGTGTTTTCGGAAGCGCTTTGTGATGGTGCTTGATGCTGTGTGACATGTTCTGAGCTTGGATTGTGGAGTGTCCCCGCTGCGCACCCCCACCCCTGTTTCCCTCCTGTAGGGGTCTAAGCTACCGAGGGCTTGCATTGCTCTGAGGTTTCTTCTGGGAGGTGATGGGACCTTGGGATCTGTGGGGGTCAGGGCCTTGCTCTCTCCAGCTGTGGTCCATGCACGCTCCACTTGTAAATAGCCAGCCGACACCCCAGCTGTGTGAGCAGGGCCACCTCACCACCCTCCTCCAGCCTTCTCCCTGCCGGGGCGGCTCAGCATGGGGTGTCGGGAGATCATTAAGGGGCATCCTGCTCCTCTCTCCACACCTGCGACGCGCTTCCCTGCTGTAATTTTATGGGCCGTGAGGAGGCAGGTTTGACGCCGGGACACAGTCTCAGCCAACAGCTGCAGACGAGCCAGCTCCCTAGACAGTAAAATGTAAAGAGCGGGGAGGGGGCAACCTTTGAAGTTTGCAAAAAAGCATGACTTTGACCACTTCCTCTTTCCTTTTTAAACGGCTCCCAGGTATTATGTGGAGAGCGGCTACCGGCTAACTTTACAAGGACAGATTCACTTCCTTCCAGCGCTCAAGACTCAAGGTCTGCGTGGTCCCCAGCATTTTAATACCATTTTTGAATGGCCCTCTGTGTTCTGGTGGCACTGGGATGAGCAAATGGGGAACGTGCTGCCGAGCCGGAGGTGCAGCCATGCATCCGCACAGACGCACACCTGCGCAAGGCGCTCAAGGTGAAGGTGCACCGCCAGGCCGCCAGGGCTCTTCCTGCACCCTCCCCACATTTTCTCCTGCTTTTGACTTCTTGCTTTTGACCGTAAAGGGATGGCAGGAGTCAACTAAAGTCGAGGTGTTGCAGCTGCTTCTTCATTTCACGTCTGGATTTTAATCTCCAATTGTTGCTTTCTTTTCCCGCTTGGTTTCAGTATTTTTCTGTTTTTGTTTAAAAAGGGACTCCAGGAGTTTTGTTAATCTGTCACTTCTACAGAGTTTAGCATAAAAGTCCTGAACGCTTGTGCGTGCACATGCATGACAGTCCAACACCCCCGTTCCTTGGGAGGCCTTGCTGGGTTTGGTGAGCCCATGGGGAGCATGCGTGGTGGCCAGTAGGGAGGCGCCAGGGCAGCCTCTGCGGCCCTCACCGGGCTCCAGAGCAGGCTGCTGTGAGGCTGAACCGTGGTAATGAGAAGGGTGCCGTGAAAGCCGACTCCTGGGTCACCCTCGCCCATGTCCTTCTAATGTCCTGGCTGCCAGCAGCTCTTGGCTGCAGCTCTCTCTGCCAATCCACCAAGGTGCTGGGCTGCTCCACCACTGTCTGCCACTCAATCCTCCCAAGGCCTGGTGTTCGCGCTTGCTCTTCTCCCCTGGGTATTCACCAGGGCGATGGTGGCAGAGCGCATCTGTGACAGCGTCGGCCTCCCCCTCAAACCCTGTGGTACCTTCCTGGTGCACCTGAGATGAAGACCAAAGCCTGCGTGGAGGCCTCGGCCCGCCCAGCCCTCCTGTCTCCTTGGCCCTGATCTCTCTGGCTTCCAGGCCCGCAGGTGGGTCTTGCACGTCCTCATGAAGAGCCGTGGGCACGCTCCCCTGCACCCCAGTGCCTCCTCATCCCGCAGGCGCTTCTCCAGCCTCCGCTCGTGGACAAGCACTTTCTACCTCCTGTTAGTTGCTGGCCCTCCTCTCATGCCAGGGCCTTAGAGACTAAGTCCCTTTCCTCTGCAGCAGTTGCCCGTTTCTTGTTAGAGGGACTAATTCAACCTTGGGCCTGTGGTGCTGGACGTGGCTGGCAGTGCCAGTCTGTGAGGGTTTCTACCCAAGGCAGCCAGCCGCTCTGAGGAGGCGACGCGGCAGGCAGCAGAGGGGATTCCCTGCAGAGCAGACTCAAGCCTCGGGAGTGCCACGAATGTGCCCCGAGGAAGCTGCTCCCGTGGCCTTCGTCCCTGGCGACACACGCAATGGGCTGTGATGCTCAGGCCCTGGGGAGCAGGGACACGTGTCCCCCGCTTCCCTGTGGCACCGCGTGGGGCACGTTCCTCACTGTTGTTGCCATTACACTGCTAACCGCCGTTTGGGGGGCCAGGTGCCTGTTGGGCAGAGCCAGTCCCTGGTCACATCCACACTCTGCCCGCTCTTGACCAGGTCCAAGCTCTTCTCAGCCAAAGTCTCTTTCCACCCTCTGACTGGGCACCTGCCTTCCAGGATTTAGGGACCCCCTTTCCCTGTTCCTCGCCTGTTTGAAGCGTCCCTTCCAGAGCCCACCTGAGGCCCTGGTCCCCACCTTCCTTTCACTCCTCCAACTCCCCTGCCTCCTAGATGCCCTTGCTCCTCTCAATGCCTGCCCTCACGACGCCCTCCAGGGCAGGACAACGGCTGTCTGATGGCATGTCATGTGCGGGCGTCTCAGAGTTACGATTGTTCCAGAGTCACAGTTGTTCCTGGGCTCAGGAGAGCTGGCACTCAGGCGCTGGGAGGAGGGTGAGGCAAGAACCCCTCCCCTGCAGGGGCACGAAGCACCTAGTGCAGCAGAGCAAGCCCGGGCTCTCCGGACGGGCGCTCGGCGTCCGGGGACACACTGCCTTTCACACAGATGCTGACGTGTGGGCTGACGTGCAAAGACGGCAAGCACACCACAGCAAAGCGGCGGCAGGGACACTGGGACCCGGGGCCTCTCGGTCAGCCTCACTAGGAGGCAGCCTGACAGGACAGTGTGGCCTAGGCAGAGTGGTGAGAGGCGACCTCCCCCACCCTGGTTGTAGGCAGAGTCGTCAGTTTCTCCCCATGGCAGTGAGGTCCTCCCCTGAGTCCTGCCGCCATGATACGCTCCCCCACCTCAGGCCCAGAGCAATGGACTTGGCCACCTTTGGACCTCTGAAACCATGAGCCCCAAGTAAAGTTCCCCTCCTTTCAGTGGTTCTTGTTGGATATTTGTGTCACTGTGGCACCAAGAGGAGTGGCACTCCTGTGTGGGCCACCACTTCCCTAGAGGAGTACGTGCACAAAGCTTCTGGTGTATCCAAGTGCTCCATTTGAACGTGGTGAAGGGATGACCGTGACAGGGCTGCGTCTTCCGTCTGCTCTGTCAGGCTTCCTTTCCACTCCACGCCATCTGCTGTGGGTGCTGGGGGTGCCCCGTTGCCACCAGTCCTCGTTTCCTCTCCTGGCGCCCCGCTGCCTCCGTCTGCACTCCAGGTGCTCCTGATTGCTGCCCTGGACCAGTGAGGCAGGGTCCACTCCAGGCCATCCTGGGGATGGAACCAGGGCCTGGTGCACGCCAGGCAGGTGCTGGGGTGCAGCCTCATGTCTAGCCCTAACTGTTATTTAACTGCTTTCGTGGGGTGACTGAGGTCTTCAGAGGTGGCACTGAGGAGAGGTGAAGTGGCCTGCAGGAGCCCAGCATGTCAACCTCAGATGGAAGAGCTCAGGGAGCAGCGGTGCCCAAGGCCGTGGGAAGGAGCCAGCCTGGCGCATCTCGAGAACAGATATGACGTGGGACACCTTGTGGTGAGGGCAGGGTGGTTGCAGGGGATCGTGGAGGTGGGAGGGGTCGGAGGAGGCACCCAGCCTTCTCAGCAAGGGTTACATGGGCAGAGACGTCAGCCGTCCATTCAATAGCTAATACACATGAAATCTCCACTCCGCAAGTCTTTTACATACCGCGTTTCTTGTCTTCACAATCGATGGGGTTTCATGGTCTAAACTGGCAAAATAAAGGAGCAAGTGAGGTTTCAGGCTGGACCACTTACCTGCAGTCACAGAGAAGGAGCCAGAGCTGGACTTCAACCCAGAAAGATCCGACTCCCCGCTGCCCTGCAGGAGCGACTAGGGCCACTTGAACAGCCGTTGGACCCTTTTTGGTTTTCTCCTGGAGATGTTCAAGAAAGAAAAGACAGAGAAAAATCTGAAGGCAGGCTCTGAACCAAACCCCCAAACCTGCGAAGCCAGTAGCAAGAGGAGCAGAAACAAATGAGCAAGAAACCATCTACGGGGGGATTTGATGTCTACTTAACCACAACGCAGGCCACATGACAGCTGGCGTCTGCATACGTGAGGTGCTGGCAGGGCGCAGGAGTAGCTCCAGCACCACCCAATCAGACCTAAATAATGAGGCAAGTACGTCCACGTCTTAAAATCAGGAGACCTATTCCACACACCCTGTTGCGCTTTGAGTCTGAGCCTCGATTTTCAGCAGGGGCTTTTCTCTCTGCATTGGTGCCACAGGATAAGCAGCATGCCCTACTTTTTAAGTCCTTGTGAAAGAGGAGGAGCACAACTGGATATTGGTAAAAAGATCTGTCTCCTTTTCCCCAAGGCCCCTCTTTCTCAAGTCATGGAATGGAGGAGAAGGTGTCAACAGCGAGAGGACGCGGGAAAACCAGTCCCAGGACAGGGCAAGGTGAGTGTTCCAGGCTTGGTGATCCCAGATCCAGATCCCTGCTGCCTATTCTGGCAGCTGTCCTCCAACCCTGGCACCTTTCACCCAAGAGAAGCCAGAGGAGCTGGAGTTCAAAGTGAAATTCAGAAAAATCAACAGTGGAGAAGAAAGAAAGAAAGGAGGAAGCTCATGGTGATTTTCACATTGTGAGAGGAGTGAGCCAGGCCAGAGGCAGGGACAGAGGGGTGAGCTTGCTGTCCACCCTTTATCTTGCTGATAATTTACCCTGAAGACCAAGGCAGAGAAGCTGAAGTCTTGCTATCACAGCGGGAGGTTTCCATACACGTCGTGAGCATTATACATGTTAACTAGGGAGAATAACTTACTACGTTTAGCTGTGGTAAAATCATGACTGTTCAGCTGCAGTGTATGATGACGTGTTCTCCCATGCTGTCCCCATCCTTGACCATGGCAGATTTTTCCATCTCCAAGGTGAGACACAAGCATAAACACTTTCACAACAAAATATTTCTTACAGAACAAGATCATTTGTAAAACGGATGAGAAGGATTCCCGAAGTAAGAGGTATCTTCGTCGTTTGTATCAGATGTATTCAACCTCTCGTGCGAACGTGGAATTCTCCAGAAGGTGAGTTCCTTTCTAAAACACATTTTAACACCTTTTTCCCTTTTAATCTTTTGTGGTGCTGTGAATGAAGCCCAGGCCCTCGTGCATGCTAAAGGAGCGTCACAACCCAGCCCTAGTGCCTAATTTAAATGTCTTTCCACAGTTGTCTTCAGCCTTTGCATGTAAGTGTGTTAGAGAATTGCCACTCAAGAGGCCACCAGATGTTCTGAAAGGCCATAGGATAGGGCACTGTTACCATCCTCTCTTACTGAGATGGAGACCCAGTTTCACAATGTTAGGTAGCCTGGTTGGGGTCCTTGGTCATGGAGGGCATTCAGGTCCCTGGCCTGCAGGTCCCATGCATCCTGGGTGCACTTTCCCTGTAGCTGTGTGGAGATGTGGGTGTTGGCCTCTGTGCCCTTGACACTGGCAGGGTCACAGTGTACCTCACTGCACAGGACCTGGCCCAATGTTGTTCCCTAAGCAAAAGAGCTGGGACTTGAACTTGGATCATCTGGCCCGTCCTACTCAGTGGACTAGAGGTGTGTGAAACAAGCATGGAGGGGCTGGCTCTTGGCCATGGGCCATGTGGGCGCCCACTCTCAGTGGAGACTGGGCAGGGAGCTGGGAACCCGTGTCCTTTCTTTAGAGAACATAGAAGCCAGGGCATCTCAGAATGAGATGAGCTGAGGATGCTGTGCTGGCTTGGCAGCTCACTGGGACCTCCTGGCTGTTTCAAGACCACCTTTTCTGAGATTCTGAACCTGGGCCTTTCTCCTTCCTCAAAGTTCTCCAGATCTGTTAAATACACAGCAAGGGAGATGGGTCCTGACGTGGAGGTGGAGGCCAAAGTCTTTAGGAGTCAGAGTCTTGTGAGGAGCCAAGAGCCCCTTCCCTTCCCTCTCCTGAAACCCACAAGCCCACCACTGGCTGTGTCTCAGGAGGCCACTGCACAGAACAGAAGGTCCAGCTGGGAGACTCCTGCAGATCCTTGTAGCAAGGAGCCACTTTCTGGTCATTTGGAGGGTGGTGGAGGCGTCACCCTCATTTAGGGACCAATTCAGTCTCCACGATTAGCATTTGAATCAGGCAGCCAAGCAGTTTTGATTGAAAAGAGAAGCCAAGCCTTTGTTGTTGCAATTTAAGGGCTTAAGTAATTTTCTGGCCTCCTTTAATCAGTGGGAACGGGGGAAATGGAGGTGCAGGGAGAAGCGAGTTCTGGCCTGGAGGCCCCATGGGAGCCCCTGATCCCAGGGCAGCTCCTGAACTGCTGTCCTTACACTCGGAATCTCCTCCAGAATGTTCTGTTTGTTTGGATTAAGTCAACCCAAATACTTAGGCAGACGCAGCAGGAGGAGATGGAAAGCCCATGGTCACAGTCTTCTCTTACAGTGGCTGAGCCATATCCCCCACCCATATCCCCCCACCCATACAAGGAGCTGAAAGGCAGAGGATCTGTGGCCAGTCCAAGGACAGCATCCAAATAACCTTGTCACACGGTGGAGTTAAGTCCCTTTAGGAGCACAGGGAACTACTGGCGGTAGTTTATGGTATTTAATGGACATGGAAGGAGACAGCCTGTTCACATGTGTAACTAATAAAAACTGCAGAATCTTAAGTTTAGAAAGGGCAAAGGCACAGTTTTCAAACTCCTCAGCCCGCTTGCTCTTTCCTGTAGCTGGCGTCGCGCTTTCTTATACTGTGTACATAGAGACATAAAGGATCCTTAAAAATATAGATGACTGGAAAAACCTGTTTGGAAAAAATAGTCTTTGGAAAACATGACCTCTCAGCGGCCAGACTCGGAGTTTGTTCTGTGCATGGATCCTGGAACAGATGTGCAGAACCCCTGGCCTGCTCCATCTGGGCGCGCTTTCTGAGGAAAGGTGCCTGTGAAATACCCAGGGGTCCTGGTGTGAGCACAAGGCCCGCACCATGTCCTCAGGTCCATGCGCAGGAGACCCCAGCTCCTGTACACTTAGACATGGCCTGAAGGGAAAGGGAAACCATGCATGGCACTCGAGCATGCTTCCAGAGGCATTCACGCACCATGCACCATACCACGTCTGCTCTATCAGCTCAAGTACCTGCAAGCTCCTCTCCACACTCCTGCAGGCTGAGGACACTTGCCTCAGCCTAGCTTCGACTCACTCCTTGGATTCCTCTTCCTCTTCCTCTTTTGGGCCACCAATGTCCTCTTCTGGAAGCCTCCCCTGCAGATGGCCTTCTCTCCGTCCACCGCCCACCCCTGCATGAACAGCGGGGGAGGGGAGCTTTCGGCACCTTCCTTGAGGACTGTCCCCAGCTGTTTGAGATCCGCGAGTGCCTCGAGGGCAGGTACTCTGTCCTAATTAGTGTGTGTCTTCCCTGTAGGCTTGAGTATTTTTTCAGGGAAAGCAATTCACCCAGCAGCTGTTCCCAGGAGCTGATGAAAGACCCTGTGTTTGCTTCTGCCTTGGTGTTTGCTGTGTAGCGTGTGTGGATACAAACGGCCACTGTCCTGTCCAGCTTGAGAGGAATCCACCCTGAATCCTCCCTGACTCCTCTGCCTTTGCCCTGGTGACCCCGGCTCAGCCGGAGCCCTGGGATGTCAGCTGAGCCCTGTGGGCTGTGGGAGGTTCTCACTGCGCTTCTCTGCTTCAGGTGCTCTGATGTCTCCAGGGGAAGCCACGCTGAGGGGGGAAGATGTCCCAGCAGCCCTTGCGACCATCCCTGCTGGCTGCTGGTGAACACTGGCAATGAGTTCAATGGCTCTAGAGCCCAGTGCTCTATACTTTGACTGAGACAGTAATCCAAGGTCCCCTGGACAATCAGGCTAGCCAAGTCCTGAAGGGAATTCCCTGCCAGACACGGTCTCATGGCCTCTGTCCCCAGGTGAGGGGCACTGTGCTCCAAACGTGTCTTCACTGCACTCCACCCTGGGACTGTCCCCCTCTGGGGGCCCAGTATCCCCCTGAAGATAAGTGTGTGTCATCCCTAGTGTGTGAACAATGGAGTGACCTTGCACGCTGCAGATGTGCACACAGATTCCGAGCAGCCAGGACAGCATGATTATGAGCAAGCAGCTAGCAGGGCAGAGGGTGTCGCCAGCAGCCCTCCCAGGAGCCAGCCCCTCTGGCAGTGTGTGCTCCTTCACTTCCTGGGCTTGGGCCCACTTTTATACCAAGCTTATTTTTCATAGTAGGTCAGAAAAGGGAGATAATGTGTGGCTCCAGCAGCGGGGGGCTTGCACGTGGCTCCGTGAAGCCGCACAGCACACAGAGGCTGGGGGGTTCCTCGGGGGCCAGTCCTGGCCATGGTTCCAGCAGGAGCAGCGTGGGGGGGAGGACTTGAAGAGCAGCCTGTGTAGATTCTGGGGGTGCTGCGCCTGACGGCTCCCCTGTGTTTGCTTTTCTCTGTTTGATGCCACCTGAGCAGACTGATGGAGAGAGACAGCCGCTTTGCAGATGAGCACGCAGAGCTCGGAGCTGGAGGTCTGGTCAGTGTCCTATTGGTTTAGTGGCAGCACAAGTGACGCTGTCCTGCCTGGACAGAGAATTGGGGAGGCCCTGGGGGAGCTGGGGTGGGCACGCATGGCATTGGACTCTGCTCTGGCATTCTTGTGGGTGTAGAAACTGGCCAGCAGGCAGTAGCCGCCCTCAGGGGCAAGGAATGAAGATAAAGTCCATTTGCCCTGAACTGTGGTGTCATTTGGGATCTCGGAGCAGTGATGACCAGGGGACTGGTGGGAATGAAATAAATCCTACTAATAAATAATCCTACTGTCCAATCCAAATTAAAACAGAACAAAACCCAAAGACCCTCCTCCGGCCTCCTTGTCCCCGGGAAGTTGCCACGCTTCCCTCATCCCCGTGACGGGCTGGAGAGCAGAAAGGAGGCAGAAGCCCGTCCTGGCAGGATCCGGGCAGTGTCGCTCAGCAGCGACACGCTACTCTCTGAAGTAGCACTTATTAGACAATTAAAAGCTTGATAAATACACATTTTAATGACCATTGCTTGCTCGACTTCCCCAAACTCTTTTCTAAAAATTGTTCCTCATATTATGAGATAATGAAAGCAACAACAACAAATGAAAGTATTCTTTGCTTCCAAAGCTGGATTTCATGGTCCCAGATGAACATACAGAGCAGGAGGTCCAGCCCAGGGAGGTGGGGACAGAGGACCCCCCACCTGTCAGGCCTCAGCCTCCAGCACGGCCTGCCTTTCGCTTCCTGAAGTGCCAGAGCCCAGCGAGTGCACAGAGAGAGCCCCACCGGAAAACAGGAGGACGCCAGGTGGCCCCGTGTGGCACGTGAGTGGTCAAAACAAACACAGAAACCAGAAATGAGAAAAGTGTGCCAACAGCAAGCAGGCAAAAACTAACAAGCAACCCGGGCTGTGGTGCTTATTTTGTAGTGGACGGGAGAGAAGGATCCAGAACTGAGTGACCTGGATCCCTCATTTTCTGGAGCAGTCTCCTGCTTCGGTCTCAACCAGCTCAACACCTTTCTCCCAGAGTCCCCAGGCACCCGAGAGTGGGTGGAGTGGGCCTGTGCTCCCTCCAGCCTCAGCTCTATGCCTCTGCTCTTCCTTCCCTGAGTCCCCGTGGAGGTGAGAGGTCTCCTGTCTCAGGCCTCTGCCTGCTCACATAAGGCACCTGTGCGGACAGTGGGTGGCTATCATGGTGTTTTCTGCCTCCAGGGCAGTGACTAGCACACAGCAGAGCTCCACTGGTTTCTAGAATGAATGAATGGGTGAGTTGCTATTGGTCCAGGTTCTCTTCTATAAAATAAACGTGGCCTCCTCTGCTGTTCATAGCCAGGCCCAGCAGTGCCCCAGGGCGGTGCAGGGCAACGAGGCTGGCCCAGTCCTGCCCTTGCTCCCTGGGCCACAGCCGGGCTTGGCCTTGGCTTCCTCACTGCACAGTGGGTGCCGTGACTCTGCTGGGTTGTTGGGAGTCATGTGACCACGCCCCAGCTCTTGGATGTCGAGTTCCGCTCATCAGGCAGCAGTGCTAACTCGCGCTCAGTGCTCCCCAGGCAAGCACACTCCTGGCCCACAACTTCCTAAGAGGGGGTGGCTCCAGGCTGCCCCAGAGTCACGGTGGTGGGCTTGACACTGTCACCGTGCTGTTCCGTCTGAACCCCAGTCCCTAGGGACAGATCCGACGGAGCTTAGATTCGGTGTGCTCAGCTCGTGGTGCTGGAAGTGTGCAGGAGCTCTGTCACCTGCTGAACCTGCCTCCAGCCAGGGACAAATCCACTTTGCAGCCTGGCCCCAGATGCTGTTCAAAGCTCATTTGGAGGACAGGTGCCCTTGGCACTAGCCCAGTTTGAGGAGGCTTGGTGAAGCCTCCAAATGGGACCTGAGTGTTCAGTCTTGTTACCTTGGTGTTTTATTGACACTGCTTTTCTTCTTGGGATTCTTTCCGAATTGAGGGAAATGAAGAGAGTTAATGTTTCTGTCAAAGCGCCTTATGCCTTAGATGTTGCTATCATACCGTCTGATCGTGGAGATGAAGCTTGACACCAGGCAGGCGATTTTTAGGGAGCCCCATGTGCAGCCAAGGCCCCGTGCCCAGATGCAGCAATGCCTGGTTCCTCCCCATTGCGGGTGACATGCATGCACCCTTCTAGGCACCCCACATAGCCCATGGCTTGGGAGAGCACAGTCATTTGGCTTCTGTGCCTGACTTGGGTCCAGGTATTGTCCTGTAGTCCCCATCTCCAGGATAGCCCCACGTGCTACCCACTTGTGATGTTTTCAGACATTAACTTCAAGCCAACTTACAGAGCAGGTGAAATCTGAGGGGAGCAGGTCACTACTTTGTTTGGATTTTCCCTTTTTCACCACTTTCTTTTATTGGTGCATTGCAGTTGAACGTCACGGTGTGATCTGTGGTTACACAGTCATGTGTGCACACAATATTACAATATAATTTGGCCAATATCATTGGTTGGTTCACATTTTCACTGAAGTTATGGGATAAATATAAATGTTTTCCTACACAAACATGCATGCTCACACAGAGACACATAGACACACACACAGACGCAGACACACACACAGACGCGGACACACAGATCCTTGTTGAAGGTGATTTGTTTCCATTTCTCTGATACTTAGTTTTGGTGAGGACTAGGGTGTCTTGTTAGATAAAGATGCAGTCTTCTTTTTTTTTTTTTTCCAGTGGTAGAGCAGCATGGGCTGTATTCAAAGTATAAAGTGCACCACTGTTACATGTCCTCACTGTCCACTTCTACATTCCATTTCTGTGGAAAAACATGCAACAACATCTCCCAACTTCTTCCTGATGAAAGGGGCAAGGTTGTTGGGGGAAGTAATCCAAAGTCCTTTATTCTCCATCAGGTGGAGTGTGGAAAAGATGCAGTCTTATTCAGCAGGGATCTGTGGCTCACAAAACATCCCCACAGCAGGATTATTGAGTACAAAATGCTAATCCAAATGTTTTCTGCTTGTTTCCAAAATCCTGGAGAATGTCTCCATGATTTCTCCTATGGTCAAGATTTCCAATTTGAGCCAAAATAACTTTTGGGCTCAAGGAGTCAGAAAAGGAGATCAGGATATCAGTAAATGTGATGTATATTCAATGCAAAATCCACAAGGGAAGCAGACTTCAGTGGGCCACTGAGGGGAGCTTAGTCTGCCAGCTTGTAGCAGCCTGCGGTGCTGACCTAGGATGGGCCAACCCAAAGTGGGGAGATGAAACCCTTAAGACACGTCGCACTTGCTTATGTACATGTGTTTCCTGGAGAGAGGATTCACAATGTTTTTTTAAATTGAATTGTTACAGAAGTTAATGTCATGGAGTTAAATGGGATAGAAAAAGTTCTTACATTTGCAGAAAAAAGTTATGTGTTGGTATTAACACAATTTTGAGTTTACGCACAGAAAAGCAGTTTAAATACCATCCATAAGACTGTCCTCTTTCCTTAGGCATAACCTTGCAGAGCACGTGAGGGGTGAACCTGCTTCTCCTGGGATGACCACAGCACCCCTGACCCTGGAGCACATGACTCTGACTCATCGTGTTGTGGTGGGCTCCTGTTCTCTCTCTGTGTCACCCTCCATGAGATCAAAGGACAGATGAGAGTGGGAGAGAAGGCTGGGACACTGCGAGGGTGGGAGGTGTGGTAGGAGCAGGGTCCCAGCAGGGTGAGATTTCTGAGGACTTCAGGGCTGGGAATTAGATGGGCCAGCGCCCAGAGGTGGAAATAGAGAAATTCCTGAGCAGAGGTAGGGGAGTTGGAGGGAAGGGATTGTTTCCTAATTCCCTGGTGAGAAAGAGCAGATGGCCAAGAATTAGGCGAGGCAATGGGCAGCATTGTCATCTCATCTTCCAAGATTTTATGTGTGTGTGCGTGTGTGTGTGTGTGTGTGTGTGTGTGTGTGTGTTTTCTTTCATTGTAGGAGGCCAAGACAGGAAGCCGGTACTGGATTAACTATGTGGGTAAAGAAAGGCTGCCGTACCAGGACTAGATGCAAAAGAGGAAGGAGGAAAAAATGCTGACCTTCCCAAAGAAGTAAGGAAACGACAGCTTTCTCCGTCTTTATTTGAAGGTATCATAGCACTGATGGCACCTCAAGTGGACAAGCATCATCTAGCACACAGCTCTGAGCCTCTCTCCTCAGGGTGTGGAGTTCCCACGTGGAAGCCTGGTAAAGAAGAACCTCCAGAAGCAGGCACCAGCAGAATCAGACTCACAGCACAGCCAGGCGAAGGAGGTGGCCAGGCAGATGTACATCAGCCTGTGTTTTCTGTGTGTGACCACAGTAATTTGGTTGAACAAACCTCAACATGAATTTTTAAAGTATGAAAGTATTTGAAAAGGAATGAGATGGAGATTGTGAAGTGGAAAAAAAATAATAAATGAAAATAGTATTCAGTGAGTGAGTTGAACAGTGGCTTGGGTGTACCTGAAGATGGACCCCTGCACTAGCCAGGTCAGAGGTGCCCTCAAACAGTGCCCTGGGAGACAGGGATGGAATAGCTGAGAGGGCCGGGGAGCATCGTGGGCCGAGGAAGAAGTCTAACATGTCCACTCAACTCCAGTAGCAAGAACAGAGAGCATGAGGAAGACACAGTATTTGAAGAGAAAAGAAGAATTTCCTCTGATTTAGGAAACTCAAGAATCACAAAAAAACTGAGTCAAGAGAATACCACCAAATATGAAGTGAAGATCTTTGAAGGATCCCCAGAGAAAAGACAGATCACCCACAAAGAAATACTACCCAGAAATACAGACGGTGTCTCAACAGGAGTAACGGGCAAATTCTTTCAGAGTTATTTTAGCAAGAAGAAAGAGAGGGCTGGGGATGTGGCTTGGTAGTAGAGCTCTTGCTTAGCATATGCGAGGCCCTGGGTTCCAGCCCCAGTATTGCAGAGAAAAAAGGAAATTATAAATAAGGAATAGAAATCCTAAGAAATCCTACAAATATTAAATAAAACCAACAAGTTTAAAAACCTTCCCACAAATAAAATAAGAAGACTCTGGGCCCATGTGGTTTCACTGGCAAATTTCACAAACACTTGAGGAAGAAATGATGCCATTATTCATGCATGACTCTCTCAGAACGTGGAAGAGAGCATGTCCCCAGCACTCTGTGTGAAGGCAGTGTGACCTTAATACCAAAGCCAGAGCAGGACATATATTACCAGGAGGAGAAATACAGCTACCTCAGGCAGGAGGAACACATTTGCTGGACTCTTTTTTTTTTGCACTGGGGATTAAACTCAGGGAAACTTGACCACTGAGCCACATCCCCAGCCCTATTTTGTGTTTTATTTAGAGACAGGGTCTCACTGAGTTGCTTAGCGCCTCACCGTTGCTAAGTCTGACTGTGAACTCACGGTTCTCCTGTCTCAGCCTCCCTAAGTGCTGGGGTTAGGTGTGCACCACTGCGCCAGGCTTACTGAATTCTTAAAGAAAATATTAACAATTTGAACCTAGTGATACTTTGCTCATTTCAGTAACTTCTGCTTATAATAAAAGTAATAGCAAATTATGACTAGAAGAGAAATTCTTTAATCTGAAGACACACACATGCACACACACACACACAAATATGTAAAAATGTATTTCACATCTTTCCCACTTCTATTCCATATTTTATGGGAAGTCTGACTCTCATAATAGGAAAGAAAAAGGCATAAAAGCTATAAATTTTATAAAAACAAGATATAAAATTGTCTTTTAGATAGAAAAATCTCCAAGAATCTATAGATTGATTGTTGGAATAATTGAATTTTGGAAGATTGCTGGAAAAAGGTGTAGATACAAAAATTGACTATATTTCTATATATCAGCAAGAATTCAACAAAAATTGCCATTTACAATGATATTAAAAGTAGCAAACACCTAGGGATAATCTTAATGAAATTGTGCACCAAGAAAACTATGTAATGTTTTTGGAAAATACTTTTTAATCTCAATAAATAAATGCATACACCTGTTTGTGGACTGAAAGACGTGATACTGTAATGATTTCTATTTTCCATAAGTTGTAGATTCTATATAATTCCAACCAATATGCACCAGTTTTATTTTGATTTAAACATAACAGATTTATTCTAACACCTATATAGAAATGAAAAGTTTCCAGTATCAAGACATTCTCCCTCTTGAAGAGTCTGTGTGGGTGTCTATCAGTTTTTTTTTTTATTTTTATTTTTATTTTTTGGTTGTAGATGGACACAATGCCTTTACTTTATTTATTTATGTGGTGCTGAGGATTGAACCCAGTGCCCCACGCATGCGAGGCAAGTGCTCTAACACTGAGCCACAACCTCAGCCCCTTCTATCAGTTTTGACAATGCTGTAGCAATAGGCGTGGAATGGACATGTGTATCTGCTCACACACACACCAAACACAGAGCTACACATCTATGAGTGTAACTTACAGTAAGAGTGGTGTGCAGAGCAGCGGGGAGAAGACACCGTCTTCAACAAGTGACCCTGGGCCAATGGGCAATACTGGATGGGGAAAAATGACACCAATCAATTCTGAATCGATTGTCGGTCCAACTGGCAAAAGTACGACAGTAGAAGTCCTAAAATGTAACGTAGGAAATAACTTTATGCCGTCGAATAGGGGAGATTTTCACAAACAGGGTGCAAAAACCATTTATCACAAAGAATATGTTAATAAGGTAGATTACATTAAATTAAAATCACTTTTTTGGGTGGGTCAAAAGACATCCAAGAGTTAACTGAGAGGCAAGACAAAGTAGAACAACTATTTATAACACTTGTGCTGGCAACAGGCTCGTACACAAAATATGCAATGAATGCCTACAAATAAATAGCATAGAGACAGACACCCCAAAAGAGAAAAGCAGAGGTTTGAACAGAAGGTTCAGACGTTACCAGCAGATGGCCAGCATCGAAGGCGAGCTCAGCCGCTTTATTGATCAGAAGTAAAGGTCATAATCGCAGGGACAGGTCACCACACTGACCAGGAAGAATACTGTGAAGAAAGACACGTGTGGGCATGGGCACCCCGGATCCAGGCACTGAAACCCCCTTTCTGTGTGTATCTTTTGCCTTCCTTACCGTGTATTTTAAAGGGATCCACCACACCAGGTGACTTGAGCGTCTGAATCTGGTCTGCACGCTCCTGTCTGGGGGTTTGCAGCAGCTCTCCTGGTGGGGAACTTGGAGACCACCTTTGCCTCCAGGCTTGCTTCCTGCGTGGCTGTCACTGCCCTCTTAGTCACAGTGCTGGGGATGCCAGTCCTAGCAGGGGAGGAGAAGGGGGCTGTGAGGCACTAGTTTGCTTTATTTATGAGATGAACTCCTTTGATGTCACAGGAATATGTTTTGAACTGCCAGATAGTAGGTTTCGCACTTTACCTTATATGTGACAGTCAGCTGAGAAGCAGCCAGTGCAGTGGGGGGAACTGCCCTGTGGTGGGGGCGGGGAGCCAGTGTTAGTGGCAGGCAGAGCCAGCTGGGGTGAGTGGGAGCTGCTGAGGGGTCAGTCTGGCCTGGTCTTAACTATACACCATCCAGCCTGGATAAAGACTTGGGTGGCAAGACCCCGGGGCTGCACATTCGAGTCAACGGATTAAGGCAAAACCATTTTGATTTTAAAAAGGAAGGGGAAGAAAAGGCATTTCTGAACATACAAGTTACCTCTGATAATTCTACCTTCAGATAACCGTTTACTAGAATCTAAACTCCAAACTTAAGTATTCTCCACCAAGAGGATGGCTCAAAATGGACCAAAATGACAGTTTATTACAACAGTATGAGGGCACAGGGCATCTAACAGGTGAATTCAGCTATAGATATTTAGCCAAAAAAAAAAGTATATTAACTTTGCACCAGAGTCCAAGTCAAAAATTTCATATGGTATAATTTAGATGCTGAAGGAACTTGGATCTATTGGGTAACTACAAAATCCTACAATATTCACACAAACACATTCTCTCTACTTTATGAACAAATAATTTTAAAGGTATTTGAACTGCAATCAGAACTTTAGAACTGATCTTAGCTGAGGGAGGCTCTGGCCTCTTCTCAGTAGATTCACAAGACAGAAGGCAGGCCCCAGTTCTGAGCCGGCACTGCCCATGAGTCCTGGAGGGGAGAGGAAGCCATGCCCACTGCCTGTTCTCTCTGCAGCACTTGCTGAAGGCTTGCTGTATACACCTCCAGCTACCAGGAGGTACTCAGCTGAATAAGGGATGGACCGTCCCCATCCTCTGTTCTGTGGGGCTTGTGAAGAGATTCTGTGGCAACTCCAGGAGACTGTAGGAGAAGCTGCGTCAGGAAGTGGGGAAAGCAATTGTATAAACAGTTAATGAACAAAGTGCAATGTGAAGGCATGTCAAAAATAGGACTGGATTTCTGTAAAATCACGTTTCCGTGGACTGAGTGGTAAAAACTCCTGGAAAAATTAGAAAGTTAGTTCTGGGGAGGGAAAGAAGGAAAGGAAGGAAGAGTTGCTGCTTTTCTTCTCCCAGTCTGGTCAGAGAATGAGAAAGAACTCAAGAAGAAGAAGTGGCCTAAGTAGATTATAATCCTTTAGCAATGTTCTCAGCTTCCAGAGAAATATATGCGCGCACTATAGTCTCCAGAAGGAAGAAAAGAAATTGCCAAATATGTTCATACAGGTTGTGTATCCCTTATCCAAAATGCTTACCAGAGAAGTGCTTCAGATTTCAGTGTTTGGGATTTTAGAATATGTGCTAGACTTTACTAGTTAGGTATCCCTAATCTGAAAATCAGAAATCCTAAATGCTCCCAAATCAAATGTTTCGAGTACTGTAATGGTGTTTTAAAAGTTTCTGATTTCGGAGCACTTGGGATTTGGATTTTCAGATCAGGGATGCTCAGCTGGTAGGAAAAGAACAGTGGCAAGGAAGTGGTCTATAAAGAATGTTCTAGTTGGGTCTAGTTCTTAAGCCAGAGGTTATGGTGGACAGCAGAATGGTCAGCACACTTCCCCTGACCTTTCCAGCACTTGCTGTAGTGGACAGGAAGACTTTGCTCCATGTGGAATACAGATGATCTCAGTGAGCCTGTCATGGAATGCTCACTTTCCCAACCCCCAAATAAGCCTGTGGTTCTGAGCTGGCCCGTGGACCCGCTCATTTGGGAGACTCTTCCTTACCTTGATGTGTAAGCCAAAGCAGCATTGACTCAAGGCCACATCTTACTAACCTCCGCAAACCACATTGCTTGATAACTGAGAAATGCGGGCTGAATACATCAAAGGACTTTCCCATTGGAGTCCAGCATTACCTGGTGGCCAGTCCACTAGCCAACTGAAAGCGCATGTTATTTTCAGATGTAAAATTTGCAAAATTCCCACATCTTTTAGTTTTAACTAGGTTTTAAAATTGTAATGGCAATTTTATTCCCCCTTGGACCCCAGGCCACAAGAGGATTGTACCCTGTACCAGCCGCACGGATGTGCTGTCCTCGGCCTCTACAAACTCCCAGGCTTGCCCAGCAGTGCCCTGCTTTGCCATGCCCTGTCCAGGACCAGGCAGCTGCAGTAATGACATAGTTTGTTTTTAAAGCCACTGCTACAGTGAAGGCTGCTTCAAAGTCAGAGGATGAGACAGCAAAAGACCAGCGATGGCCATGGAGTAGCCTTTGTCTGGACTGGCTACAGCCACCAGCTGACTTGGAGTTCCAGTCCCATGGCTACTGTGGCACCCTGGGCATATTGCTCACCTTTCTGATCTACACTGTCCTTCACAATGGGCAGTTTAAACCCAGGGTGTTGCCAACACTGGCTGAACAGGGTTCTTGGGAGACAGGCTGGGATAAGGTGTGTGCCTCCGGCAGGTTTCGCTCTGACTTCCCCTCCAGCTGCCACATCCGCTGTTACAACAGAGTGTAGTGCAGGTCATTTAGGGGCAGACATTAGATCACTGGGCTTTTCCCCAGATTTCAGGAGTGAATCAGATCCTCTCCCCATTCCCCGAGCCCCTCCCACCTCCTCAGGTTCCTTTTCCACTTGTGTGAATGTGGTGGACAAGAGTGAGAAAAATACATTTGTTTCTACTTCCCACACATTTACCCTAATCTGGTGGAGACTAGGCTGGGTTTAAATTAGCACAACTCAGAAGTCAAATTGCCACTGCATCTGAACTCTCCAGTGAGCCTGGTTGCCTTGGATAGAGGGGACAGTCCACCCTACACCGCTGTCCTAACAGGCAACGTGCACCTAACAGTGACCTCAGCTGCTTTGTGGTGTTCTGAGTGGGGCCTGGTGCCACCCTGAAGCTCTGAGTGTGGCTGGAGAACAGGCTCGTGTGGGCACAGTGCCCTGGTGGGCGCCTTGGGTTCCAGGCTGTTCTCTCAGGAGTGCCCAGTGCTCCTGGGTCCTGTGTGCATTCAGTCTGGTTCTTGGTGAGCAGGAAGAATCACCTGAACCCCGTGGGCTGGCAGCCTCTCCTGCCCCTGCCCTCACACCCACCTGCCCACAGCCATCTGCGGATTTCTGCTCAGCGCTGCCTGTCTGTTCCTTCCCTGCCCCCCACCCCTCCCTACACGTTCTGAGGACCCGTCCCTCCTACTCCAGTTTGTTCACTGATGTCCTCGTCCGTAGTGCTCATGGGAGTCTCTGTAAGGTGCCTGGAGACGCAGGCCTCTCCCGTCTAGGATGTTTGCAGGGCTGGAGTTCTTCCTACCCACCCTTTAGGAGCTGCCTGCCCTTCCCCCACCCTTTAGGAGCTGCCTGCCCCTCCCCCGTCCCCTGTTAGCACCGAGGCATCTGTCTCCAGGTAAAATCTGCCCGGCCCGCCCCCCTGACTTAACCTCCCCTTGCTTTGATGCATAGGCCATTGTGTCTTGAGAGTTCTACTGTCATTGAAATGAGGCGCTGTCTCTCCGTCTGTTCCGGTTTTGCTCCTTCCCATCTGCCTCGCAGAGATATCCAGGCTCTCCGCAGGTCCTCGAATCCCCTACTGTTCTGAGTACCCTGTGGTTCCTCAACAGAAAGGAGGCGCCCCTTCAGTTACTGCAGGAAGTGCAGCTCTCCAAGACCCAGGCCCTGGTGTCCCCAAGCCCGTCAGCCCCTCCACAGCGTACACGGCCTCCTCTAAGGGAATGTCAGTTTCTGGCTGGAGCTCAGACCTCGCTGTGCCAGCCCCTTCCACAGCCAGGGTCAGAGTCGGCTGTGATTTTGGACAGAGCGCCTGCCTTTCCTGCTAGTCAGGGATGATGGACATTAGAGCTGGCCCAGCAAGAACCTGTCCGTGTGCACTTCACCTGCGTGTATCCTCAACGTCTTTCCAAGGGGGACGGACTAGGGGCTTCAAATTAAGTCAGTGCTAAAACAGGAGTTTGCAAAATAAGTTGCAGAGGGAGAGAGAAGATGTCTATATAATATATAGGTATTGTGACCCTAGTGGACATGTGTGCGTGTGCGCACACATGCGCACCTAGTTGACTGAGCAGAGCCCCCAGTCTTGACTTCTGGAGTAGTTTAGAGCCTCTCACGATGTTCCTTCACTTACCACCTCTACTCATTTCTGTTCATCCTCAAGATCTCAAAACACAATTTCCCCAGGGAGCGCTCCTTTCTTCAATAACGGTCACTCTGGGCTGTGTGGCCCCTGTGTTTCAGGAACTGTGAGAGACCAACATTCTGCCCCACACTCTGGGTTGAAATGCTCCATGTCACACGTCCAGGCAGCTCCTCTCCGCCACTCAGGAAGGGCTGGTGGCCCCATCAGGAGCCATGGGGAAGGATCCCGACTTCCTTCGAAAGGAGCTGTGGAAGGGTGTCCATCCTGGTGAGAGCCCACCCAGGCAGGCCCTGGGGGAGAGAAGAAAGTCACAGGGAGCCTCCCCAGGGGCAGAAAGGCAAAGGACAGGACAGTGATTCCAGAGGCTGAGTGCAGAGGACACCACCTGGGAAGTCAGCCCTCTGGCCCTGAGTGCAAAGGCTGAGAGGGAAGGCTACGGAATCCCTTGACAAGGGACGTGGAGGGGATCAGGATTGCCAGAAACCCCAAGCAGCAGAGAAATAAAATCTGCGTGGGCGGCAGTAAAACCCGAAAGCCACAGGGAGGCGAATTGACAGAGTGGTGTGGAAAAAAGCTTCTCAGGCCACTTAATTATGCAGAAAGACCTCAGAGATGAAAAGACAGGCGGAGAAGGCAGGAGAAGCCAAGACAGGTAGAGGCTGAACTAGAAGCTCAGGTACCCCAGGTACCAGCAGCTCCCCGCCAAGGGGGCCCTGGGTGCGGTGAGCTCTCCCCGCTCCCGCCCTAAAGGAATTCACCGAGTGAGGTTCTCTTCTTAACCACATCACAGAGAAACTTGGGAACACCTAGAAATGACAAAATTAAGAACCCAGGCAGAAAGGACTCAAGCTACCCACCACAGACAGTCCTCAAAGCCACCTGCCCACAATTTCTCCTCTGCAACCTCGAATTCCAAACAGCCAGAGCAAAAGTCCTGGAGTTTTAAGAACTGTTGGGAGTTCAAGATCCCTAGCCTTTGGCTTGCTGTGTTGGTTTGTTTGTTTTTAATGTGTGAACTCCTGTCACTAAACCAACCAGGACACTGTCACCTGTGACCAGCACAGCGGCTCTCAAAGCATAGCCAGGATGGAATTTAGTTTTGAGGTGCAGCCCTTAGCTGCCCCCCATCCAAATCCATGTTCGCGGGGCTGCTCCCTCCTCTGCAGCTCCTAGAAGCAGAAGCGCATTGTGAAGCTCACAGTGACAGCATGGTGGCTTGCCACTATTATTTAAGTGATGGATAAACTGTGCAGAGGGCATCCTGTAACTAGAGAGATTCGCAGAACAAAGTTATTCTTTTTTTTAAAAATTTTTTTTTTAGTTGTTGATGAACACAATGTCTTTATTTTATTGCTTTTGTATGTGGTGCTGAGGATCGAACCCAGGGCCTCACGCATGTGAGGCAAGCGCTCTACCGCTGAGCTACAATCCCAGTCCACAAAGTTATTCTTTTCTTCAAAAAAAAATCACAGTCACCTTAAACAACCCAATGTCCTTTAATTTTTTTTCAATGCTAAGGGGTATAAAGATGTATATCTTGCCACTTTAAAAACAATTACAAAAGTCAAAAAGTTTCTTTCAAAGAGAGAGACGAACCAACTGGTGACAGACTTACTTGCTATTAGGCAATATTTATGATCACTTCTAATCTAGGACTTGCCAATGCTTTTTTTGTTAAGTCTGCTCAATCAGTAAGGGGAATACAAAACGAAAAAGGAAGAGGAGTACACACCAAACAGGGGCTGCGGTTGTGAAGAGTGCCCGAGGTTTTCATTTTCATACAAGGGACACGTATTGTGTATGTGGGGACCTATAGTGTATTCTTTACTGAACACACATTATATTTTCATAGAAGAAATGTGGTTTTCTTTTGTAGGAAATCATGAGGTCATGGCCCTGGATGTGGTCCTTTGCTGGGCTGGCTTTGAGCCTGTGAGGGTGTGGGTGTGCTGGAACCTGCACCAATGGCCTGGGTTTTGTTGTCTGAGAAAGGTTGACCCCAAGGGAAACTATCACTCTGGAAACAGAAATGTATTTCTTCTGTCTCCTATATCATTTTTTCTTAGTGGACAGTTGCACCCCAGGCCCAGCCAGGAGGCCTGTCCCTGTTTTTCTCTAAATGACTGGGTTTGCCAAAGAAAGATAGAAACAGCTGGAAGTGCCTGCCCCTCCCTCCCAAGGAAGCACCTTGTTATTGACTGGGAATCCTTTACAGCCCAGGGAGGAAGTTTTTGGCTATAAACTGTCATGCACTGCAGCCCTCATTGAAAAGGCTGAGGGATGGACCTGGGCCTGAGGACCCAGGGAGGAAGATCAGAAGACAGCCCCACAAGTGCAGAGGCAATGTTTAGGAGACACCGCAGTAGTAACACCAGCCAGTGGCTTCCAGCTCCATCTCTTCTGGATTATGCTCCTCAGTACAGGGCCACATGTAAGAGTGGAATTTCATTGTGCATGTTAGAAATGTAACATTCTCTTCTGGTTTTATTCTTATTTGGCCAGGCCAGTCCTGTTTTTGATTGATGTGGTAAGCATGGTAGTCTTCCTGAGCTTCCTGGACCCTGGGGAAATCCTCCCCAAAGCCACCAGAGGCCAGCTCCCTGATGGGTATAAAGGAGTGGCAGAAGTGGTCTGTTTACTGAGTTTAGAGACCTTCAACCACTTTGGACACACCCTCCTTCTGCCTCCATCTCCCCCTCCACTTTGACCCTTTATTCCAAGTGCGAGGGTCAGGGGGTCTCAGGTCACAGTCCCTAGAAGGAGAGTGACACCCAAGCAAGCTTCCTTGGAGCCCCTGTGTTGGTGAGCCTGCCACAAGGCGTCTCAGAAGGGCCCAGGTGTTGGAACAAATGACGTCCTTTTGGTGTCTCTTTGCAGAAGGAATCTCCCTCTTGGGGACAGCCCCCTGGGAATTTCCATACACCCTAGACAACAAAGAGCAGAGCAATGGGGACACTAACTAGGCGACCTCCCTTCCGGACTGTCAGTGGGAAGTAGGAGAGGGACAGAAAGAAGTCTTGGAAGCATTCCCACCCCACCCCCGGGCGCCCCGCACCCTCCGTGGGGCTGGCTGCTGGGAAGCCCTCTCGGAAAGCCCAGGCGGTGGAGCCCAGTCCTAGCAGAGAACCCCCTCTGCGGCTTCTCCAGCAGTTCCACCCAGAGCAGCCCGGCCGCCGGGGGCAGTTAGCTCCGCGAGAGAACCCGGTCTGCGGCTCAGGACTGTCAGATCCGGGTGCCCACCTGACGCATTGGCTTCTTCCAGAGGGCGTGGGGGCGGGGGCGCGCGAAGACCGGGAAACTGAGGCAGGGCAGGGGCCTCGCTGCCGGGCGGCACGGTGTCGGGAGCGCCGGGCAGCTCGGGTGGAGATTGCCTCCTTCCCCATCCTGGGCTCCGGGTTTAGAAGAATGTTATTGCTTAAAGAGACCCCACTGAACTATTTCCTGCGTGCTGTCACCTTCCCCTTGCTCTCCCCGCGGAGGTTCTCACGGAAAGGTAATAAACCACCCGCTGCCGACCCCGCTGGGCGCTGCGGCGGGTGGGGAAGCGCGCCCACCTTCCTCAAAGACAGTCACGGACGACGTGGCCACTCGCCCGGGCCACACTCGGGGGCACGCGCGGCGCAGAGCCGGCCACCCAAGTCCTGTTTCCACAGGGGCCCGAGGAAACTAACCAGAGGGGTCATTTTGTTTCCATTCCGCTACCTGGGCAGAGACTCCGCCCTCTCCAGCCAGGTGAGGGCCGCGCGGAACGCGGGTCGCCGTGGCGGGCCAAGCCAGCTTGGTGGGCGTTAGTGGCACCCCCTGAGGCGCCGAGCGACGAGCCGAGACCGGTGTGCGGAAACTGCCGGCTGCGGACTGAGTCTGGGAGAGACGGGCCAGCACCGGGGCGAGGCGGACGGGCGCGCGCGGGGCCGGCCGTGGTCCCGGAGGGCACCGGGCGCCTCTGGCCCGGGCGCAGGTGTGCGCAGGGCGGACGCTCGCGGCCGGCACGGCGGCGGGGTCTGGGGTGCGCCGGGCGCGGCCCCTGGCCGAGGTGCGGCCGGGCGGCTCGGTGCCGGGCTCCCCGCCTCCCTCCGCGGCCCGCGGGCCCGCCCCGCCGCTTTGATGGAGGTGCAAACATTTGGGGGAGGCGGGGGTGTCGGGACTGGGCCGGCGCGGAGGGCTGGGCCCAGGATTCACAGGAAACAGGCGCGCGGGAGCCCATTGTGGGCCCCCGGCCGCCCGGGCCCGCCCGGCCGGGTCTGATATGGCCGCGCCCGGCCAATGGGCAGCTGCCCGGCACTTCAAAGGCGGCGCAGCCCAATCCGCCGCGCCCCCTCCGCAGCAGCCGCGGCTCTATTTATGGGGAGAGGACCGAATTTCTCTCCTCAGAGATCTGCTCTAGTCTTGCCTTGCGGGAGTTCAAGTGGAATCTCTCCTTCCCCAGCCCCGTCCCCCTCCCCGCCCCGCCCCCGCATCCCAGTCCCGGTCCTGGCCCTTCGCCCGCGGCTGTGCGCGCCCCGGGAGCCCTCGCGGGTCTCGGCCCGTGCGACCACTTTTCTTGGAAGAGCAGCGGCCGAGAGGGGTGAAGGTGGCTCTCGGGTAGCGATTCGGAGCTCGGGGGAGGTGGGGTGGGGCGGGAGGGAGGATGAGCGCCCCGGGCACTGAGAGCGCGGGGAAGAGCCTGCAGTGCCGAGTGGACCACCTGCTGAGCGCGGTGGAGAGCGAGCTGCAGGCTGGCAGCGAGAAGGGCGACCCCACCGAGCGCG
The DNA here is from genome assembly GCA_028644305.1 of Xerus rutilus. Taxonomy (NCBI): domain Eukaryota; kingdom Metazoa; phylum Chordata; class Mammalia; order Rodentia; family Sciuridae; genus Xerus; species Xerus rutilus. The sequence goes on along the minus strand of CM053406.1, from coordinate 5,926,497 downwards.
AGCTGCGCGTGGGCCTGGAGGAGAGCGAGCTGTGGCTGCGCTTCAAGGAGCTCACCAACGAAATGATCGTGACCAAGAACGGCAGGTGGGTGCGCGCCCGGAGCTCGGGCAGTCTGCGGTGCCTCTTACCGTGGGACGCTATTTCTCCATAAGGAGGACTTCTCCCCTCGGGTTAACAGCCTCTAGCGGGTTCCTAACCATTATTCTTCTGGGAATTTCTCTGCGGAAGCTTGGGGAGGAGGGACTGGAACCCCAGGTCCTCGAGATGCCTCCATCCTCGAGGTGCTTTGGCCTCTGGCGCTGAAAGTCTTTCCTAAAAGTTGTCCTCCGCGGCTGCCTCTAGGAGGCCATGGGACAGTCTGCAGACCGCCCAGGCCCAGGACGTGGGAGGGCTCCAGGAAAGGGAGAGCTTCGAAGTTCCTTTGGAAGTTCTCAGGAAGGCTCCGAAATAGACAAGCCTCTGGGCCAAGCTTCCAGCCTCCCGCTTACCGGGTCAGATCGGGGTCCTCCTGCGGCGCCCTGTCTTCTTCCAGGAGGATGTTCCCAGTGCTAAAGGTGAACGTGTCGGGCCTGGACCCCAACGCCATGTATTCCTTCCTGCTGGACTTCGTAGCGGCCGACAACCACCGCTGGAAATACGTGAATGGGGAGTGGGTGCCGGGCGGTAAGCCCGAGCCGCAGGCGCCCAGCTGCGTCTACATCCACCCTGACTCGCCCAACTTCGGGGCCCACTGGATGAAGGCGCCCGTCTCCTTCAGCAAAGTCAAGCTCACCAACAAACTCAACGGAGGGGGCCAGGTAGGCGTGCTGGAGCTGGGGAGGGCCGGGCCTGAGCAGGAGGGGATCTCCAGGGCTGCACCTTCTGTGCTGGAGATCTTGGAGGGTCGCTGCTGGACCAGAGGTGACCTCTGCCCTGGAGAAGGCCACAGCCTTCTCCAATTAAATCTTTGGCTCTGTTTATTTAAGCTGATAAAGGTCACACCAGTTCTGGGGGCCAGGGAATGGGCGCCCTCATGCTTGAAGGTTTCCCTCCTGGGGAATGTCCATGGTCCCACCGTAGAAGAGAGACCTGCTGTGATGGAAAGGGGCACCTTACGCTAAGCTAACCGTGAGCCCAGTAAGACTGCATGAGGTCTTAACAAACTTGTTCTTTAGTGTTGAATTGATCCAGGAAGGCCTGACACACGCTGCAAACTAGCCTTTTAAAGGCAGCCGTGAGCCCTCCTGGAGGCCCTAGCGCCCTTTTCTACCAGCCTGAGGATTTCCTGGTGGGCGCTCACTGCCTTTATCATGGGGCATCACAATCCCTCTTCCTCACGAAGCTGTGGGGAGCAGCACCTGAGGACTGACACCCTCAACAGCAAAGGCCTTCCTGGGAGCTGGAGGGCTTTTCTGTGGCTTGGATGTGATCCTGACAGCAGATGGAAGGGTATTTTGCGGTCTCGAGCAGGACTGCTGTCTCTCCCTGGAGGGAATTCTGACTGGTTTTGACTTTCAGATCATGCTGAACTCTTTACATAAGTACGAGCCTCGCATTCACATCGTGAGAGTTGGGGGTCCTCAGCGCATGATCACCAGCCACTGCTTCCCCGAGACCCAGTTCATAGCGGTGACAGCCTATCAGAACGAGGAGGTGAGAGCCAGTTGCGGACAGGGAGTCTGGGGATGGGAGATCTTGCCTAACAGTGCACCTGAGGCCACCCTTGTACTCTTTCAAATTTATAGTGACCCAAGTGGAGGTGAAGGGGGAAAAGTTTAAATAAACCCTCATTCAAGCATCTTCCCCCTTTTATGAACGCATTTTCCTTTTTAGCTATCTATAAAATTGTCTGAAACTGGGAACTTCCGCTACATGCTTGAAATGAAAAGATGCTTAAAGCATTTGGGCTGAGTTCTATGAGATGTTCTTGGGCAGCAGAGGGACATCTATCTCCTAAAAGAGTGGGTGGCATTGTCCCCCCAGCCTACACAGAGTCAAGACTACTTTCTAGTACTGACTGGGTGCCTTGCAAGATTTCTCAATCTACCCCCAACATAGAGAATTTGTGATTGATTGGTTATGCTGTTAGTGTCGCAGTGTTGATCAGAAACTAAAAGTGGCAAGTACAGTACTATTTCCTCAGCAACTCTAGCTTTTTAAAAAAACAGGAGAATGCATTTTGATTCATTGTACACAAATGGAACACAATTTTTCTCTGGTTGCACAGGATGTATTCACACCACATATGCAGTCACACATGTACCTAGGGTAATGATGTCCATCTCATTCCACCACCTTTCCTGCCTCCATGACCCTCTCCCTCCCTCCTTCTCCTTTGCCCAAAGTTCCTCCACCCCTCCCCTTTATGAATCAGCATCCACTTATCAGAGAGAACGTTTGGCCTTTGTTTTTTTGGGATTGACTTACTTCATTTCCCCAGTTTGCTTGGAGCCCTTTTGATTCATAGACGTGGGATATTGTTGAGAGTTGGCTAAATTTCTTATGAGTTCCACTAACAAATTGGTATTTAAAACTTTTCAAAAATTTGCTCTCTTTTGCAATTTCTCAGCTACTTCAGACACAAATAGAAGTAGAAAAATATATCTGGAAAGAATTCTTATTGGTTTTGAATATTTCTAGGTGGCACTAGTGTTTCTCAATGTCTTGGTGCTGAACCAAATTCTCTGGCTAACGAGCCACATGCTAATAAATACACTTTCTTGTTTTTCAGATCACAGCTCTTAAAATTAAATACAACCCATTTGCCAAAGCTTTCCTGGATGCGAAGGAAAGGTGAGAGAATTCTAACTCTATCCCTTGGGCAAAGAACTATGCAGAGAGGCAAAGTGTTTTGTGATGTTTCTCCTTCTTGACAATTTGCTGCACTTTTTTCCACAGAAGTGATCATAAAGACACGATGGAAGATGTGGGGGACCCCCAGCAGCCTGGGTACTCCCAATGTACGGTTTGTTGCCCTGCCTCCTCCCTATCCAGGGCTAGAACTGCTTAGTCTAGAAGCCTGAAATGAAGGAAGAGAAGGATTGCCCTTTGTGCCTCCAGGCTCATGGCCTCTGGTAGGAAGCTGCCAACCCATCTCCAGCCTGCTCTCGCTGGGGCAGTGGATGCCCACAGCCAGGGCCCACTCACTTGGGTTCTTTTGTTTTGCACTGGGGCAGCTGCAATGCCTGGGATGGGCTCTTGGGACCTTGGTGGAAGTTTAGACATGAGCAAGAAGAGAGTCTAGCTCATCACATTGTCTTTGAGATGGTTCCCATTCCTGTAATCCTAGTGACTCAAGAGGCTGAGTCAGGAGGATCACAGGTTTGAGGCCAGCCTCAGCATTTTAGTGAAGCCTTGTCTCAAAATGAAAAATACAAAGGGCTTGGGATATAGCTCAGTGGTAAAATAAACAAACAAACAAATGAGAGAGAGAGAGAGAGAGAGGGAGAGAGGGAGAGATCCTACTTTTTTAAGTGGTTGCAAACTGAAAAATGTAGCTGTAGGAAGATCATGATCTACTTTCTCCCCTTAACCTGCTTTGGTTCTGGGGATAGATCATCAACTTGCAGGTTGTATTGGAACTATGGTTGGTAAGATGGGCAGTTCTGCTTTAAGTCTCACTTCCTTAGGGGTTAACAGGGGTTGGAGCCTGGTGGAGGTGTTTACAGTGACTTTCAGGAGGAGAAAGGGAGGGCGTGGAGATGTTGACTGTGGGGGGTGGGATAGGAAAGCCAGTCCTGCTGGCAGCTGTCACAGGCTGCAGGAACCAGCCTCACCGCTCCTCTAGCATGGTCTGCTCTTGAGAATGGATGTTTTAAATTTGTCTTCTAGGCGGATTTAACAAGGGGCTTCCTCAAGAACAGTCCATTAGGAGCAGAGCGAAGGGGTCTCCAGGCAGGGAAGGGGCTGCGCTTTGCTTAGTTTGGAAATTGAAGCAGAGTAGTTGGCTCCCTAAGGTTTGCTTTTACTGAATTAAAAAAAAAAAAACTTAAAAAAAGGAATGAAGAAGTTGGAGTTTTAGAGGAAAGAATAGTTTTGGAGCAACTTTCTCATGGAGAGAGTCGGGGGACTGGAGAGACCAAAACAGCAGAAAGAGAGCAGAAGATGGGGCAGTGGTTCCTGCAGAGGAGAAGAGGAGGAGCAGCTGCCCTGGCTGGCTTCCTCTGGCTGCCCGCATCTCTGGCTGCCCGCATCTGTTTGACATTGCCCCCTCTCAGCTGATGGAAAGCACCCGCCTTGGCCTGGGGCGTCAGAGTGTCCTCAAGCATGTTATGTATCTGCTGTGGTCGCAGCTCAGGTCACTGGGTAGAGCTTCCCAGGTTTACTCGGTGCCCACAGGTTTGAAACTTTTAGCCTGTTAAGTGTGAAGGCTGATGTCCTGAGGTGCCTTGAGGTGCTGGCTCGGGATTGTTTACCTCCCCAGCATTCCTGAGGAAAGGACCCCAGAGTCCTTCCCCAATTTCCTGTCCTTGAAAAACAGGCCAGTTTCTCAGCATTCTTTTCTCACAGCAGGGGGGTGGCTTATTCCTGGAACCAGTACCCTCTGTCCACCGGCCAGCCCCCACCCTCAGTTCGGAGGCTCCCTCTCTCTTCCCTCCACGCATGGCTGCGAAAGGTACCCGGCCTTGAGGAACCACCGCTCAGCCCCCTACCCCAGCCCGTATGCTCATCGGAACAATTCTCCAAGTAGGTCGCAAGTCTGTCTACCAGGGGGTGGTAGGTGGCCGGAAGACCCCTCTGGGAAACATTCTGCAGGCAGAGATCTTCCTGCTGCGCTCCAGTTCTTAGGGCTTCAGAACAGACTTTCTCCTCACCAACACGCCAGGGCTAGCTCCACCTCAGAGATCATACCAGGGGCTCTTCCTGTCCCATGTGCCTCAAAGTTCTGCTCAGGGCTTAAAATGACAGGCTCTGGGCCTCTCTGCAAAATCCTGAGTTGCTCTCTAGCATGAGGCTTAGGTGTGGATGGTTCATGTCTCGTCCTGAAGTGATCATGCTGGATCAGCCATGCACAAGACTTCCTGACTAGCCTAGTTGGGCATGGGTGTCACTTGAGAACCCTTGTAGTCTCAGGCCCCACCCCAGATCTACCAGCTCATTGCTGGGCTGGGGGACAGCCCTCGGGTGGTCTGATGCTTGCTTTCATGTCCTAAAGGCTGGCACAGCCTGTAAAGACCCCCTGCCCTAATTGTCTCAAACACTCTATATGCCCAGACTGACTTTGGTCTGCTCCAAACAGAGGAAAATAGCTAAAGAACACCATAAAGCAATTAAGCCATTACAGCTGATTTCAAATGAAAGGAATGGTCTTTGGGACTTGTTCAACCAGAGGGTAGACTCTGTGGCTGGAAGATCCTATTTTTAATTTGCCTGCAGTAATAGTTTCCATGGCCTATTCAACTTCTATGATATAACCTGAGGGGGAGGCAGCTTGAAGTGACATTTATTCTTATTTTTAAAGTGAAGTAATCGGGCCGCGGGGGTAGCTCAGTGGTACACTGCTTCCCAGCATGAGTGCGGCCCTGGTACGATCCCCCCAGCACGGCAGATAAACCGTAATGACAAGAAGCTAAGCCATCCCTGACTGCGTATAGAGTTCAGTCTCCACAGAGCAGAAGCATCTCATGATAAAGGAAAATGCATGGGTTTATTGGAATATATTTTCAAAAGTATTTGGCAATAAATGTTCACCCAGTGGCCACTGAAGCAGCTGAGGGATTCTGTTGTGGATCCACCATTTGTTCTTTGTGCTTGGTGGTCCCAGTTGTCAGTACACCTTGCTGCTCTTGGAAGACCCCATCCAGTAACTGCGCTCTTTCCACCCTCAGCCTACTCGGACAACTCCTCTGCCTGCTTGTCCATGCTGCCGTCCCATGATAACTGGTCCAGCCTTGGGGTGCCTGCCCACAGCAGCATGCTCCCAGGGAGCCACAGTGCCAGCCCCCCCACCGGCTCCAGGTATGTAGGTCTGGGAAACATGCACACCCTCCCGTGACCTCAGGCTGGTTTCATTCCCCCGGGCCTTTCCTCTCATTCTACTGTGTACCTGTGGGCAGGTGGGTTTCTCTTTGCAGTTCTACTGTTAGCCAGATATGTCCAGATATGTTCCTTGACTCCCTGTGCATCTCCTGGTGGAGCTCGCCTAAGGAAAACCAGGGCCCGGTCTTGGCTTTGCCATGTACTGTTCCTATGGTGGAATAGTCTCCTAACTTCTCTGAGCTTCAGTTTCTCCCCATGTAGAAAGAACACACCAAATAACTCTGGCTTCAGCCTGTCTCTCCCAGGATTGTCGGGATCACTAGGTGTACTTTGGAATGTTTTACAACCTTTTCTGGCAGTAGGTAGTTATTCAGTTAAGGTAACATGTTTCTTGACTTTTCTGTGGATATAGGATCACAGTGCTAAACATATATGAAGGCAACAGGTAAAGAAAAGTCTTTTTTTCTTTTTCAGGTTAAGTCAGGTAAAGACTTTTCTTACCTGAAAATTATGTAGTGGGAGAAGGCAGAACCCAGCAGGCATCTAGGTTGGTTCCACAGTTTAGCTATTGTGAATTGAGCTGCTCTAGACATTGAAGCGGCTGCGTCACTGTAGCATGCTGTTTTTAAGTCCTTTGGGTATAGGCTGAGGAGTGGGATAGCTGGGTCAAATGGTGGTTCCCGTCCAAGTTTTCTGAGGAATCTCCATCCTGCTTTCCAGATGGGTTGCACTCTATTGTCATGTGTAACTAATTAAAACAACAACAACAACAACAAAGCAAACAAAAACCCTAAAAGGCCTGCCAAGCACTGAAATGTCAGTCCTCTATAGATGAACATAGTAGCAAAAAGTGGCAAAGCTGTGGATGGACCCTCATTTTCCAATGGGGAAAGAGACAGAGGGAGCCTGCAGTCACCCTGATCTTGACCTCAGGGTCACGGCTTTGATGTCTATAGTGTCAGAATATGTGTGAGACCTTCGTTGTTTTTGTCTAGGAAATAGCTCTTTAATAAGAATCTAATAGTCTGTTCTTAAAAATAAAGCAAGCATGCAGGCAGCAGAGTTTTCAAGGGCTCTGCGGTGGCTGTCCCCAGTCATGTGGCCTGCAAGCTGTGAGTTGCTGGCCAGGCCTCCTGAGGGCTCAGTGTGTTATGATGGGTATTTCCAAGCCTGCAGCTCATCTGAGAACAGAGCAGTCATCTACCTGATTAGCGCAGGCTCTCTGACAAGGCCTCCTGTTGGACATGGCTTGGTCTGCAGTACAGCCATATAGTGTTGGTCCCATTACTCATTTACAAAAGAATGCTGAAACATTTTCCCACTGAACAGAATTTTAGTGTAGTTTAATAGTGTTCACTGCTATGTGCTTAGATCAGATAATACCCTCTCTTTTGGGGAGTATTAGGGATTGAGCTCTACCACTAAGCCACACCTCACCCTCTTTTTATTTTTATTTTGAAACAGTCTTGCTAAGTTGCCCAGGCTGGCCTCCAACTTGTGATCCTCTGGCCTCAGCCTCCTGAGTTCCTGGGATTACAGGTTGTGCCACTGTGCCTTGTGACACCCTTGTTTTGTACCCAGGAAACAGCGGGAGAAGTAGCTGGAGGCCATGTCTGATGTGCCACAGCTTATGAAAGGCAGAGCTGGCCTGGCTTCTGGTCCAGCTCCAGGGTCTGTCCCTCTCACCAGTGCTGATGAGGAGCTGGGGCACCTGGAGTGCTACAGGAGCACCTGTCTCAGACCGGCCTTCCCCAGCATCTGGCCTTGACCCTGAGAATCACAGCAGTGCCGTTCAGCATGCTCATCAAAAATGCAGATTCCTCGTGGGTCCTCTGACACTGGCTGGAGTCCACACCCGGCTGGAGAGCACAGGGGGCAGCCTGCAGCCTCTGTAGCAGGGGCCTGTGGAGAGCTGGGTGTTTGTAAACGCTCTCCCTAACGGTTTTGCTTCTTGCTATTTAGATACAGTAGGAGCTCCTATCACTTCAGAATGGAGCTGTGAGTCATTTAGTAACACAGAGAAAATGACCTGCTCGAGGAGCTGAGTGATGTGCTCGGCGAGGTTATTAGGAATGGGATTCCGAGCCTTGTCCCGGCCGCCCTGCTGCATCTCAGTCCCTTCCCTGGCCCTGATGGCTGTGTTTTCTGTTTCAGCCAGTACCCCAGCCTGTGGTCTGTGAGCAACGGCGCCATCACCCCAGGGTCCCAGACAGCCGGGGTGTCCAGCGGGCTGGGGGCCCAGCTCTTCCGCGGCTCCCCCGCACACTACGCACCCCTCCCGCACGCAGCATCTGCTGCCTCGGCCTCAGGCTCCCCGCTGTATGAAGGGGCTGCCACGGTCACAGACGTTCCTGAGAGCCAGTACGACGCCTCAGCCCAAAGCCGCCTCATAGCCTCCTGGACACCCGTGTCCCCGCCTTCCATGTGAACCCAGCCCTGTCTCCAGGTGCCGTGACTTTGCTGTGACAACTGGTGTTGACAGGGTCGACCTGCTTGGCACAGAATGTCAGCCCCGTGGGCCAGGGGAGGTGATGTGCCTGGCCCACCCCATGGTAAAGTCAGACGAAGATATGTGCTCTGCGATGTGCCCACCCGAGCCGTGTGCCTGCTACAGGTGACTTGGTCTGGAGAGGCTGTGGGGCCTGGTTCCCCATGATTCATAGCTGAAAATCCTTTCCTGGGTCCCAAAGCTATGCATTTGTTTTCTCACACAGCAAATAGGGGGACTTGGTGCACCCAAGTTTGTAAGCGCCACTGGTCCTACTTTAGGGAGGCACAGAGCACACTTTTCATTCTCTTCCTTGTTGCTTTTGAGTAGTTAGAGTTGAGCTGTTAAGGACAGGAACATTTCAGAGTGAGGACAGCAGGTTGTAGTCAAACTGGAAATGTGACTGCACTGCCCTCTTAGAAGGTGTTGATTTTGAGCATATGTAGCTAATCTCTTGTATTGTGAAATTGACTCTTTTATATTTTCCTTTTGACAAAAAAAGTAGCCAAAGACAATCGGCAGAAAGCATTTTCTGCAAAATAAAGGTGATATGCAAGATTTGGTTGTTCCAGTTATTATTTAAAGCCCTCCTCTTTTGGGGTGAGTCTACTCTTTATTATGGCTAGGGAAAAAGACTTTCTCCCAAAGAAGCATCTTTATCTATTGTGGACTTCAATGTATTGCAGAAATGGAAGTGAAATCTGTACATGTTTAGTGATAATTGGCACAACATGCAAATGATATTAAGGGATTGTTCAAGAGGTTTAGATCACACAGGTGAACATAGACGAGGACAGGGACAATGGATGTGCTGAAGATCAGCGTAGGAGGCCCGCTGCAGGCCGGAACATAGCAGGAGCTAATAAAAGTAACTGTTTAAGCAATAAATTGTGGCTGCCGTGGTAACTTGATTAAGGCAGCATTTGGAAACCTCCTCCCTGCTGCCAGGACCCAGCCGAGGGGCAGAGCTGCAGCTGTGCTGGGCCGGGGCAATGTCTCCATGTACTGGCAGAAGCCTTGTCAATGGCCAGGCTTCCTGCCTAGTATTCCAGAGCTGCAGGTGGCAATCGGTGGGGCTCAGTCACCAGGTGTGCAAGTGGTAACCTTAGGGTCAGGTGGGAAAGGGCGGAGGGGGCTGGCCCTTCCCAGAGCTGTCACTGCTAACTTGACCACTCAGACCTTGGGAGAAGACTCTGCCTGACATTTCTAGGATGTGAACTGAGTTTTTTGCCTTCTTGACAACAAGGATTTGTGAATTGCTGGATTTTCAGTGAGATTTGTGCCAGCTTTCCAGGTGGGATGTGCTTATTGTGAGGTGCCACTTATGACTACTCATGCAAAGCCCTGTGTCAGAGGCTATTGACACTGTGGGAGGAATAAATTTTGAGTAAACCCACTTCCAGTGGGAATCAAGCTGGTCCAGTTGGCTGGACTGTAGGTCCTCTCCAGAGAGGTGCTGGGTCTGCTGGACAAGGGCGAGGGACCTCAGGGAAGGAGGCCAGGCAGGGGCAGAGGCCATCTGTGTTCTCTAAGTGGCTAGTATCTCCTCTGTGGTCACTTTCAACTGCTTGGCCCGGGCTTTGATTAGGCTCTTGGGATTTTCCTGGTGCCTTGTGCCTTGGCAGATCTTCAGTGGTGCTAGTACTGTGGGGAAGAGGAGACTGGACTGATGGAGGGGCTGTGAGCGGCTGAGGTGCTCCTGGAGTGTGCCCTGGGGACATGTGGCTGCTTCACTGCTGGGACCACAGGGAGAGTTCCAGGGCCCTTGGTGAGGGACATTTCATGTGTGGACAATGAATGGGGTCTTGACAGCGTGAGATTCTAAAGGTCCAGAATTCAAATTCAGAGAATTGATATCTTAATAGTCCTGTCTGTGTCTTTCTGATGATAATTGGTGACAATGTAGTGGAAAAAATCTAATTTGCTATAGAAGACCTGGATCTGAATACAGTAATCCCCGTCATCCATGGGGCATACTCCAAGACCTCAGTGAATGCTTGAAACCCCCAATAATAAACTTTAAATTGTTATTAAATAATTAATTATTAAATATATTAAATAATAATTATTAGACTCCAAATAATTTTTTTAAAGGACTGGGCTTACAGCCGCACTTAAACTCAGGTATATATTATGTTCCTGTGATGGAGTTTAATTTATAAATCAGGCACAATAAGAGATTAATGCTTATAATCCCAAAAGCTTAGGAGGCTGAGGCAGGAGGAGCTCAAGTTCAAGGCCAGCCTTAGCGACTTAGCAGATCCTGTCTCAAAATAAAAAATAAAAAAGGCTGGGGATGTGGCTCAACAGTAAAACACCCCTGGGTTCAGTTCCCAGTACAGAGAGAGATATTAGCAGTAATAATTATTAATAAAAATAGAACAATTATGACAATATTCTGTAATAAAATTGCCAGCATCACTATTCTTGTGCTTTGGGGAAGTTGTTAGAAAGGCAGGTGTTACTGAACACAGCACTGTGGTGCCAAGACGGCAGAGGAGTGATGGGTGGCCATAGAGCAGGGGTGCGTGGCGCAGGGAGGCTGGACAGAAGGAAGGGTCACACTCCAGGTGGAGTGGAGCTGGCGGGCACAGGTTTCACATGCTTCTCAGAACGGCACACTATTTAAAACCTACAAGTGTTTTTTCTTTCTGGAATTTTCCATTTAATATTTTCAAACTTAAATATTTTCAGAAAGAAAAATTGTGGATAAAGGGGAAACTACTGTGATCACTTGCCTCACTTGCTGCAAGACTTTAGGAAAGCTGGTTCTCTGCTCCAGAATCTCAATTTCATTACCCATAAGAGTGGAGAAAGAAAACACTCATCCACTGTGGTGCTAGTGAGAAATAACAGATCACGACCTTGGGAAGTAGAAACAGTAGCATGTGCCTTAGACACATGGAGGGAACCGTAAGCCCAGCTCTTTATGGACTCTCAAGTTATTGCTGTAAGTGGGAAACCTAGGCAAGAGCTCAAGGCCCCTGTCCCAGTGGAATGCAAATCCCTTTTATGCCTGCTGAGTAATCCCCATGAGTTATTTCTCTACCAAAATTCAGGTGGGCTCAATTATTCATGAATGAAACCCGTGTACTTCACTTTTTAAAAAGGAACCATACAATCTGAATTCCACGCCCTGGACCGACTAGGATGGGAGGCGAGGGTGACTTTCAAAAAAACCTTTTCAATGACTGTCTCAGCGCCAGAGCCTCCATGGTTTGATTATCTCCTTTTTCCTTAGGGAGGAGGTGTTAGTGGTAGGCAGGGATCACGCCTTCTAACAAGAAAGAGGAATTGTGAAACGTGCATTTAGAAATCAAAACTGAATGAGCACATTCCTGTTTAGGCCTGTGTTTGAGTCCATCAGTGCCATGTAAACATGTGTGTGTGTACATTGACATTCATGTGCACGTGAGGAGCTTTATCATGGGCACTGGCTCACACCCACAGGTCCCACTGTCCACTGCCTGCAAGCTGGAGACCCTGCACAGCTGGCAGCATGGTCTAGTTCAAGTTCAAAGGCCTGAAACCCGGTGTGCAACACTGGGGACACAAGAAGGTGGATGTTTTAGCTTAAACAGAGGAGAGAGGGCTCAGCCTCCCTCCGGCGTGTTCTGATCTATCCAGCCTTCCTGGGTTCATGATGCCCATCCTGCGGCAGAGGGAGGGCCACATGCCACATTCTGTCTACTGATGAGGGTGCTGGTTTCCTGCAAACAGCCTCACAGACACCCCCAGAAGTACTGTTCCAGCTGTTTGGGCATCCTTTGGCTCTGTAAGGTTGTCAAATAAAATTAACCACATGAATTCAAAACTTCCATTTTCTCCTATAAAATTATGTTTAAAAAAGTCTTATGTATTCCCAAACTGGGAAATTATGATGATTTGTAATACAGATGCTGCATTTACTGTGGCAGATACTCAGAACCATAGGTGTGGTTTGCCACCAAAATTCTTTCTCTGGTTCCAGAGCTGGTTCTGAGAAGGAAATTCATTCTTTCTTCTCCTTCTTCTTTTTTTGTACCAAGTATTGAATCTAGGAGCGCTTAATCACTGAGCCACATCCCCAACCCCTTTTTTATTTTTTATTTTCAGACAGAGTCTCGCTAAGTTGCTGCTGAGCCTGGATTTGAACTCTATCCTCCTGCCTCTGCCTCTTTGGGCTCTCCTTTCATGTTGTTATTCAAATATGTCAACATTGGCAAATTACATTTCTGTGTATTCCTTACATGTGATTGTGTTTTATCTTTGTAAAAGAAGCAGTAACAGCAGAATAAAAAAGTGAAACTACAGAAATGACATCTTTTAATTTATTTAAAGATCTGGATTTATGCATTAAACAAAATGGCTGTAATGATTGAATTTCCTATACTTTAATTTTTTTGGTACCAGGGATCATCTCAGAGGGTTTTACCACTGAGCTGCATATCTAGCCCTTTTTATTTTTTAAGACAGGGTCTTGCTAAGTTGCTGATGGCCTTGCTAATTTGCTGAGGCTGGCTTTCAACTTGAGATCCTCCTGCCTCAACCTCCCAAGTTGCTGGGATTGCAGGTGTGTGTCATGGCACCGGGCTATAGTTCCTTTAGAAAAATCTCTCTAAATATGTCATCACCTAAAATGGCAAACAGCCTAATGTGAATTCTCCACGGGCATTGCTTGTGTGCCACGGGCACAAGGGGCTGCTTGCTGTCCCACACAGCTGCTGAGGTTGTGTGGTTTCTTGCCATGTTCCCAAGAGATGCCAGGAAGCCTGCTTGCCCAGCAGGACCATAGAGAGAGGCACAGTGGAGAAGAGGAAAGGGCTTCCACAGGGTTTGAGGGCACAGGTCATAGGACTCAGTGCCAACATGGCCAGGTGGAGGGTGGGCCAGGGCTAGGTGGAGGGTGGGCCAGGATTTGGTAGCTTGTGACAGGCTACCTTGGAATAGGGAGTGCAGAGAAGGCAGGTCCTGGAGTGAGTAGCAGGAGGAATTGTCGGGTGGTTCAGCTCTGCCAGGTGCAAAGAATATTCTGGAGCAAGCAGTGATTGTGTGTGTGTGTGTGTGTGTGTGTGTGTGTGTAAATCTATGTTCTTGTTAGTATTTAACAAAACAAGAGGGAAGATTAAGCCTAGTAGCACCACAGCTTGAGACAGGGGCGGACCATGCTGTCAGCTCGGGCTCTCATCTGTTCCACAACACAAGCGGATTCCTCCAGGTGGTGACCAGGACACCATAATGTTACCCACTGATGTCCATCTAGTAGCTCAATTGTTTTAAATAATGATGTTTGCTACGTGGGATGTGTGTTAGCGAATACCAGAATAACCATAATAGTTCTTACAGTAATGCTATCCAGATGTTTTAGGCAAATACTTCATGTCCACTACAGATTAACAATAACCCAATCAACATGTGAACACATCCCTACAACACAGTGGGCGTAGGACTATGAGTTTGCACAATTGCATGGGTCTTGTTCTTGTCCTGTCTGTAAATGGAGCATATGTACCCTCATTCATAATGTTGCAGTTTATATAAAACCTTTTCCAAGTCATTTAGAAAGCTGTCACCAAATTTTAACAGAATAAAAGTTAAAAGACATTTAGCTCAGGGGTAATATTTTACTTAGAGGAATATAAAGAAGAATCATGTAAGGTATTATAATTTGCTCTTAAGTAACAACAATATTGATGAAATATCCCTTCAATTCTGTCAGTAAAAATACGTAAAGAAGTCAGATGTTGTGGTACTTGCCTATAATTCCAGTGGCTTAAGAGGCTGAGGCAGGAGAATCTTGAGTTCAAAGCCAGCCTCAGCAACTTAGAGAGAGCCTAAGCAACTCAGTGAAACTTTGTCTCAAAATAAAAAAAAGAAAAGGGCTGGGAATGTGGCTCAGTGATTAAGTGCCCCTGGGTTCGATCCCTCATACAAGAGAGACAGAGAGAGAGAGAGAGAGAGAGAGAGATATTAGTAGTAATAATTATTAATAAAATAGAACAATTATAACAATATGCTGTAAAAAAAGATGATTGTATGATTGTTAAGAAAATGGTAACAGTGCAGAGTGAGTTTGCCACGTGTGTTTAAGCAGATATATGACAAAAATAACTTTAGGGTCAAGAAAGAGATGGAACTATAATATTGTTAGACTCTTATACTGAACAGGTAAAATGTCTTTTGTTTATTTTTATTTGATTTTTGCAGTGCTGGGGGTGGAACCGTGGACCTTGCCGGGTGGCTTCTGTTCCCTCTGAGTTCTGTCAGCTGGCCGCTGCCTTTATGAGCTCCTTTACTCTCACAGTCCTTTGCCTCGTGCAACCAAAAGATATTATCCTTCTGGGCAGGGCTGTAGCTCAGCAGTGAACTCCTGCCTAGCATGTGTGAGGCCCTGGGCTCAATCCCCACTGTCACCCAAAGAAAAAAACAATCCAGAAAAAGAAAAAAGGAAAAGGGGACTATTTCTATTACTCAGTTATTTTTGTTGCTGTGATTAAAAGACCCAGCAAGAACAATTTAGAGAAGGAAAATTTGATTTTGCTTCATGATTTTAGAGGTTCAGTTCTTGGTCAGCTGACCCCACACCTCTGGGCCCTCATGGAGGAAGGGCGTGGCGGAGGGAAGCGCTCAGTTCATGACCGCGGCCAAGGAGCAGAGAGAGGTCCACTTGCCAGGGACAAAGTGTAAACCCCAGGGACCCACTTCGTCCAGCCATACTTCACCTTCCCACAGTTACCATCCATGAATGCATTCAAATTATCAGTCCATCAATGATCAGTGCACTGAGTAGGTCACAGCTCTCTAATCGAATCATGTCGCCTCTGAGCATTGTTTCCAAGTGAGCTTTCAGAAGCCGCCTTGTGTCCAAACCGTAACAGCAGCATCCCGGAGGAAGCGGAGGCCACCAGAGAACACACGGAGAGTGAGAAGGGGAAGTGGATGGAATGGAGGCGACCGAGGGAGGTGCTCTCCTAATGTTGCATTACATCCATTTGACACCCCATGGCACTGCAGAGGGCAGACGATGGCCTTGGACTTGACAGAGGATGGCCACCAAGATTGAGGGCGCCCAATGTTCAATGTTAGAGTTGCAACCAAACGTAAAATAAAGACACTTGTGTGAGAAGTCTGGTGATCGGACGTGACTGATGGCGCTTGTGGCTTGCCCACAGACACAGAGCGCAGGGCTGGAAGACAGTTCTGCAGCTGGTAAGAGGTGCCACCCGCCACGGTGGCTTCATGGGTCAGAATGATGAGATGTTGAAAAGCCAGGAATCTACAGAAATGTTGCCAGCCTACAAAGAATTCATTCAAACCAGAGAGCAACAGCCAAGTTGACAAGAGAAGAGGAGGTCAAATATAAAGTCCTTTGCCAGAGAATCGCAAGTTCAAAGCCAGCCTCAGCAACGGCCAGGCGCTAAGCAACTCAGTGAGATCCTGTCTCTACATAAAACACAAAATAGGGCTGGGGATGTGGCTCAGTGGTCCAGTGCCCCTGAGTTCAATCCCTGGTACCAAAAAAATAAAAAAATAAAAAAAAAAAAAACAAGAAGAAGTCCTTTGGATGCAAGAAACACCATGAGCAGCCAGCTGAGAGAGCTCCTCGCAGGGCTGGAAACAACTGGGGATCATGCAGAGGGGCTGTCCTTAGCCTGGGGGTGAAGACAGGTTGGGGCCAAGCTCGGTTCCCAGGGGAGGAGCAAAAATAACCTGCAAGAAGCAGGCGATGCAGTGAGGTAGGCAGTGGGTGCTGGCAACTGAGAGGGGGAAACAGCGAGGGAGAGGATGGACCACGGAAGCCATGGGAACTTGCCCGCAAAGTGCAGTGAGCACAGGCTCCAGTTCTGGGAGACAGGTGATGCGTGGGGTCAGCAGGTGGGAGCTCAGCTGGATGGTGGATGTGGCACCTGCACTTGAGAACCGAGCTGCTTCCTGAAGCCTCAGAGCAGGAGTGTGGCAGCCCGAACGGGCACCAGCTAGAGACACGAGCGGGGAGGCCAGGAGCAGGCCCCGAAGGAGACAGCAATGAAACCGTGAGCCTGGCACAGTGGCACGCGCCTCCATCCCAGCTGCCAGGGGGTTGGGGCAGGAGGACCACAGTTCAAGGCGCTCAGTGAGAGAAGGTTCTGAAAGAAGGCACCCTCAGCCTACAGCGAACGCAAAGGAGAGACAGGGCACCATTTTGAGAACAGAGCAACTTGGGCGTGGAAGGGCCTCTTCTAGGAAGTGACAGAGAGGCCACAACTTGAAGGCAGAACAGAGTCAGGGGTGCAGCGGACTGTGGACAGGAGGACTGCCTTCTACTGTCAGGAACTGGAAGGTCAGATGGATGGGGTGGAGGGAGAGGGGAAGAAAAGTGGCAGGACAAGGGTGGAGAGCCGGGCAGAAGGGCCCAGCTGAGTGACCCCACGGCAGTGGTGCACCAGCAGCTTCTGGGTGGGTTCTCCTCTGCCCTCCCTGCAAAGTGGTCTCCCATCTCAAGAATGACGTGCCGGAGTAGAGCCAGCCTGGAGGGCAGAGTCAGGAATGCACTGCAGCATCTCCCGTGAGAGGTGGGGTGCCCCAAACACGGGGTCAACAGACATTTATACTTGCCTGCCCTTCAAATAATTCTGAAAAACTTTACACCCTCTTAAACAGTTTTTAAAGTGGCTGTTGATCATAAAAGTGAGCTTCTGGCCGTAAGTTTTCATGAGTGTAAAGACTGGTTTCCAGCATATATTTAAGCATGGACATTTTAAGATAGAGGTTACAAAGCTTCAAATGTATCCAATAGAATTTAAATATTACAAAATTTATTAGCTATTCATTCATCAATATAAATGTAGTTAAAGTCTTCAGGAATTCTTATGGTCTTCTGGAATTTGTATTTTCACTTTGCTTGCACTACAGAGTGTTTTGTAATGTAATATGCCACGAATCTGAGAAGCCTTTTACAGAGTGCTCCATCATCTTCCCAAGCAGAGACACATGCACCCCCACTGTGTCTGCCTGCCTGACGTCCATCCTGACGTCCATGCATATAACGTTTCTGCTTAATATCCTAAATACAATGTTAACATTGTATTCTAAAGTATCATGACATAAACTAGTACACAATTTTTAATAAAGCATAAGTATGTTATGAAATTCAGTAAACAATTTTAAAACATTACAAGTAAAATTTTGCTAGAAATGTCACTTAATAGGATTTATTGGTGGTAAAAAGAATATGGGGTGCTTTTATTCTTTACTTAAAGGAATTGTTAATTGTCCTTTGATATGATACCTGAATCATGTCTGGATCAATTAGTTGTTAGCCTTTCTCTGGTAAAAGGAAAAATGGGTAGTTTTGAATTCATGAAGTGTAGATAGGTTTCTTTAACAACCTTGCTCTCAGAATAATTTCTCCAGCCCAGAGAGAGTATCTGAAGTGTTCCTGATTAGGCTGTGTTCTTCCAGGCAATTTTCCTTACAGCAAGCAAATAAGATTTCTCTGGCAATACATGGTCATGCTGCTTTCAGGTGAAAGACTCAAGTTTTGTTCAAATCATCTTGTTGGTTTGTACTACAAGGGTGAGAAAGCAGACCCTGGGCATGGAGGTGAGATCCTCCCTGGCAGGCACTACAGGCCTGGCCCTACAGTGAGTTCGGCCTGGCGGCTTCCAGGAAAGTGTGTTTCTCCCGGTCTCTGGTGCAGGCAGGGCCCTGGCAGGCTGTGTGTGTGTGCTCTGTGCTCAGAGGCCAAGTGCTGGAAATGCACGCCATTCCTCACCTAGGTAGGAGAATGTCTGCACCTGGGAAGCGGCTCAGACGGCACCAAGGAACATTCCTGCATCTGAGTGATGGATGGGAAACGACACAGGAAACAGGAGCTGGTGTGTGTTCTAATTAAATGGCACAAGGTTTTGGAGAAAGTGACACATTTTAATACGATGTTGAGAAGTAAAATTTTTGACAGGGTTGATTAACTATGGTTTGAACCGAGACTTCTAGTTAATTTCTTTGTAAAGGGTCTCCTATGGAAACGACAACGTGTGTACTTTCATGTTGGGGAAACCATTGTGCAGAACTTGCACATCTCCAAGAACATACCCAAGCTACGATATTTTGTGAACTCAAATGTTTTTAATTTATGCATTGCTCAATTCAATGTATTGAGATGAAATTAAAGAAAGAACACATTTAAATCATATTAGAATTAGAGATAACATAGCTTTGTTATTTCAAATAAATACTGCTATGCTGAGAGCACTAAGCGGCCAGAGGAGGGCTGGGGATGGAGCTCAGTAGCGGAGCACTTGCCTAGCATGTGGGGCTCTGGCCCAGATTCCCAAGTCAACCTGGCCTCCCACCCCCCACCAAACAAGTGAGAAGGAATTGCATTTGAAAATGTCACATTAAGAACATCGCAGGCACTCATTAAAAATCACTTCTTTCTTAAAATTTTAAATTTACTAAAAAGTATTTTGTAAAAATATTTTTACAAAAAGTAAAAAATATTTTGAATGTTGCTTACATATGGGCACTGACTTTGGTCTTGAAAACGTCATCACTGCGTGTACGTGAGTTTTGCAAGGGACACGGGAGCGGGATGGTGAGTGTCAAAGCTGTCCCACATCGGGGAGGCCGTGCAGAGTGTGCTCCTGGGGCCTCCTGTAGCAGCGTTGCTCCTCACGTCTGACGCTTGGCTCTTATTTCATGTCTTTCCAGACTGAGGACACTTTACCCTCCTGTTCTGTCCCTGTCTTCTCATCTCCTGCTCCTTTCTGAGTCTCTCTTCCTTTATTTTCTATTTCTCTCACAGATATTGACTCTGAAACTTCTGCAGGACCTTGGATGGACGCCCTGAGCCAGGAGCCACAGCTGGTGGTGCTTTCCCGTCCCATCTCCCCGTGTGCTGCCATGATGTGTTCTATAGAGCAGAAACAGCGGGGTCTTCGGAAGGAAGCGTGTTCTAAAATCACAGAGGTGCACTTCCGAAAACCAGGGAGGAAAGAGAGAAGTGGGCATGTGGGTTTCAAGCCAGCAAGGTGTCTCCTCAAAGCTGTTTTCCCCACTGCAACCATGAGGGGAGGCTCGAGTAGCTTCACCTTTGGAGCTGGATGGAAGCTTGGAGACTTAGGAGCTTGCCCGAGCCTAGGTATGGATGGGGTGCACAAAGTCCAACGTGGTGTGTCTGATTCAAAAGGCATGTTCTTTCTGATATGCCGTGGCCAGGACAGTTACAGGAAGGACGAGCAGTCTATGACCACAGGATGTGCTCTCTCACCACTACTGAGAGTAATTAAATTGTTGAGCTAATCTGGATTATTTTAAAGTTATTGCTGTATTATTCTAAGCAGTTTTCACTTTATAAAATACAAGAGTATGCATTTCAGACAGGCTGACCCTTGTCAGTGGCTCAGATTTAATACACATCTAGGTTTAGAGAACTGGTTTGAAAAGGAAATCACTGTTTGCTCCATTCTTGCTCAGGGTAAGTTAACACATGGGTAACACGCTTGGAAACAAGTCCACTGAGGACTCAGAACTTCGCACAAATATTTTGAGGCTTCTGAAGATGTGACAGAACTCTGCTTACTGGGGTCCTTCTCCAGCTTACATAAGTGACATGACAGGGATTTTGACCACTGGCTTCAATGAGAGGCCCATCCTGTTGACTTGGGCCATTGGGCAGCTGAGCCAGTGCTGGTGGCTGAGCTACCTTCTGTGTAAAGGCACAAGGCCAAAGTCCTCTGGTTGCTTGCTGCTTTCTGTTTGCCTGATTGAGAGTTGGTGTGGGCCTTTCCCTGTCATGGTGGAGTGTAACAGAATTCCAATGGAATTTTCAGAACATGAACACAGCTAGTTAGAGTGTATTAGGTTGTGTTTTCTGTGAGTTTTCAAAGCATCCTTTAGGTCCCAATGCTCTCAAGTAGATGCAGCTGCAGTTTCAAGAAGCCTTTCTGCTGGGGTGGGCAGGGTGGCTTCAGATCAAAATGTCAAGGGCTCGGGGTGATCTGACCCCTGCTCACTGCAGTTCTGTGAGCAGGTTCCAGACACACAGGCAAGCAGGCACGCGTGTCCTTGGATGCCTGGCTCTTCATGACATTACCTCCATTGACTCAAGGGCTCCAGGGCGGATGGTCCAGTGGCTTGTAAAGAGAGCTGTGCTAACATTCACAGTGGCTTTCCTCTTCTGTCACCTTGTTGTGGATGTTTTCCCAGGTTAGGGACAAACATTAGCACTCTGCATCAATGGGAAGTGGAGGGAAGATGTGGCGAGGGGTGTGCGTGGAGGCACGGGACACGGAGGACCCATCAGCTCCTGGGGTGTGAACTTCCTGCAGCCTGAGATCCATGAGGTGCACGTGGCAAGTGTCCAGTCCTGAGGACAGCCACCAGGATGTGTGTGCCCTGCCCTCAGGGTGTCACACATCCGGCGGTGTCTGGGCACAGCAGCAGAGCTCGGCTGTGGAGTGAATGACGGATCTGGGCCAGGTTGGATCCACTCCCGCCTGGATCTGAGTGTGATGATTTTATTTTCTGTGGCACTAGGTGTCTTTCTTCCAAGTCTGCCGCACAGCTTCAGATAAAGGACGAATCGTAGGAAGCTCCCCTAAGGAGTAATGGGATGGACCAAAGTGAGCTTGCCCCTACCCTATCGCTACAGTTGGACTTCAGCATCCTTTACCTCTTGTGTGAGAACCATATTTATCTAAGGACATCACCATTAGAAGCCCTTGACCTACGTATCTGACCTGTAGACATATTTGATTCCATCCCATAGAGTTCCAAAAACGATGTGAATTGAAATGCCTTCCCCAGCTAGACCCCAACCCGGCTATTTATGCATTGATGTGCTTTCCTGGCCATGAACACGTAGAACTTAAGACTTTTGTATGCAGTACAGTCCATGGGCAAAGAAATTCTGTTTCAGGTCCTAGTCTGCTGTTGTAAACCTGTGGCCAGTTTCTCAGGCAGGTTATACTTTAGGTAATTTAAAAAAGTGCATATGTTAGGATTTGCTTTTCATCTGATATGAGACACTTAGAAGTAAATTAGTTCAATTGCATTTATTATTATGGAAGATGTTTTTAATGTTCATTTTATCTTGATTTTTATGGTCAGTTACAATTTTTATGCTTATTTAAAACTTGTTTTCCACTAAATTGATCTGTGCTTGTCTTTGTTTTGTGGGCAACCAGCTAGTAAAATGGACATTTGTATTCTGTTCCTGGAGTTACTTATATTTTTATTTAGACTTTACATTCTACCTCCTTATACTTAACAGTTTGCTGGGTAGAAATCCATTGGCCACACAGTGAACATCCTTTCTTTGGCATCTGAAGACCGTGTCCCTCAGATGTGCAGCATGGAATGCCCTGGAGACAGTCTGAGATTTTCCCCTTACAGGTAACTTGGTCTCTTTTTTCCAAATGTCAAAAGGGTATTACAACTGCTTTTTAGGACCTTGGGGATCATTGTTTCAGTTTTTCAATGGATATGCTGGGTTTTTATCTTTAATTGTTAAATGATTATTCTTTTCTACTTTATTTTGCTGGCCTCTCAATCCTGTCTTGAACTTCTGCTGTGTCTACAGCAGTTCTTCTTCCACCCAACGTTCTCTTCCAAATTTCTGTTTGTTCTGTGGATGAACGGATGATAGTCCCAGTGATCTTGTTGAAAATGGAGAGAGCCACACAATAAGGCTGATAGAGGAGAAGTGCAGAAGGACTTGGGCCCAAACACCAGCATGGATCTTCTAAACATGGCTTAAACTTGTTCCTTAAGACCTGTACATTAGAGAAAATTGAATCCCAATGTTTGACTGCAATTTAAGTTTTCTTTTTTATCTAATAACATGTGCTTCTCATCTGATATAACATGGATTATGTAATTAAATATATGTACTACATTTGTATTAATGTAAATTTTAATTTGCATTACTTAATTATGAGCATTTACCTTATTTGTAATATCTTGCTGCACAGTATTGTTGAGGAAAAGAAATAAAGCTCTAGATGGATGAAGAGATATACTATGTTCATGCATTAGAAGACTTAATATTGCTTACATGTCACTTTTTCTTAAATTGTCCTACAGTTTCAGGATAGTTCTAACCAGGAGTTTCTTTTTGTTACATGTTAAGAATCTAATTCTAGGGGCTGGGATTATGGCACAGTGGTAGCGTGCTCGCCTAGCACGCATAAAGCACTGGGTTCGATCCTCAGCACCACATAAAAATAAAATAAAGATATTCTGTCACCTACAACTAAAAAATAAACATTTAAAAAAGAATCTAATTCTAAAATTTAAATGGAAATGCAAATGGCTCAGTATGACCAAAATGGCATTAGAAATAATAGATAACTTATTCTATGTGATTTCAAGACATAATATAAAACTACATTATAAAACTGTGTTATGTTGGCACAAAGATAGATCAATTGAACAGAAAGTACAGAAATTGACTCACATATCTATGATGACTTGTTTTTGACAAAGATGCCGAGGCAATTCAAGAATAATTTCTTTAACAAATGGTGCTTGGACAATTGGATTTCCATGTGAAAATCAAACAAGTCTAAAACATAGACCCATCTGTCACACCAATTAAAACCTCAATTTGAAAGAGAGCATGCTTAAAGGAAGTGGAAAAACTATAGAACTATAAAACTTTTAACTACAAAACTGAAAACTTTTGTAATACAAAAAGTATAAAACATAAGAGAAAAATCTTAGTGATTTTGGATTTGGAAAAGATTTTCTTTAAAAGGACTCCAAACCCACAAAACATAAAAGAAAAAAATCAGTAAATTCAACTTATTCAAAATTCAAAATTAGCTTTGCTCTTCAAAATACATTGCTATGAAAATTAAAAGGCAAACCATAGACTAGGAAAAATTTCTTTAAAAACATTTATTCACTTAAAAATATATCTAACCAAATACTTCACATTGTTAAATTATAAGAAGACAAGAAGCCAATAAAAATGGATAAAAAATTTAAAAATGTGCTACAAAATCAGATAAAATAGATAACAGTTAAAAAATATATGTTTAACATAATTATTGTGGATACTCAAATGGAAACTACGGAGAGAAAGCACTACATACCTACTATGGCTAAAGTTAGAAAGATTGATCATACTAAGAGTTGGCAAAGAGGTGGAAAGTGGTAAATCACACTTTGTTGGTAGCAGTGTGAAATTCTACATCTACCTTAGAAATGCATGGTAGTATCCTAAAAAATTAAAGAGATATCTACCAAGTGGCCTAGCTTTTTCACTATCAGAAATTTACCCAAGAGAGATGAAAAGGTTTTTTTCTTAGAAATACTGGCACATAAATGTTCAAAGAGGCTTTGTCACACTGAACTACCTAAAATAGCCCAAGTGTCCATCAGCAGGTAAACGGGTAAGCATATTTTGGTATAGCAGCACAATAAATTATCACTCAGTAATAAAAAGAACAAAGTATTTATTGCATGCAACAGCACTGAAGAATCTCAAAATAATTATGTTTTAAGAAGCAAGAAAATAAAAAGTACAGTGTATTGTTACACTTATATAAAACTGCATAAAATATAAGCTAATGTTTAGCTAACAAAGTGTGTCTGTGGTGTCTGCAGGTGGGCAGGTGGGAGGAGAGATGGGCCACAAAGGTGCAGGAGGAAGCGTGGGTGAGGGCAGC
Source organism: Xerus rutilus (assembly GCA_028644305.1). Lineage (NCBI taxonomy): Eukaryota > Metazoa > Chordata > Mammalia > Rodentia > Sciuridae > Xerus > Xerus rutilus. The sequence goes on along the minus strand of CM053406.1, from coordinate 5,902,415 downwards.
ACTCACTGTCCTGATTATGGTGCCACTCCCCAGCAGGGTACAAGGGCAAGCCCACAAAACTGTACCACTAGATGTACAGGTACTGGTATGTCACTCACACGTCAACATAGCTGCAAAACTTTCAGCATGAAGGGAGCTTTCAGATGTTCAGTGAGGGGTGTGGGTGAGTGGGAGCCTGGGGAAGAGATGAGGTCTGGGTGATGACCACTGGATGACAAAGGGCTGGGATGGGCAGGTGAGGGGAGCTGTTAGGAGCATCCTTTGGGGGAGGCAGGTGGTCAGGTCAAGATTGACCACCTAGGCACAGAGTACTTGTTCTTTCCTGCAATGCTTGCTGTGCCCATCACAGGATGGCACAGGTTTCTCAGGGCACCATCCCTTAGGTAGGGGCAGGGGCTCTGGGACAGCCATGTCTACCTGCAGTGCAGGTGATGGGGAAGGCTTGGCCCACCTGGAGTAGGGGAAAAGTGGTCATGGGACAGTGCCTTTATATATATGTATCAATATTCATTTACACACACACACAAGTATGTTCATGCATGCACACACATAACACAAGATACACACGCTTACATTTCATACATGTAGTCACATGTGTACATATTCACACAGGTATATACACATATACATGTGCATGTAAGTACATATCCATAGACACACATTCATATTCACAATATACATATTCCTAAATGTATACATACCACATTTACATATCAATATATAACACAAAGTACATATACACAATATATGCACATATACATTCATATGTGAATATATGCATTTGTATATTAATATATCTATACATACAACACATACTTATGCACGTAAGGATTTGTATACTCTACACATGAATATTAGTAGATAGTATCCATAAGCTTTTATATTTATACAAACAATATACTGCTATATACTCTACATATTAATATTCATATTTGCATGAATAGTCACCCTGAGTCGCACACACACACACACATACACACACACTCAGACACACATATTTGCTTCCTATCTCTATTTTGCCAGTGAGGAAACCATTTCAGAGATAGTGTTTGCTCACTAGTAATGCGTCAATACTATTCATTGATAAGGAATAACTATGGTCTGATCCCCCACTTCTGTAAGTTAGGGCTCCCTTCAGAAAACATAGAGGATGAGTGAGCGTGGAGGGTTCTGGCCACACAGGGCTTGTGTCCACCCTCCCAGGGCGCAGCCTGGTTTGGCCCTCCTTGGCGACAGAGCTCCAGCTCACAAAGGGCCCTTGTGAGGAGGCCTTGTCTGGCCTGCTCCCAGCGCCTGCTAGGCCTTGGCAGGCGTCACGTACCACACGTTCCGAGCCTGATGCGGCTCCTCCATTCCAGTGCTGTGCTCCAGAGTCCCTTGGAGCTGGGGCTGGAAGCCACCAGGCAGCGTAGGCCCCTCCTGCAGCATGCTCCTCTGACATGGGGCCGGAGCTCTGTCCTCCAGGAAGCCAGCTCGCTCTCACGTGTTCTTTCTCAGTTGTCTGCTCTACTTCATTCCTCTTAGAGTTTGGGGGATTAGGAGCGGAGCCATGAGAAGCCTCACTTGATAGGGCTGTTGGGAAGGCGCTGATTTTCACACTACTGTCATCTGCTGGCGATCCTTGCCCCAGGGGAGGAGGTAGAACCTGGTCCACGTAACTGGAAAAACAGCACCGAGCTGCCTCCCAGCCTGGAGGAGAGACAGCAAAGGGCCTGTGCTCAGTGGCAAGCCCTGGACCCTCCCTCTGCCCACACCCACTCACTCCACACTTCCCATGGGGGCTGTAGACTGGGCAGGCCTGCCCCGGCCCCGTGGCTCCTGCTGTCTTCTGTTCTGCAACTCTGGTGCAAGTGTTCCTCTCTGGGCCCAGGCCTGGGCCTGGACCTCCGTGGGCTGCCCAGGAGGTGATGCTCCTAAGGAGGAAATGGAAGGGAAAGGGTGAGTGAGAGTCAACGAGGAGGAGCTGGAGAAGCAGACCCAGGCGTCTGCACGAGATGGAAAAGACCGAGGGAGGGTCAGGGTAGAGCAGACTGCCTCTTAGCTCTGGGCCGCGTGGTGCAGCCAGGCGATTTTCAAATGCACAGGTTTAGTGACCACTTACAGAGGCCTGGGTGCCAGAGTGCATTGGGAATCGTCGGAACCTAGGTCATAAAGTCAAAGCACAGAGCGTCTCCTAGGCAGTCTTTGAGGCTCTGTTGAAAACAAGGCTTAGCACTCAGACTTGAGAAGCCATTATTTATAGCTCAGAAAGAGGAGGAGCTAGCAGTGGGGTGAAGAGAAAAGACCGTCCAGGCGGGGACGGTGGCCACACCTGTAACCCCAGCAGCTCAGGAGGCTGAGGCAGGAGGGTTGTGAGTTGAAAGCCAGCCTCAGCAAAAAGTGAGGTGCTGAGCAACTCAGTGAGACCCTGTCTCAAAAGAAAACACAAATAGGGCTGGGGATGTGGCTCAGTGGTCGAGTGCCCCTGAGTTCAATCCCTGGTACCAAAAAAAAAAAATAGAGAGCATCTGCTCCTATTCATTCTCACTCATCTGCTCTCTTGCAGTCTCTCTCTTTTTAAGATTTATTTATTTTTATTTTTTAAAACATAAGAATGCATTTCAATTCACAGTACACATATGGAGCACAATTTTCCATCTCTCTGGTTGTACACAAGACACAGTCACACCATTCGTGTCTACATGCACCTAGGGTAGTGATGTCCATCTCATTCTACCATCTTTGCTACCCCCATGCCCCCTCCCCTCCCCCACGTCCCCCCTTCCCCATCCAAAGTTCCTGTTTCTCTCATGCTCCCCACCCCCACCCCCATTATGGATCAACATCCACTAATGAGAGAAAACATTTGGCCTTTGGTTTTTTGGGATTGGCTTACTTCACTTAGCATGATGTTCTCCAGCTCCATCCATTTACCTGCAAATGCCATGATTTTATTCTGTTTTATTGCTGAGTAATATTCCATTGTGTATATACACCACAGTTTCTTTATCCACTCATCTATTGAAGGGCATCTAGGTTGGTTCCATAGCTTAGCTATTATGAATTGGGCTGGTATAAACATTGAAGCGGCTGTGTCACTGTAGTATGCTGTTTTTAAGTCCTTTGGGTATAGACCAAGGAGTGGGATGGCTGGGTCAAATGGTAGTTCCAGTCCAAGTTTTCTGAGGAATCTCCACACTGCTTTCCAGGTTGGTTCTCACAGTTTCTTATTGGATGCTAAACATCAGCATCAAGAACCAGGAGGCCACTGTCACCATATGCTTCATGGCCCACCATCAGGTCCCATTCCCTGAGGACCGACCGAGTTATTAGGAGTGGACAGGAGGCAAACGCGTGCTTTCCCTTAAGATTCCAGAAGCACAAAGGGGGTCTATATATTCGATACCCTGGGCCCACAACTGCTCGCTGGCTGTCCTTTGGGCTCAGCCCGCCACACCCAGGCCGATTAGATAATGGAGACACTGAGCATTTTCACTGATGTTGCAGAAAGACTGAAGCAGGAAGAAAACAGCAGTCCCCACAGGAATGCAGAGAGCCGGGAGCGTCTGGGAAGGATGAGGCTCCGTGTCTGGAGACTAGCAACTTCTGCAGTGGACGCCGTGAGTCACCCACACAGACAGCCACCTCACACTGGTGTGCAGTGCCAGAAGGAGGACCAGCTGCTCCCGGGTGGGTGGGCAGGCGGTGTCTCTCTACGAAACAACAGCTCTAGTCATGGAGCGGAGGGTTGGTCGCTGCAGGATCTACCTCTCCCCATCTGTTGGATCTCTCCTCTTTCACCCCAGTGCAGAAGAGCACTCTAGCAGGAGCACATTTTTCCTCCGGATACATCCAGGGGTGCAAGAAAAAGCACCCCTGGGGAGCAAACAGATTTACGAAGCTGTCCAGTTCTTCAGATCACGAGCTGGCATCCTCAGACCGCGGGACGGAGTCAGGGAGACGCAGGGCTCACAAAAGCCCCTCAGATCCGTCGTCTCTTATTCTGTGCTCCTTCCTTTGACAATTTATTATAAAGAGCAATATATACAAAAACTTCCAAGGACCAGGTGATGGACACCCGATGGTGTACAAATGCAATTTGTGTGAGGTCGCCCGTGTGGTGCTACTGGCGGTCTGTGCCCGGCCGCTCTGACACCTGGTGGCGCTCTGCCGGGTGCAGGGCTCATTTCCAGCCCTATACCCGTGTCTTGACAGTGCACGAATTTATTTCAGAGCTCTTACAGAATTTTTAATGTTTTATTTTATAATAATATTTGACTTAAAATATATCAAGAGTTGCATAAATCCTTCACCCAGCATACCCTGATCCTAATAAATCAGGAAATGAACATTGTACCATTGTATTAACCAAACCCTAGACCTTATTCAAGTTTTGCAGGCCCAGTGATTTATCTTATAGATCATTCTATATTAATACACGTAAATCTCCAAATCCTCAGTGTATTATGTGAATTTTACTAGTAGAACATTTCCAGGGTTTGGAGATTCTGGGTCAAAGTCACAAACTTATTAAATATAACAGAAACTACAGAAGTGCCCCCGTAAGAGGTGATACCGATTTGCACAACCACCTTCAGGTCCTGCCCACGGACACTCTTGCCAGCGCTGTGTATGGCCAAGCTGTAAGGCTGTGCCATACTGATAGAGGAAGATGCCATCTCACGTGGTGAGCAGATGCTTTACTGAAAGAATACACACTGGAAGTTTCCCCTCTTGCACAATTCAGAAGTTTTTAAAAATTATTAAAAAAAAAGTTTTAGCATCTTCAAGGTTGAGCCAGTGGCACTGCTATGTGAGATGGGGACATTTCCATCACTCCCGATTGTCCCTCCGCGCCCCCTGCGTTCTGCCTCTGTGTGCCTGTTCTGAACACTTCACACGATGTGGAGTTGCGCGGAGTACCGTCTTGTGGGCTTCCTTCACTTGGCGTAATGTCTCCAAAACTCACCCAAATCGCACAGCGTATTGATATTTCATCCCTCGCCATTGCTGACCGGCATTCCATTTTCTGGGTATGTAATATGTGTTTCTCCACTCATCCTCCAATGGACATGTGGGCCATTTCCGTTTAGTGGCTGGCGGGAGTAATGCTGTTGTGGATGCGTTTTCGCGGGGATGCCTGTGCCATTTCTCTTGGGTACATTCGGGTACTCGCTGGCCTTGTGGTGACTCCACACACGCATAGTTGAGGAACTGCTAAGGTGTCTCCACGCGCTGCACCACGGGCAATCCCATCCGCGACGTGTGAGGGCTCGGCTCGCTCCGTCTCACCCACACCTGCCTCTTCCGCAGCGTGTGCTCTGCCAGGCCTGGGGCTGCGGCCTCTGCGGGTTGATGGTGCCTCTCCCCCTGCTCTTGCTCCATTTCTGTGCCTTCTTTAGGCAAATGACTCTCCAAATCCTGCGCCCACTTCTAACATTGGGCTATTTGTCTTTTTATTTTTGCGTTGTTAGGGTTGTCCCCATATTTGGGATACAAATCCCTCTCCAGATCCATGGTTCCCGGTGTTTCTCCTTGGAGGTGGCCCTCTCTCCACTTTCCTGGCGACGTTCTTGATGCTCGCTTTGATGCTCGCTTTCAGTTTCCACAGAGCCCAGGTGCCCGATGTTCTTTTGTGTCACACTGAGAAGCCCATTGTCCACCCAAGTCACGAAGAGTCACTGCTCCACTGTCCTCTGAGTTTCGTGCTCTGAGCGCAGACCCTCTGACTTCACGTCTGTTTAGCTCATCTCTGCATACAGTGTGAGGAAAGGGTCTGACTTCCTTCTTCTAGATATGGACATCTAGCTGTCCCAGAGCCAGTTGTTGAAAAGACTATTCTTTTCCCATTTTATTGTCTTGGCAGCCTTGTTAAAAAAAAAATGGGAAGCTCACTTAATTTCATGCAATTTCTCCAACTATCGACTCCTCCTCCTCGCAATCCACCTGCTTTTGTTTACTTTTCAGAGAACACAAGTAGATACCTTTGGTGTTTTATCCAGAGATTTTGTATTTAATTGGCAGGAGAACAGAGTACTAAGCACAGGAGGATAGAGAGAGTTGACAGGGCTTCCACAAATATGCACGCAAACACCTGCACACAGAAACCCACACACATCATTGCCAAGCTTGGAAGCAACCAAGAGTTTTCGAACAGCTCTTTGGAGAAGATGCCTTCAGGGAGTTGTTTTGTTTGAGCTGCCTAAGAGTTTATCTACTGGGGAATAGCTCTACCCTTGAGCCAGTTTTCAAAAACAATAAAGTACAACTGTTTAATGTCATAGCTGCCTGAAAGGACAATACCAGTTTGGACAAACAAGACAAAGAAGGGGAACCCTAATTTTGCTCTTCAATTTGGACAGTCTTAATGTCACCCTTCAGCTTTGACTTGGCAGAACAAATCCAAGAAGCATAAGAAAAACTTTGAGAATGGAGTTGAGGTAAAAAACTCTGCACACAAGAAAATAAGGCTAAACTTGGGCCTGGGGTCTAACGAATGGCTTGTTAAAAGCATCAGTAGTCTCCAGAAGATTATAATGGAACTCAGAGGCATGTAATATAACATTTCTGTATTTGGAATATAATAAAAAGTTAATATACAAAGAATTCAATAAACATTACTGACCTTTAACTGAAAAAAACAATAAAATATACTACCCCCAGATACATAGATGTTGGCAGTATCAAACCAGGACTTTATGGCAGCTAAAATCACTATGCCCCATGAAGTAATGGTAAATGAATTTGAGATAAACAGAATGATAGAAGTTGACATTGAAATCGTTAATAAGATGCAAAATGAAAATTTAGATCTGGAAAATAAATGGAATGAATTTGAAAATTCACTGGATGGGCTCGATGAAACAGAGAAGATAGAATAAAAAGTCAGCCGACCCAAAGGTGGATCAATAAAAAAATCTAATCTGAAGAACAGAGAAGAATATTATTGAAAACAAATGACAGAACTGTGAACTGCAGGGAAATGTCAGTAGGTCTAAAATAAGAATCACTGAAGCTCTAGAAGATCAGAAAAAAGATTGGTACAGAAAAAGTATTTGAAGAAATAATGGCTGAAAATTAGTCAAATTTGGTGGAGTATATCCTCCAGAACACTGTTTTTGGAACATCATAATCAAGCTGTGGAAACCTCAAGATAAAGAGCAATTCTTTAAAGCTACTGGAGAAAAATGTTACATACAAAGGAACAAAAGTTTGAATTATCATAGATGTCACGCTGGAAACCAAAGACGGTGGAAAGCAAGGAACTGCATGTGAAGAATTTTGTATAAGAGAAAATATTCTTTAGGAAAGAATAAATCAAGGTGATCTCAGATGAAGGGAAGTTAGGAAAACAGCACCAGCAGATCTAGTCTACAGGACAGTGAAACGAAGTTCTTCACACTGAAAAGAATGATGCGATACGTGGGAAAATGGATTTGCATGCAGGAAAGGCAGCGATAAATAACTTGGACAATATAAATTCTTATTTGCTCCTCTTAAGTTATAAAAGTTATATAAGTTTAAGTTCTTTAAAATACTTCTGACTATTGAAAGGAAAAACAATAGCACTGCCTGCTGGGGTTCTCAGGGTGCAGGGCCACGGCAGGCAGCACTCAGGTGGGGGCGGGACAGGGGCAGAGGGTCCAGTGTTTCAGCAAGTTTTCTATATTTTAATTGAAGTGGGATAGCATTAAGTATAAGTAAAAAATTAGGTGTGTGGTCTTAATCCATAGAGCAACTAAACACATAAAGGGATATTAAAAATTAAAATTATCCAAAGGAAGGGAGAAAAGGAGGAAGTGTCAGAGGAACAGAAACAGAGGAACAAAGAGAAAATCAATAATAAAATGGAAGTCGTAAGCCTAACCATGGGCACACTTACATTAAATGTTTTTTTGAATCTTTTAAAGAGCTTGTTCTAATTAGTTCTACATGACAGTAGAATGCACTTTGACACATACATAAATGGAGTATAACGTCTCATTCTTCTGGTTGTACATGATGTAGAATCCCACCGGTCATGCAGTCACATATGTACACAGGGCAATAATGTCTGCTTCACGCTACACTTTCTCCTCACACACCCCTCCCCTTCCTTCCCTCTCCTTTGCCCAGTCTACAGTAACTGTATTCTTCCCTAGCACCCTGGCCCATTGTGAATTAGCATCTGCAGATCAGAGAAAACATTCGGCATTTGGGATTGGCTTATTTTGCTTAGCAGATATTCTCTAGCTCCATCCATTTACCAGAAAATGCCATAACTCATTCTTCTTTAAGGCTAATATTCCATTGTATATCACGTTTTTTTTTATCCATTCATCTGTTGAAGGGCACCTAGGTTGGATCCATAGCTTAGCTATTGTGAGTTGAGCTGCTATAAATATTAACGTGGCTGCATCACTGTAGTATACTGATTTTAAGTCCTTTGGGTATAAACCCAGGAGTGGGACAGCTGGGTCAAATGGTGGTTCCAAGTTTTCTGAGGAATCTCCATACCATGATGGTTTGCACCAAATGTTAATGGTCTAAACACTCTTAAAAGTCATAGACTGTCACAGCATATAAAAAACAAGACCATGTTATCTGCTGGCTACAAGAGAAATGCTTTAAATATAAAGACAAAGATATACTGAGCAAAAAGCAGCAAAAGATATACCAGGAGCAAACATGAATCATAAAAAGGCCGAGGTGGTTCCATTAGAGGAGCCATTAGTCATAAGGTGACAGTTCATCAGGAAACTTTTGCAATTAAATATGCAAAACAGAGCCTTAGATATGTAAAGCAAAAGCGGTCAGAGTTGGAAAATATAAACAACTTTGCAGTGATAGTCCAGAACTTTTAGTATATTCTTTTCTGCAATTCATGAAAAATTTTGACAAAAAAATTCAGTAAAGACATGGATGATCTGAACACCACTACCAACCACTTTCTTCTAATTGATATTTATAGGATGCTACATCCAACACCTGTGGACACATGTTCTTTTCCATTGCACTTGATTTGTTCACAAAGACAGGATGGTAAGTTATATGTGTCTTTTACTGCAATAAAAAAGTTGGAAAAGGGGAAAAAGACGAGATACTGGGGCATCACACAAGTCTCATAGGAGTATCAGCATCTTGCCAAGGATAGTCTCTGAACACAGTAGAATGCAATAAGAAATCGAAAACAATAAGTTATTTAGGAAACTCCCAAAGATCTGGCATTCATACGACCCACTTCTGAGTAGTGCCTGGGTCTAAGATGAAATCAAGGGGAAATCGGAAAAGAGTTCTAGCTGAATGATGGTGGGGTGCAGTGAAGGCCTGTGGAGAGGAAGCAGGTGACTAGAAGGCCTGAGGGAAGGGCAGAGCCTGGGGAAGCACCCAGGGCTGGGGAACCCAGGTCCAGTGGGCAAGAGAACGTCCTGAAAGCAGAAGCCAAGTTTGGACCTCAGGGAGATCAATGCAAGGGGAGTGAAAAGAAAGAGAGGTGTGAGGGAGGCAGGTGTGAGAGAGGTAGTTGAGCACAGGGGATCCTGTTTCCTGGGACTTAATTCCAGCAGGCAAGCAGAGGGTGTTCCTCCGGACAAACTGGAGTCAACTGAGCCTTGAGCTGCAGTAGTCACAGTGGCCACAAGAGGGCGAGCCTGCATCGCCAAAGCCCCTCAGACTTTTTTTTTTTTTTTTTTACTATGTCTTCTTCCTAAAACCATGATTTCCTATCTAATTGGTTTATTCCAGCATGTAAAGAAGAATAAATGTCTTTGGCACTAGGTAGTTTTCAAGTTCTGTTTAAACTAGCCCTTCAATTGAACTCCCCAGAAGTTTAGAGGTGGAAAGAACCCTAGTCCTGACAGATCTCTGTCTAACTCTGCGTGGTGCAGCCTCCTGCCCCAACACAGATGCACTGGTTTATCAAGCCACCTGTGGTGGCCAGTACTTGTGAAGATGTGGCTGTGTGCTCTGCACTGGCGTGCCCACTGTGAGCGAGGTGGCTTCCTCCCAGGGGTGCAGTGGAGTGCAGAGAAAAGCCCAAGCAGTCTCCTTCCTTGGAAGATTAAATCCAGGGCCCTGGGCCCTCTTACAGCTTGGTCACTAGTGTTCTTGTCCCTGCTGTGTGTCACAGCAGACAAGGAACTTCATTTACAGATACTACGAGAAACAGAGGGTTTCCATGAGATTGGGGTGGGGACACCTGGCCACCCAGCGGGAGGAAGATGGCCTGCACCAGGAATGCTGTGGGCTTCCGGGTCCGGATCCCACAAAGGGATGAGTTCCAGAGCTCTCAAGCTTTGGCTGTGGAGGTTCCTGGACCTGGCCTTCCTGAGCACCTGTGGAGAAGTGGCTGCCTCGCCACCTAGATCAGCTAGGAAGACAGGTGCCCTTGACCGCTCACTGTCTGCTGCCCTTTGTCTTTAGCTGCCTCGGCCACTGGGCTGCGGGCAGGCTCTCTCCTGCCTCCACACTGGCTTCCTGTCTGCCTCTGAGACGTGACTTGAACTTCAGTGGGTTTGCTGCTGAGCCGACTTGCAGAGTGTGGGCATACCACGCTCTCACATCCACCCCCGTGGAAGGGCGTTGTGAGGCCTGCAGGCCTTGGATATTCAGCTAGGATGCTCACCTGCAGGCCTCTGTGTGAGGGAAGCCTTTTATTTCTCTGGAACAGACGTGTAGACATGGGTTACCCAGAAGCTGGGCCTGATGTAAGTGAAAAGCTCCCTCCTCAAGGAGCCAGTGGCTTGTCCTGAGTCCCCGCCTGCTGCCTGTCTGCACTCTGGTGACTCTGTTCACCCCAGGGCCTTACATGCCTTCCACACATGGAGCAGGCTCAGCTCTATGTCCAGCTCAGATGTTTCTTTTCAAATGCAATTCTGCCTATGACACTGTCTTAGGAACATCTTTATTGGGATGTTTTACAGGCAAATCAAATGTAACCCTTCTAAAAGAGAGTTATTTTTTAAAAATATATTTTTATTTGTAACCCACACTTAGTAATTGTCCCTATAGATGGGGTGTGGCCTGACATTGCCTTACATGTATACAGTGTGTACCCAACAGATTGGGGTAACTGGCACGTCTGCCACCTCAGACATCAAAGCTTTGCGTTGTGAACGTTCAGAATCCTCTCCTTTAGCTATTTTGAAGTGTTGAATTAATAGTTGGCAAACAGTTTTCCTCCTGTTCTACAAAACGTTAGAAGTGACTCCTGCCTGGCTGTTCCCCTGGACCCTTTGTCTTCCTCTCACTCTCCCGCCCACCGTTCTTCCCAGGCTCTGCTCAGCGCGATGCTCTCCACCTGTGTGAGGCTGACTTTCTAGCTCCTAGGGTATTTAGGACATTTTAATATAGAGAGACAGTTGACAGCACGCAGGGTCTGTCTTTCTGGGCCTCTCTTGTTTCACTGGACATGCCCTCCAGTCCAGTCTGGGTACCCCCAGTGCATCTGCTCCACGGTGTGTAGGCTCCACATTTTCTTTACCCTCTCATCAGCAGAGGACAGGTCAGCTCACAGTGTGGCCTTGCGAACACTGCAGTGCTGGGCACGAGGCTTTCCTTGCCATGGACGCATGCACAGGAGTGGGACTGCTGGGTGGTGGGAGTCCTGACGCTAGGTTTTGAGGACCCCAGGCTGTTCTCCACAGTGGTTGTACCAGCTTGCCTTCCTCCCGCAGTGTGAGCCTGACCGCCGTTGGTCATTTTTTGTGTGTTTGACACTAGGTGCTCTCACTGGGGTGAGCAGACGTCTCATTGTGGTTTTGGTGGCATTTCCTGATGATTGGTGATCTTGAACATTTTTTCATGTATTTATTGGACATTTGTATATCTTGAGAAATGTCTGTTCAGGTCACTAGCTTAGTTTAGAATCAGATTACTTGTTTTTCGCTGTTGAGTTGTTTAAGTTCCTTACGTATTCTTGCTATTGCTTCCTTATCAGGTCCATAGTATGTAAATATTTCCTCCCATTTTGGACATTGTCTCTTTATTCCGTTGATTGTTTCCTTTGCTGTCCAGAATTGTTTTAATTTGATGTGCCAGCTTTTGCTGGCTGTGCTTTGCCCAGACTAATGTTCCGAGGCCCTTCCCCATGCTTTCTTCTAGTACATTCAAAGTTTGAGGAGGTTGCATTTGGGTCTTTGATCTATTTTCAGTTGTTTTTTAATATAGAGAGACAGGTGTAGTTTCACTCTTCAGCGTGTGGACATCCCATTTCCCAGGCACTGTTTATTGAAGAGACTTTCTCCAATTACATGTTCTCGCTATCTTTGTCAAAAGTCAGTTGGCTGCAAGTATGCAGATTTATTTCTGGGTTCTCTATTCTGCTCCATTGGTTTATCTATCTGTTTTTATGCCAGTACTGTACTGTTTTGCTTTATATAGCTTTGTAATGTGTTTTGAAGTTAGGTACCATAATGTCTTTGGCTTTGTTCTTTTTGGTTTAGGATCATTTTGACTCTTCTGGGTTTGTGTTGTTCCAACCAAATTATAGGACTATTCTTTTTCTATTTATGTGAAGAATATCATTGGTGTTTTGATAGGAACAGCATCAAGTATGTAGATTGCTTTAGGCATTAAAGAGAGAGGACATTTAAAAAATAGGGTATGTAGGACATTTTAACAATAGTGATTAATGTGAAGTGTCTTTCCATTTCTTTGTATCATCTTCAATTTCTTTTGTCAGTGTTCTGTAATTTCCACTAGAGTGGTTGTGTGGCGATTTAGATCCTAGGTGGCTTGTTGTTTTGTTGCTATTGTAAATGGGATTGCTTCATTGTTTTCTTTGTCAGCAATTTTCATCATTGGCGTATAAAAAACTACTGGTTTTTGTACATCAATTTTTGTATCCTGAAACCCTTACTGAATCGATCAGTTCTAACAGGCTTTTGGTGGAATCTTTGAGTTTTCTTGTGTATACAATTATGTTATCTGCAAACAGGGAATAATTTAAGCTCCTCCTGTTTTTATCTGGTTTATTTTTTATTTATTCCTTTTAATTTCTCTGCTTTATTGCTCTGGTTAAGACGTCAACAGTATGTTGGTAAGTGTGGCAGTAGTGCACATTTTTGTCTTGCTCTTGATCTTGGAGGAAATTATTTCAGTTTTTCCCTATTCAGCATGATGTTGGCTGCAGGTTTGCCTTAAATGGGTTAAAGTCCTTAAATGGGCTTTCTCATGTTGAGATTTGTTCCTTCCACATCTAATTTTTTGAGGGCTTTTATTATGAAGCATTGTTGAATTTTATCAAATGATTTTTCTATAGCCATTGAGATTATCATGTTTTTGTCCTTCCTTCCACTAAAGTGGTACATTACATGTACTGATGGTCATATGTCGAGCGATCTTTGCATCCTGGGATAAATCACACTTGATCATGTTGAATTGACTCTTTTATATGCTGTTGAATTTGGTCTGCTAGTATTGTGTTGAGAATTTTGCATGAATGTTCATTAGGGACATTGTTTTCTGTGTGTGTGCCTGTATGTCTTTTTTTGTTTTGGCATCAGGGTAATGAGTAATGCTGGCCTCACAGAATGAGTTTGGAAGAGTTTGCTCCTTTCAAATTCTCTGGAATATTTTGAGAAGAATTAATCTTTCTTTTTCTGTTCAGCATTGGTAAAATTAGGAGGGATACTCTCTGGTCACAGAATTTTCTATCTTGGAAATGTTTTATTATCAATTCTATTGGTAATGAAACTGGTCTATTCAGGTTTTCAACACCCTTATGGTTCTATTTTGCTAGATTATATGCGCCCAGACGTGTATCCATTTCTTCCAGGTTTTCCAGTTTTTGGCATATTGTTCACAATAGTCCCTGATGATCCTTTGTATTTCTGAGATATTAGTTGTAATGCCTCCTTTTTAATTTCTGATTTTATATTTTCGGGTCTTCTCTCTTTTCCTTGGTTAGTCTAGCTAAACGTTTGCCAACCTTGTTTATCTGTTAAAGAAAAAACTTTCCCACTGCTTTCATAAGAAGCCTTTGTTTACATGTGCCCTTCTCCTGGTTGCATCTTTCTTCTAGTCTTGAATTTGGCATGTTCTTGTTCTAGTTCCTTGAATTGCATCATTAGATTACCTATTTAAACTTTTACTGTTTTTTGATATAGGCATTGATTGCTATAAACTTCCCTTTTAATACTGCTTTGGCCATATCCTGTAGGTTTTTATGTGTTGTTTTTATTTTAATCTTTTTGAGAAATTTAAAAATCCCTTCTTGACTTCTTTGTTCACTGATGTTTTTCTTCAAGGAAATGTTGCTTAATTTCTATATGTTTGTATAATTTCTAAAGTTTATCTTGTTGATTCTAGTTTCATTCCATGGTGGTCAGAGAAGATGCATGCTATGATTTCAATATTTTTTTTGAATTTGTTGAGACTTATTTTGTGGCCTAATACGTGGTCTATCCCGAAGAATGTTCCATGTGCTGATGAAAAAATGTGTGTTCTGCAGCTGTTGGATGAGATCTTCTATAAATGTCTGTATGATCCATTTAGTCTACATTAACGTTTAACTTAGATGTTTCTTGTAGATTTCTGCTGCATGATCTGTCCATTGATGAAAGTGGGATGTCGAAGTCTCCAACTGTGATTGTATTTGAGTTTCTCTCTCCTTTTAGATCTAATAATGATTGTTTATATAATTCATTGCTCCAGCATTGTGTGCATATATATTTATAATTGTTATTTCTTATTGAACTGATTTCTCATTGCATAGTGATCTTCTTTGTCTCTTTTTTTAGTTTGTTTACTTAAACAATGTGTTATCTGATATAAGTATAGCTACTCCTGCTTGATTTTGGTCTCCATGTGTACGGTTATCTTTTTCCATCTCTTGACTTTCAGGTTAAGTGAGTCTTTCCTGGTGAAGTGACTTTATTCTAGCAGCATATTGTTGAGTCTTTTATTTAAAAAAATAATCCATTAGACAAATCTATATCTTTCAATTGGGAATTTAATCTATTTATATTCAAGGTTATTATTGGCAAGTAAAGTCATACTCCTGTAGTTAAATGAATTTTTTTTTTTTCTGGAGCTGTTGTATGTCCTCTGTTCCTTTCCTTCTGTCTTGTCTGTCCTAGTGGTTTGGTAGGCTTCTGCTTTCATAATGTTTGATTCTCTTCTTTTTGTCTTTTGTGCATCTGCTGTGCTAGTGAGTTTTGTTTTTGCTTGTTGTTGTCCTGACAATTATTAACTTTTTGCTTCTAGAGTAGAAATCTCAGACCTTTCTTGTACAGGCAGTCTGGCTGCCATGAATTTGCTCACTTTTGCTTGTCTTGGAAACACTTAATTTCTCTTTAAGTCTTAAGGATCTCTTCCTTTGCTTGGTTGAAAGGTTTTTCTTTCAGGGTTGTGAATGTATCATCCTATTCTCTCTTGGCTTATAAGATTTCTACTAAAAAGTCTGCTGTTAGTCTAAGGAGGACTCTCTTCATGTGACTTGCTTTTCTCTTGTTTTTGGAATTCTCTCTTTGCTTATGCTTTTGACAATTTGACTATAACATGCCTTGGGGAAGATCTTTTTTGATTGAATTTAATGGTAGTCATTCAAGCTTCCTGTGCCTGGATTTCCTTATCTTTTCCAGCAATTACATCATTGAATATGTTTTCTACATGGTCTCCCTTCTCTTCTCCTTCTGGAATACCCATAATGTGAAAGTTTGCTCCCTTAATTTGGTCCTACAAGTCTCATAGGCTTTTTTTGTTCCTTTAAATTTTTTTCTTTTTTCTTTCCTTTTTTTGATCTGAGTATTTATTTCAAAAGACCTGTCTTCATTCTCAGAAATTTCTTCTGCTTGATTTAGTCTGATGTTGAAGCTCTTGATGTATTTTCATTTTATTTATCGAGTTCTTTAGTGCTGAGATCTCTGTTTTGTTCTTTTTTATGATCTTTATCTTTTTGTTGAATTTCTCACTTATATCATGAATTGTCTTTCTGATTTTATTGAATTGTCTGTCTGTATTCTCTTGTATCATTATTTTGGATTCTTGGTTTAGGCACATCAATTTCCTTACCTTTGAAGTCTTTAACTAGAGAGTTATAGTGTACCTTTGGAGGCATCAGGTTACCTTGCAAGTTTTTAAATTTTTTTTTTTAGTGCTTCCTGTATCCCTACAATGATGTGTGTGCAGTTGGTCCATCAGTTACCTCTACTAATTTTGCAGTGTGGTTGTCATGGTAGAAGGCATTTTACTAGGGTGTTTTCAGGGTATTGGTTGGACTGGCTGTGTTGGCTCTGGTTCCAGGTGTGGCTGTAGTGTAGTGTTGATGTAGCATCTTTGGCTGCAATCAAGATTGGTGATGCCGGCAGGTGTCTCAGTGGACTACGTTGATGGGATTGTGTGATTTTGCAGCTGAGATGCAGCTTGCCTAGATGAGGCAGGTTCTCTGGTGGCTCTAGGTGTGGTACACCCCGCTGCAGATGTGCGGCACCTGTAAGTTTTCACAGATCATGTGCAGTGAACTGCTCTAGTGGACATGTGTAGTTGAGGTGTGGCAGCAGAGTTATGCTGCCTATCAATTTCTAGGGCTGTGGGGATGCAGTGACTGCAGGGGACCTCAGTGTGTGCATCCCAGTGTGCCCAGTGTCAGGGGAGGGCATCTGTCAATGTCAGAGGGCCTCTGTGGTCCAACCTGCTCACAGTGAGCTTCCCAGTCACTTCCTAAGACTGTGGGTGCATGACTGGGGCTGCCCAGCTGCTTCTGAGGGTCTCAGTAAGCCAAACCTCTTCCTGGCTGCTTTCTGCAGGAGACTGGATGGTGCCACTTGGCAGCTTCCTAGGAGAATGGGAAGGTAGAAGGAGCCACCTGACTTTCACTGGAGACTCTGTACTGAGCTGCTTGGGGAGGGTTGTCCCGGTGCCTCCCTGGTCCATATTGGGGGATGCAGGCCACTTGGTTGGTTCAGATATAGGCTGGCTGAGCTGACTGGGCTTTCCAAGGCCCCTGCAGGGTGGTCTCGAGATGGTTCTGTGCAATAGAAGCCCAAGGTGGAGAGGGCACTCCACGATGCGGCTCTTTCTCTTGTAAAATGCAGTGGTGTGGTAATTAAGCAGCTCCCAAAACTGCGGTAGAAACTTGACAGGCTGCAGACTGCTCCAGCGGCAGGTGGTTTGGGTGTCCCTGGTGTGAGTGGGGACCGTGGGGCCTTCCTGCTTACCCTTTCTCCACTGAGCCACGTCCCTCCTGGGTCAGTAGTGATCTTGGAAGGCGGGATGGCAGATGCTGTGTGCCCAGCTCCCTTTTCATCAGGCCCTGCACGTCTCTGTGCCCACACGCATCTGCCCCGTCCCTACTGCACTCCGGCACTCTTCCTCAAACACCCTGGTCCTCTGCTGTGCAGGGAAGCAACCTGGTCAGTGCTGGTCAGCCACTTCTCTGACGCCATGAAAACCCCCAGCTCCTCCTCCCACACTATTTCCACCCCCACCTCAGGGAATGGCCGTGACCTTCCACCTGGTCTGAAGCCTGGCAGTTGCCCTCCACCCTCCTTTCCACACTCTTTTCCTGTTCTCCAGCGAGTCCTGTGGATTTGATGTTTAGAATACATCTTCAACCTCCTCAGCCTTCCCTGTCTTCACTGCCACCACCTTGTCTACACCTCCAGTCAAGAGGGGCCTGAGGACAGCTTCAGATGGCATCTCCCAAAGGCTGTGTGTCCCCACACGGGGTTTTGCTTATGCGAGGTTAGAGGTTCCCTTGTCACTTTGCACTTTGTCAGCTCGAGTCCTGTTGTGCTGTTGGTGTTGGTGTTGTTATTCTGATTGTAGTCATTTTGTTACTTGCAGCCAGAAGCAGTCCAACTGACAAGACACAGCTTGCCGGAGCAGACAGTCAGATAGAACTGTGAATGAATGAAAGCACACTTCCACATAAATGGTATTGCATTTCAATTTAATTTTCTGAAGAGGATTTAAAAACATAAACATGTGTGTTCTTTAAACAAATTCCAGTGGCTTTTATTATTACGGACCAAACATCTGATAGATCAAAGTTTATCAACAGTATAGAAGGCAAATTACTGATGTATGTTCTTTGGTTTGATCGTTACAAAGTATTTTTCCATAGCACTGTTTGATTTGATTTGTCTTACTCCATGAAGTGTGCATTTAAGCTTTATTATTAAGGATAATAATTTCCCTTCAGCTTTCAAATATTTACTAGATACCTACTGTATAGATGAGGCATTGGGCCAAGTGCTGGAGGGTTGTTAGGACAGACTGAGCCCAACCCAGATGGCATTTACTCTAGTAAGTGACTGGGAGAGGGAATGGCTGCCGGTGGCGGTGCATTTTGTGAGGACCTAAAGAAGGAGAAAGTCTGCCTGTATAAATAGTTCAGACAAAGGGTTCAGGACACAGGGAGCAGCATGCTGAAGGCCCATCAGTCAAGCAATTGTTTGGCACATTCTGGGGATTGACAAGATGCTCTGGGCAAGTGGGAGAGAGAAGGGTAACTGGAGGTGAGCTGGAAGGAGAGAGGAAGGCCCTGGAAGATGCTCAGGGTGTTAAGGGCCATGGGAAAGACTGTAGGAAGCCATCTGGTGGCTTTTAGAAAAGAGTGGTTGGCTAGTGGGCTGGAAGACCGTGGTCAGTGCAGCAAGACCTGTTGGACGTTGGTGTTTGCCTCCAGGAAGATGAGCGGCCACAGGGGACTCCCGGAGATGGACTGGGAGGAGGGTCGGCAGGTGTCCTGGAAGCTGGCTGACCAAATTTGCTTGGATTTGGATGTGAGCATCAAGAGCGGGGGGGCTTGTGTCCACTGTTGGCTTCCGTCTGGTGGAGGGGGTCCTGTGCCCGGAGCTGGAAGGTCGGCTGCCCAGTGTGCACTTCAGAGTTGTCTTGCAGACCTACTGAGTCTGAGATGCATGCTATCAGCTGGGCTGGAGGTTAACTTCTGGAGTCCATAGCCTCTAGATAGCAAGGAGATTCCCCGGAAGAGACAGGAAGGTGGCTGAGGACCACAGGGGTAGGACTCAGGAAGGGGAGGATGGTAGCGAGAGGATGGAGGAGGCGCCACCCTCCAGGTGGAAGGGAACCCAGAGGAGAGCACTGTGGAGGGAGCCGACAGGCTTCCCAGGGTGGCGCCCATCGGGAGAGCGCTGCAGGCGAGGCCAGGACAGGAACTGAGCAGAGTGGAAAGCACCGGACAATCACAAGCTATGTCGGTGGCAGGGGTGGAGCCAGGCTGAAAGGCGAAAAGCAATAGACAGGAGGCGAAAGGAGAGCCCACACGAGGGGAGTCCTGGGGAAGGGTCTGCGGAAGGTCAACAAATAGGTTTCCGAGAAGGCAGGAATGGGTGGAAAATCAGGCACAGCTTTTAAGCAGTGTGGCTCTGTTCCTGGTGCCGGGGTGAAAGCCGGAGCGGTGTCTTCCAGGATGGGCCACTGGGGAGTGCCTGGTGCTGGCAGCCGCTGTGCCCAACCTGAGCGAGGGCTGCAGGCACCACCCTGCCCCTTCCAGCAGGGAAGAGCTGATTGCAAAGGGTTGGGAGGCGTGCCCTGGTTTACGCGGAGGAGGTCAGAGCCCGTGTGGTTCACTCTGGTGTCCCGCTTGTCCCCCACATGGTGGCAGGGATCCCAGGTGCCACATGTTGGCCTGTGCCTCAGCTCCTGCAGCGGCGGGCAGCTGCCAGCAGAGGCCACTGGGGCCGTGATGCTGCCCTGCCACTGCCCACTCTGGGAGCAGAGCAGAGGACAGCGCCCAGCCCTGGGCCACATGTGTTCCTGCTGAGGGCGCTGGAGGCGCCTTCCTCAGACTGGACAGGCCTCCCAAATTGAGAGGAGGAGCTTCAGCTGGGACAGCTTCAAGTGTAGACCAAGGTGGATGGATTACAAAACCTTCCACGAGCACAGGAACTGCACATGTGAACAGGTTTCAGTGTGTGGCAGGCACTGATGATTACAGTCACCGTCTTGGCGCCCCTCCCTTCCCAGTCTCTGGTAATCACTATTCTACTTTCAGGTCAGCCTTTTCTAGCTCCCTCACCTGAGAGAGGACAGGCTATGTGTCTTTCTGCATCTGGTGTGTGAGTGTGTGTGTGTGTGTGTGTGTGTGCGTGGGCGTGCACATGCGCTGGGGGGAACCCAGAACCTCGAGCACCCTAGGCAAGTGCTCTATCACAGCGCCACATCTCCAGAAAGGCAAATAGATTTCAAATCCCCCCCTTGATACTTTTCCACGTCCACAGCTGCTTGACTTAATTCCTAGGGACTTTGTAATAACCCTCGATCAACACTGTGTGTGTGAGGCTGGCCATCTTTCAAAGCCGCATCCCCCTTGCTCTCGCCATTCCTCCTTCCCTCTCTCGCTGTCCCCGCTCCCTGTGCTTCCTCTGGTCCGAAAGAGGGACACTTGAGAGACAGGATTTTTGGAAAACTGGCTCTATAGTCTATCTTTCAAATCTGTACTCCTCCCTCAGCCCATCACAGGGGGGTCTGTGGGAGACAGAGGGACAAAGCCACATGCAGAGGGCTGTGGCCACACAATCTTACTTATTCCTGTTTTCATGTGGTGTCTGTTGGTGGCTAAACCATCTGCTAAGGTTTGGGCGTCACCTGAGATTTTCCAAAAGCCAACTACTTTCTTCATGATACAAATTAAATTTCCAGAGCAAGCGCCTCCCCTGCACCCATTGTCAATTCTTTCAAACCCAAATAGTCTTGTTAGTCCGACCAAGTGGCTTTTTATAGCACGACTTTTATTTCATATGTGAATCCGCCCAGTCTGAAAACAATTAGAATCAGTTTCAATTTAAAACTTATGTCAGACAATGAAGGCCTTTTACCTCTGATGGAGGGAGTTCTGTGCAGGGCCCGGGACCTGCCATTTCCACTGCAGTTTAGGACAGAGGTCGTGCCATGGAAGTTGCCATGTTTAGCACCCATTTGCCTTACACACAAAAAAAAGAAGAAAGAGGGAGAGAGAGAAAAAAATAGAAAGGGAGAGGGGGAGAGAGAGAGAGAGAGAGAGAGAGAGAGAGAGAGAGAATCATTTGTTGCGGGTGAGGTTTCCAACATGGTTACTGCTGTGGCCTGAATACGCCCCTCAGAAAGCACATGTTGGAAACTCAACCCCAGTGTGCAGCGTTGGCAGGTAGGCCTGAGGGTGATGCCAGGAGGTGCCACCCTCCTGCGTGGTCAGTCCAGGTCATGAGTGGGCTGCAGAACATGGATTCAGTCTCCTGTGCTCTCTGCCCCACGTGAGGCCTTCTGCCTTGGGACATACAGCCAGGGTCCCTCACTGGGTGCAGCCCCTCCCTCTGGACTGAAATAATTTCTTTTCTTTATTAATTACCCAGTTTATGATATTGTGTTATAGTAGTGAAAACCAGAGTTAAGACAGAAGTTTTTTCTGTATTTACAGTTTGAGAAATAAGAGGGCAGAAACCTTGGTGATATGGGTACCCTCTGAGTGTGGCATGCACAATCAGGGTGACAGGCCTCTCCTGTCTGCTCTGGACACACACATAGCCCCTGTGCACACACACGTACACACACGCACACACACACACACACACACACACACCCCGCACCCCTCTGGGCAGTCTGGTTAGACCATGTCTAACAGCAGCCTCCACATCCAGAGAAGCAATGTGATTTTGGTTCAGACACTGGGGTAAAGCAGAACTTTGGAATCCTGGCTCCTCACTGACCAACGACGTATAACCTTTTTGATTCTTGATGTCTTTAACTATAAACTGAAGATCTTACCTACCTGGTGGACCGTGGAGAAGTCCCTCTACTGATCCTCACCCATGGGCCTCCCTAGTTTCCTGTGTGCCATGCAACCCAGGAGAACTAATGGCTCCAAGGCCCACCTTCCCTGGAGAGATGGTCTGAGTACGGCTCAGTGCCTGCAGGTCCTGCCTTGGTGCCCTTCCCTTCACAGCTGGGGTTCAGCCTTCAAGTCAAGCGAATGCTTGGTTGTTCAGACCAACTCGGCAATAATGGGGTGACCATGGCAGAGATAAGATGGTGTCTCTTTCCATCCTGGCCTCATGGCCAGCCCTGTGTACCCTGCAGCTCAGCCATGTGGGTGGGCTCTTGCCAGTGGATAAGGTATTGTCCATCACTTTGGGCCTGGGACACACTTTCTCCCTTCCATTATCTGGCACTTAATTGCAGAGGGGCCCTGAGGCTCCAAGGAATTTCAGCCATGAGGAGGAAGAAACCTGCGCCCCTGAGGGAAGATGTGCATCCCCACTCCTTGCCCACAGGCGATGGTCTACACTGTAGCAGTCAGACTCAGCAGACCACTGTAGCCAAGGTGGCAGCCATATTTTCTGAATCAAAAATAAAAATTTACAATCCCACAGAACGTGCTAAAAGAAGCAATAAGGTAGACTTTGAACTTAGTCCTGTTCTGGAAAATCTAGGGCATAACATTTAAATAGATTGAATAGTTCCCCTCTCCTTGGGCCTCACTAGTGGAATGTGAACCGGAAGGAATGAGTTAGAGGTTGACCACCAGGAAGCACAATGAAGCAAACAGAAAGAATCAGAGAGGTCTTCTTTGTTTTACCTTATTTCCAATAAAAGAATTTAATGCAGTTTGACTCTTGGTGGTCATTTAGGTATTTGAATTCTATTTCATTTACAGTGAATTTCCTGTTCTATTTTCCTCCCCGCTTATCTGACAGGTGATCCCTGCCAGCCAAACAGCTATGCTGCCTAGGAGGAGCATTCTTGCTCGGTCGCCTCGCGTGCAGTGTGGTTTCTGGAATGGCAGAGTCGGCCTCCCTGTGCTGTCAGAGTCTCAGCCTCTCGCAGACCTGCTGCATCAGAGTCTACACTTCAACGAGCTCCTCAGGTGATGTGTGTGCAGCTTGCATTAGAAACTTTAATTTTTCCATCTTTCCACGTGCTATCATGTAGAAGTACCTGTTCACCTATTTTGTGAACCAAGAAATAGAACCAAGGAGAAAACTTATTTCTTCCCAAGAGGATGGGTTTTCCCTGGACTCCAAATAGTTTGATTTTATTGAAACTC
The DNA here is from genome assembly GCA_028644305.1 of Xerus rutilus. Lineage (NCBI taxonomy): Eukaryota > Metazoa > Chordata > Mammalia > Rodentia > Sciuridae > Xerus > Xerus rutilus. Next base: position 5,879,467 of record CM053406.1, on the reverse strand, counting down.
ATCTCCTGCTTTTTTGGCTGCATGTTTGATAGGTTTCAAATCAACCTTCACTGAGCATTTAGTTATGAAGTGACAGATACGACAGTATGACGGCAGCTCCCCTGCTGATAGGTAGGTCCTAGAGGTGGGTGTGGGGCTCTCCAGGTGCTTCAGCCATTGATCTGAGCCCCACCACCACCTGCTTCCCTGTCTCTGACCTTGAAGCCCTTCTCTGACCCAGCTTGAGCCTGGGACAAGTTGTTTGCATTTCTTTCCAGGAGAGCACAGGACCCTCTGGAAACTAGCCAGCTAGCCACCAGTTGCCTGAAATATGGCTAGTGTCATAGCACCTGCTTGGCATTGCTTATTTATTTATTTTTTTCTACTTGACATCCCCTGGAGCCAGGCCTCTGCAGGCAAGACCACCGCCCACCTGTGCTTAGGTGGCTTTCTCTGCCTTGACTCACCTTTAAAGAAAAGGGTTGAGCAGTTGTCAGTGTCCACTTCTAAACTGGCCCTAAAAAGGTGTTTGGAATCTGCAGAAATGGCCAATTGTGTGGCGTGCTTGGTTTGGGGAAGCTGGGTTGTTCTCTTTTCCAAGTGGAGAATGTATCCATGGAGAAACCTGTTAGCTATCTCTTAAAACACAGGGCCATCTTTCCTCCATAAGAAAGGCTGAGCTCACTGACCGCTGCCACGATTTTTAAGTGGTGGGAGGTTCACATTTCACATGAGTAAATCCAAAACTCAGTTTGCTTTTCCTAAGTTTTTCCAACAGCCAGTAATATTTGTCAGGAGCCTGCTAAGTGTCTGGTGGCATTCCTCAAGACGTTTGAGGTTTTCATTGTCTGTTAAAAACAGGTGCAGAAGAGGAAAAAAAGGAGAAAAAGAAATAGAAGACGCACATCATCTAAGCCTCTTAAATTTAGGATTGCAAATAGGAGGAGGCTTTAAGGTCCAAGAAACCCCGTAACCAGCGTGGCGCTGGCTGCCTGAGCTAGCCTGCGTCACCCACGCCAGTGTTTGCAGAGCACCCAAGATGCAGAAGCTGCTCTCCCTTTCACAGTCGCTCTTAATTCTCATGGCCCTTCTGTGAATGAGGAATTGGCATTTGACCACAGACAGCAGTTTTACAGGGTGACAGGCTGCCTGTTCCACAGAAGAGCCGGGGGCCACACAGCCCTTGGTGTGTGAAGCATGTGGAGCCCTGGGAGCAGGCACTCCCCTTCAGCTGCAGAAACTGGCACTGGGGACACGTGGTAGGGCTCAGAGAGTGTAAGGACAGAATATTTTATGTTTATTAGGTTTTAATTCTTTTAATGCTTGATATAGGTACAAACAATTCCTTACTTAAAAAAAAGACGTCAGATGAATGTGTTACTCTGTTGCAACTAAGCAGCATTAAATCTGGCTTCACTTTCATTATAATGAGATGTAACTAAAAATAAAAACTTTTTATTAACTTTGAAAGTCTGAGAGCAAATATGTGTATGTATGTGCTGATGTACAAGAATATTATATATGTATGTGTATATGTGTACATTGGACATGTATGTTATATATTTGTCATACAGACATACATTGCATATATATACACATGCATTTATTAGATATCAGTGACTACATGCATGTGTGTTGTGTTGTGTATATGCATTTGCTACATGCATACATTTTGCATGTGTAATCACTCATATATGTATAGTACACATGCATATTGCATGTTTATTAACATTTCTATTAAATGGCAGTTTAAGCACTTTTGTATTGATGCAAACAGCAGAAATTGTTGCCATATTAAAGCTCCCAAAGTTTGAAATCCTAGAGTAATCTACTATTTTTGAGATTAACTAATTCCAAGTTTAGAAACATGATTTTATAGGACTTCATAGTTGCACGTGAAGATTTGAAACGAGGAACCCTGAGATCTGTGCTGCCTGTCCCTCTACTCCATCGCACCTCAGCCAGCTATGCAGTGTGGGCACCAAGGAGCGGTTTAAAACCAAGTCGGGGCTGGGCCTGGGGCTCAGTGGTAGAGTGCTTGCTGCTTGCCTTGCACGTGTGAGGCACTGGATTTGATCCTCAGCACCACATAAAAATAAATGAATAAAATAAAGACATCGTGTCCTTCTATAACTAAAAAATATTTAAAAAAATAAAACCAAGTCTCCATGCCAGAACTCCACCTGGGACAATATGGTGTGGAGGAGAGTTTCCACATTTTCCAGGAGAATCAGGGTGCAGAGGATGTGCGCAGTCATTACCGCAGACTGTCCCCAGGTGCGGAACCACACAAAAATTTTTTCCCCCTCTTTTGATGTCTTTCTGTGGTCTTTTCTGTATTTCCCTCGTTTTTCTGTTTAAATGTCTTAATCCTTTTAATTCCCATGAAACTTTCTTAACAAAATTTGGAGGTTTGAATTTCAAATGCATGGTTAGGATTCTGAATTGTAAAACAATGCCAAAGAAAACATCGATTTTTAGATGCTCTTTAAAAGAATGTAAAGGCTGTTGAGTAACTGATTCATTATGAAGTTGAAGCATGCGCTGTGAGAGTTCTGAGGAGACTGGCATGAGGCTGAGTGCGGGGTACTCCTCAGGAGCAGGGCAGCATCCACGGCGAGCAGGGCTGTGCAGGCGGGTAGGAGTGCTCTGGCTGCTGCTGAGCCACGGCCACCCTGCGGCAGAGAGCTCGCAGAGGGAAGGGCAACTAGAAGCACCTGAGTCCAGGTCTTGCCTTCTGCATTGTCCAGATGCTCAAACTTTCAAGATCTGGTCAGAGACTCAACAATCCTGGGAGAGAGAGGTGATTTTCCCCTGCATTTATAGAAACAGGCAAAGAGGATAACAAAACGGTACAATGCCATTCAGTAGTAGGAGCTGAGCCAGTGTTAAAATGCTAAACTCAGAATTCTTTTTTTAAAAATTTTAATATTTTGTTTATTATTTCTGTTATAAAAGGGAAGATATTCATTTTAAAACCCAGAAAAAGGTAAGGAAGAAATAATCTAAATTTCCTTCAACAAGTATTTTCTTGTAGAGTTTTAATGTTACATATTTTATATACAAAACTTTTAAATTCTGGTGCCTGTGTGACCCACTTGCATTCAAAGAAGCACAATCTGGCAATCAAAAATAATTAAATAAGAAATGTTTTCCTATACCTCAATCATGAATCTGCTGAGAAAGAGACCAGGAATACAATCCCATTCACAGTGGCCTTAAAAAAAAACAAACAAAAAAAAGCTAGGAATAAATCTAACCAGGGAGATGAAAGACCTCTACAATGATAACTAGAGAACATTGAAGAAAGAAATTGAAGAAGACCTCAGAAGATGAAAAGTCCTCCCATGTCCATGGACAGGCAGAATGAACATTGTCAACGTAGCCATACTACTAAAAGCAATCCCCATCAAAATACCAATGACATTCTTCACAGAACTAGAAAAAAATTCCTAAAATTCATTTGGAAGGATAAAAGACCCAGAATAGCCAAAGCAATCCTGAGTCAAAAAAGCAATGCCAGAGACACCACAATATCTGACTTCAA
>CM053406.1:5799112-5875441 GCA_028644305.1 Xerus rutilus | reverse complement strand
AAAAAAAAGAAACGTTTCCAGAACCAGCTCTCTTCAGCTCAGCCTTTCGGCCCCAGTGTTTCCACCTCAAACTTCTGAAACTAGGAACAACACACATCAACCACAACAGGAATGAAAACTCCTCTCTGCTCGGTACTCCAGGGCTTACCTCAGGAAGGCACCTCAGAGTCACAGTGCCTGCGTGTCCACTGGACCTCCCAGTCGGTGTTGTCCAGAGAGAGGAGCCAGTGAGACGTGTCTGCCTGTCTACCTGTTAAAATACAATATATACAAATGCATATAATTTGTTTAAGGAATGGATCACACAGTCATGAGGCTGGCAAGTCCAAAATTTGTGGGACAAGCCAGTGTGCTGGAGACTCAGGTGGAATTTCTATGTGGCAGTCTTGAGGCAGAACTTGTACTTTTCCAGTAAACCTCAGTTGGGGGCTCTTTAGACCTCCAGCTGATTTGAGCAGGCTTGCCCCCTTATCAAGCATCCCCTCTCTTGCTTTAAGTGGACTGAGTGTAGGAGTGAAACCCATTGACAGCACACTGTCATGGCCACACCTTGGTTGATGGGGCACATAGTCCAGCTGCCAGCACACGAAGCTGACCATTGCATCAGGTAAACAACATAACTAGTCATACTGCTTATGGTGGTTATTGCTGTGTGTTTGTCCATGGGTATGGAGATATTTCAGTGGATTCCCATCAGACCTGGATCCACAGCTAAATACCAGTTTTGAATACACATCAAATGTGTCAAATCGTGGGGCAGGCAGGGGAGGTAGGAAATAGAGATGAAAGGGAATACATGAGTGAATTCATGAATAAATAAATACATCAAACAAAAGAAGGGCTTTGCGTGGGTAGAGATGATACAGTGCTAAGAGCTATGGACATTCTTAATCTTTTATACTTGATGCCCCAAATAGAAACTTTAAAACCACGCTGGGCATGGTCCCTCAGCGTTTACACAAAAGCACACCTGTTTCCACATACAGACTGCGCAGAATGTTCATGCAGCTTTACCTAAAATAGCTGGACCTAGGGAATATCCAGGTGTTTATCAACAGGTGAGTGACAGACTGTGGTTCTTACCCAGAGGAATGCAACTCAGAAGTAACAGCCATGGATACCTGCAGCAATGCGAATGAATCTTAAAAAAAAACACAAAAAACCACCCCAGTCTAAAGCAAGCCCCAGAGAGCATGTAGGAGTGATTCCGTTCAGATGGTGCTCCAGGGAGGGATCCGGTCTTGTGGCTCTGGAGCCCGCTCACTGTGCCCTGCTTAAAGGGGGATGTTGGGGGGTGCTCTGCTGCTGGGGAGTGGGAATGCTTTGAACTCCGACTGTGGTGGTGGCTCCAGGTGCACACACCAGGAGTCATCAGAACCAGGTGAGACTCTCACCTGGTCACCTGCTGTGGTCTAGCAGCAGATCCCAGGTCCGGCTCCCTGCTGTCCCCCATGCTGACGGCTCATTCTTTGTGATGACAATTCCACTAATCCTGCAGCAGAGCACCTCCTCAGTGCTCCGCACATTCCCAGGAGCGGGAGGTATGCTTGTCATTGGAGGTGGGGGTGCAAGACAGTAGCACTTCCAGGACTCGTCACCTGGGTATATTAGGATCTGACAGCCATGACACTGGATGAGTGTCTGCTCCTTTTACTACATCCAACTCCTCAGGTGTTTGAAGACAGACACTGTCTCCTTCGTTTTCCACTTTAAGCTGAACTCCACTGGCTACTTTAGCCTCTCCCTAAAGTAACAGTGAACACTGAATAAGTCTGTAGACTTCTTTCTCCCCTGCCTGGCATCCGGCTTGCTCTCACATGGACTTGTGTGTTGCCTCTAGACCTCTAAGAGGCTGCCAGAAGATCCCACAGCTCTGACTAGAGAGGCCACTGTAGGCTGCATGGGCTCACCATGCTCTTATTCCTGATTCTCTCTCCCTGAGTCCCAGGACCTGGACTTTGGTCAGGGAATTATGCTACAGATTCCTTAGGAATTTCAAAGTTTCTAGGTCCCCAGATTGCCCCTTTGTTTGTAACTTTGGGCCTTATTGGTCCAGGACTATATATAAGCTCCTGTACTTTCTGGAATAAACGGTGTTTCTGTGTCTCGCTCTGGCAGAGCAGTTTTTACCTACACCCCGGTGTCTGGGTGCAGTGACCCTGTGGACCGTCACCCCCGTCCTGGGAGATCCCATTTCATCTTCCCCGGAGACCTCCTCTTTCTTCATCTCTCAGGACCCCAACTCGTCAAGTAGACCCACGCAGCGCGACCTTAAAGCAATAAAGACTAACCTGTTCTGGAAGCTAGTTTTCCAGGACATTCTGCTGGGATCCCCTTCCACAGGGACTATTCCTGTGGTCAGTTCAGTGAACTTGTGAGCGATCCAACCCGTCCTACAACCATCCAACATGTAGCAATGGTTCCCACCCATAAAGATGGAAATTTTTAAAATATCCAATGTACTAAGAGGCAAATTTAATGATTTTAATGGGATTTTTATTCTTCCTCAATACAATTTTTCTTTCTATAGCAAGGTTATGTATGAAATTATAATGGAAATCAACAAGAAAACATCACTGGGAGACTCATGGGCAGTTGCTCATTCAGGAAAGCCACAGACAGGCTCTGGATGAGGCATCTCCTTGAGAAAGTTGAGATGGTCCGATCCGCAGAGCTCAGGGTGAGTGGGTGGCCTGAGACCAGCCTGAGACGGTCCTGCACCTGGGCAGAGGAGAGTTACAGGAGGTGGTTCCTGCTCGACATCCCCAAGGCCCGCCGCACATTGTTCAAATCAAGGCTACACTGACGTAGGTCCTCCAATCCCTGCCCAGCGATTTGACCTGGGAATGGATAAACCAGAGAGGACTGAGGTCAGCATTTTATTGAAGGGTTTGAAGAAGGAAGAATAAGATTAAAATCAGAGAATTCAAAGAAATGAAGAATCGATGCAAGTACTCTTGGACGTTAAGAGCAAAATGGGGCTAAAAACACAAAAGCAGCAAGTCTGGGGAGCTCATTGTCAAGCTGCGACGAGAAGGTGGAGGAAATGGGGCGAGGCAGCAGTGTCTAGCCAAGGTTACCCTGGTAAGTAAATGGCTGCAAGATTCCCAGAATAAGACGGAAGTGAAAGTAATGGGAACTCAAGAGACAGAAAGAGAGAGAGAGAGCAGGTTACCAAGGATTGGGCACGAGGTTCACGAGTGGAACACTCCAAGACATGTCCCAGGAAAGTCTGATGCTATAAGAATCCTGGTCAGCAACCCAGGTTTCCATCCCATTTTTCCAGCTTCTTTTTTTGGAGACTTAGGATGCGGCACTCATGTCCTGTGACTAAATAAGGTTGTCAGCACAAATGGAGAAATTTCAAATTAAAGTAAATACCAACACCAATGAGATTCTTTAAGAAAACATTTCCCACCTATATAATGAATTGTACTAGTTTTGTTTCCCAACCCACATATATAATAAACTGTCATCATTTTGCTGTGTAATTTTTCCATTTTGTCTATCTGCATATCAGAGTGGTAAAGAGATGTCCCATTTAATAAGCCTGAGGTAGCACTTGGTCTTCACACACAAACTCAAAAGCCAAGAGTAAGTTGGGCAGTGATAGTCTATAATCCTAGGGACTTGGGAGGCTGAGGTAGGAGGATCACAAGTTCAAGGCCAGCCTCAGCAACTTAGTGAGGCCAGGAGCAACTCAATAAGACCCTGTCTTAAAATAAAAAAAAAAAAAAGGGATAGGGATATGTCTCAGTGGCTAAGCACCAGCCCTGGTACAAATGAAAAGGAAAAAAGAAAAAAGAAAGGAAAAGAAAAAACCCAAAGCCAAGAATAAATGCCCAGACCTTAGCATGTCAGCACAGGAAATGGATAACACAATGGCAGCTGCATTCAAGTTCCTGGTGCTGCCTGATGGCTCTCTGTGCAAAAATTTCCATTCGCCTTTCAGACAAAAACATGCAAAACCATAGCAGAATGGGTTTGGGTATCTAAAAAAAGCCCGTTAATATCACGAGGAGTGAACGTGTAACTAGCCCTGTCATCCACTGGCACGGACCACACTAAATGCGTGTGTATTTTTTGTTGCTGTTGTTGGCATAGTTGAGAGTAGCCTGATGGACTGAAGTCTGCAAGGCCACACGTTCCCTTGTTGAAAAAATGGTGAAAATGAATCTGGAGGCTTAGAAGCAGAAGGAGTCGATGAGGCTGGATGGAAGAGAGGAGCGTGTGGGAGGCAGGCTGCGTGTGAGCTCCTTTCAGACGGGGCCCCTGCCAATTGACGTCAGCCCGCGGGAGCCTCCCCCAGGCACTGCAGACCAGCTGGGCCAGCCAACTGTGCAGGCTGAAGACCCAGAGCTGAAATATTTGCATCCGGACCTTGAAAGAGTGAATAGGCTCTCAGAATCGCAGACCTTCTTCAGCTCCAGCAGAAGCCGGGGAGGTTAAACTCCCAGGAGGAAGGATGCTTCCCTGAATTCATTTTTGTCGGTTATGTAAATCAGGAGAACTTGTCATTTAAAAGCAGATGTATCTGTAGAAATAAGATCAATGAGTTCAGAACTTCGGAAACCCATTGGTTTGAAAGTTCTCATTTTCTTGCTCAAAAGTGTGAACTTCCAGTATGTGGATAAGAATTGGGAGACTTTCTAAATTGAGAGTGGCTTTTGGAGAAATCCGTCCAGGGTCTTTAAGTCACTGAGGGATGTGGCAGATAATTATTGGGCACTTAAGTTGGGGCAGGCCATGTTCTAAGCACTCGAGCAAAACCAGTGTACAAAATAAACAGAATTCCCTGTTCTTATGCAATGCAAAGCCTGGTAGGGGTCACAGAGGATAAAAATGAACAAAAATAAATTATTTAGCATAAGGCAGAAATATCATGAGAACAGAGCAGAGTGGAGGGATCTGAAGGGGGTCCTGGTGGGAGTCGGTGGGGGGTCTTAGTGGAATTGTCTGGGTAAGACTCATTGAGAGACAGAGATTCCGGCAGTGACTGAGGGAGATTAAGGAGTGAGCCACGCAGATGTCAGGGGAAGAGCAAGCCAGGCACAGGGCCAGATCTGCAAAGGCCCTGAGACTGAGCTACCCAGGGGAAGACTCTGGTGCTACCAGGGACAGAGCTGTAGGATTCATGGTCGGGATTGTTGGGAGGATCTATCAGGACTTGCGGACCATTGAAAGTCTTAGTCTTTTACTCTGAATAAAATGGAGAGGATTAGCAGGGTTAGGATGGATGATATAAGCTGATTTATGTTTTAGAGGCTCATCCTGATGGACTTCTGGAAGCTCGCACCAGGGCAGGCAGGGCCAGTGAAGGAACATTCAGAATCTGGATGTCGCACCTTGAAGGGCTGCCAGCTAGGGGAGAAGAGGAGGGCACAGACAAAGAGGAAAGGACGAGTCAAGCACGACTGGCTGGCTTTGGTCTGAGTTACCAAAGAGAAGGCACTGTGGTCAGCAGAGACAGAGGGGCTGGAGTGGTATCTCATCACCTGCGACATGGAAGGCAGAGCCAGGTGCTGCCTCCCTGAGCAAGGGCTACTTGAGTCATTAAATGGAATAAAGTGTGGACATGTGGGTACTCCCCCAGGGCACCAAAGGGAGTGTTGGGCATCACAACTGTGGCCTCCCAGGAATGCCTTTGATCCTGGGGAGCTGCCTTGCCCAAAGGGGAGATCAGCTGATGCCTGGCTGATGTGTGTGCAAAGGCTCAGCTCCTGCCTCAAGTTATGTAAATATCAGAAGGATCATCCCACTTCCAGGGCTCCCCAGAAGGTGGACTGAAGTGTCAGCAAAGAAGACCTCCACCTTCCTCTTGAAGAAAGTAGACAAACACCAAAGGTCAAAGCCCAGTGAAATCCGACAGTGGATACGCCAGGGTCACCAAGAATAGGGGAGCTGTGTACGGATGAGGGAGAGCAACGTGATGTAGAATATACTTCCTGGCTACTCCTGATTCTCCTGTAAAGCAGGGAGAGGCCTAGGGCTTCAAAGGCCCCTGGGGCCTTCATTTCCACGGACATACTTGGCACTGGCAGAGGAGATCAGGGGTCTCCCAGCAAGGTGCTGCTGGCCTCATGCCACAGGCCTAATGTTATAAGACATCTCCATCTGACCCCTGGAGAGTTGTGTGATCTATGTGACATTTTCTAAAGAACTATGTGCTACAAACCCCCAGATTCTAGGTTTGCTTATCATAGGCTTACACTCAGCAGAAAGCATCCACTAGGTAAGGCTCTTCCAAAAGAACATTTGTCAGGAGGTAGAGTTATCAGCATATTAAAAAAGACCAAACTGAGTCACACACTGTTTTTCTTTCTGGGAGCATTTCCCTGATAATCTCCTTCTCTTCCAGGAAATCTGCCACAAGATAAGATTTAACACTCTGTTTTTTTTTTTTTTTTTTGGTACTGGAGATTGAACCCTGGGGCACTCGACCACTAAGCCACATCCCCAGCCCTATTTTGTGTTTTATGTAGAGACAGGGTCTCACTGAGTTGCTTAGCGCCTCTCTGTTGCTGAGGCTGGCTTTGAATTCACGATTCTCCTGTCTCAGCCTCCCTAAGTGCTGGGATTACAGGCTTGCGCCACCGCGCCCAGTGACCTGAGACCTCCCATTAGGCTCCTCCTCTTGAAGTTCTCATCACCTTCCCAAAGCACCACACTGCATGGAGGGGCTGGAAGTGACCATAAGGAGGCATGAAACAGGTTTCTGTGGTGATGGAGGATTCCGTTTTGACTGGCGGTGGCAACACAAATCTACACGTGACGAAATGACAGAGACACATTGCACGGATGGCAATTTACTGGTTTGATGCTGCACTATAATGATGGAGATACAACTCCCTGGCAGGGGACACGGGCCTCTCTGTACTATCTTTGCAATGCTCTGGGAATCTCTAGCTGTTTCCAAATAAAAACAAAATTTTAAAATTCTATCACAGTTCCAGAGGTTGGACTTCTAAACAGGTTTCTTGAGCTGAAACCAAGGTGTCAGCAGGACCAGGCACCCTCTGGAGGACAGGGGTAGATCCATTTCCTGTCCTTCCACCATCTAAAGCCACATGCTTTGCATTCCTGGGCCAATGACCCCTTCCTCCATCTTCAAGACCTGGGTGTCCTCATCAAATCTCTCCCAAATCTGTCTTCATATGACCGTTTATTCTTTTGTTTTCAAGTTTTCCTTTTAACAAAAATTCTTGTCATTACATTTAGGGTACATGGAATCCAGGAGAATCTCCAATCTCCAGGCCCTTGATCACATCTACGAGCCCAGTTACCAGACTTGGTGATGTTCACATGTTTCAGGGATTAGGACCTGGACACAAGCAGGGTACATTACTCAGCTGCTGCAGCTGTCACACAACTTGACAAAACAGATGTCCAGAGCACGCTTCAGCCAGCACAGCAGAAAATACTTTCTTTCTAAATACAAATAAAATTTTTGTCCAGATAGATCATATTCTGGACTGTAAAGTATATCTGAATAGATAAAAGAGAACCAGATGCATAAAAGTATGTTCTCATTTCACAATAGCATAAAAGTAGAATCAATAATGAAATGTTGAAATAATGAAATAAAGCAAGCTCTGAGTATTTGGATATAGAACAATATATTCTAAATAAGCATGGGCAAAAGAAGAAATCACAAAGAAAATTGAAGAATGATATTAATTGTATAAAAATAATACAGACGAAGATTGCCTAGAGGGTAGATTTTAGTATTCAGTGCTTAGAATATAAAAGAAAGGTCTCACATCAATCATCTAAGCTTTGACTAAGAAAATAGAAAAGAAGAGCAAATGAACCCCTACAGAGATGAAGCAAACAATTTTAAAGATAAGTGAGTAAATCAGGGAAATAGAAAAGAGAAAACCAGAAAAGGAGATCAATGAAGGCAGAATTGTATTGTTTGACAATTTTAATAAAATTAAAAACCAAAACCAATCTGATCAGAATAAAATAAAGAAGATGAAATTTACCCAAATCAATGTGAGAGCAGGTTATCACTACAGATCCTGCGGGTCATGGGAAGACTGTAAGGGAATACTGTGGGCGACTATTTCATAGGGACCAAGATGTCAGGAGATGAGATGCCTATGTTCCCATGGACACAAAGTACCAAACCCACTAGTGAAGAAATGGTCAACTTGAAGAGCTCCGTGTCTGAAAGATCATTAAATTCTAATTAATGACATTTCCACAAGCAAATGTGCCAGACCCTTCAGGCTTCTCTACTTCTCTTCTTCAACAGTATAACTGTACACACACCCTTCCAGAGCAGAGACAAAGGGGCCCTTCCTAACTCGGTCACTGAGGCCCTGTGACCCTCATGGCAAAAGCAATCCATATGTCGTGTTGGGGATGCAGCCACCCTAAGAGAAGGCCAGCAAATCAGTGCTGCCCTGTGTAGGAGATGCAACAGCCCTGCGGGTGTGGTGCAGCCTCAGGGAGGCGAGGTTGACCAAGCACTGGGACCCAGTCCATGCCGTCCTCCATGGGACAGACCTGCAGAGAAGCACCACACGACCATCTCAATGGCTGAGGAAAAGACACCTGATGAACTTCAACCTTCCTTTCGATAAATTCTTGGAAATCTGAGCATATAAATAAATTTTATCAATGCGATGAAGTACGTCACCTATAAAAACCTGGTGGGCAACATTGTATGTAATGGTGCCAGGCCAGATGCTGCCCCTAGACTCCGCATTGAGGCAAGGATGTTCACTTGTGCCACTCTTCAACACGGTGCCAGAGGTCCTCCGCAGCACCCAGTCCAAGAGAAAGCAGGCAGGCAAGGAAGGCGCAAATAAAGCCGACTTTATTCACTTATTGCACCTCGTCCACCTAGGAGAATTCTCAAGAATCTATATAAAAGCAACTGGAACTATGCAATGAACTCAGCAGAGTTGCTGGTTCCTTCAGTCCACAGAAGTCACTATGTCTGTATACTAACAAGGACTAAATAGAAATGAAAATTTAAACCATACCATGTACAGGAGCATCAAAAACATGGAACACTTAGGGATAAACTTAGCAAAATGCATGCAAGGGCTCTAGACAGTAAAATAAAAAAAGAATACTGTTGAAAAAAATTAAAGAAGACCAAATAAGCATGGAAGGATACAATACTCATGGGACAGAGGGCTCGATATTAATTATAATGATGTTTCCTTTCCTGAAACTGACCTATGTCTCCACTGCAATTCAATCTAAATACCAGTAGGTTATTTTATAGGGATTGGCAAGCTGATTCTAGGCTTTATTTGCAATTGCAAGGAACCTAGAATATTCAAGTCAGTTTGGAAAAACCATGTCAGGATTGGAGGAATCCCTCATTTCTAGAGCATGATAAACTGGGGCCAGGCAGGAAGCGCAACACATCAGTGATCCAACATGGACTCTCAAAAGCAGCATGCTGACAATCTACTGTGTGGTTCAACTTCTATGGAATTCTAGAAAAAGCTCTCCTGCATTGATAGAGATCAGGTGAGTGGTTGATTGTCAGTGGCCGGGTTTGGGGGTGTGCATAGACTGCAGAATGGCACAAGGGAACTTTTTAAAGTAATAAAAATCTGTATCATGATAAAACTCAATGAGCTCTATATTTAAAACTTGACTGTTATTGTATGCAAATTTCACCACAATGATATTGACTTAAGAAGTAAGGGCTGAAATGATAGCAGAGTACTGTTTTATGGAGAATCTCTTTTACAGTCAATGGCCATTATATGGCTCCACGTCCCCAACAGGTATGATATGTGGGTCTGGCAAATGAGGGCTGGAAGACAGTGTGGTCTTGGATGGACCAATCAGCAATCCCAGTGAGTGACCCTTATCACACAATGAGACATGTGCTTGCAAGCTTAGTTTCTGCAATGCTAGGGGTCCTAGTTCCCAGAGGCACATGCTTCCAAATTCCTATGTGGGGACTTGAGGACTCCCACTAAAAGTCAGGTTGCTTCAGGGTTGGCCTGGGCAGTGGACTGATCCTCGGGAAGAGCAGAGGTTGCTGCTCCCTTGGGTTAGGAAAGAATGTTAGAGGTCTGGATGGCCCATTAGTGTGCCCATGCTCCGTTTTTAATAGAAAAATTAAATAATCTTAAACATGGAAACGTTGCAACTCAGAAGATAAAGGTATTTTTCACTTGATTCTTTTCAGAGTTATTTGCCAAACTGATGTCCTATCACCCACTAGTACTTTAGTGTATATTTCTTAAGCATAAGGACATTTTCCTACATAACCACAAAATAGCCGTTAACACCAAGAAATAAAGAATGGTAGTTACCTACCCAGAGGCCCACTCAAGTTCTAGCCATGGAAGCTGTGCCCTGTGCCAACATTGCTATAACAGCCCAGCCCTTGGTGAGAAGGCATCTAGGCAACCCCTCTGGGAGCAGCTGTGACCGCAGCTCCAGCTACACAAGGGCAGGCCCAGGCTGAGGACTGCAGCCAGGGCATTAGCAGCTCCAGCCTCTGGGGATCACTTCGACATGTGGGGACTTAGCCCTCCGTTCTTTTCCTCTTCCAGCTCTTCCCACACTGTGTAACTAACCACTTTCCTCTGGAGTTGAGAAACTCTTTTCTGGACTGGATCTGGCTGATGTATGGACCACAGAGGAAGACAGCAAAGGTTTCATTGTGAACGTTGCTGACTGTCACGAGGAGTCACAGGTACGGGGCTGCGTGCTCAGTTTCTCTGCCTCTGGGCTTTCATTAGGTTGACTCGTGAGTGTCTAGTCTTCTCTCTCCAGGCATAGTAAGCCAGACTGCACTTCCCACCCACTTTGAAGCTGGGGCCACGTGATTTTCTTTGGCAAGAGATGCTGCCAGGAGGGTGCCTCAGGCGCCCAAGCACAGTTCCTCCTTGGGTTGTGCTGGCCACAAGGTCAGTCTGTTTTCGAGCGATCACAGTGAAGACCTTCTATCTGCTCACAGCAAACCTGAACCATGAGCAAGAAATAAATATTGTTGTTTCAAGATACTTTGATATGGGATCTGTTCGTTACATTAGTAGAATCAAGACTGACCTGACGCACAGACGGACCGTGGACTTGGGGCTTCCTGAGGATTGCTCATCCCCAGAGCAGCAGCGTGTTTAGATGAGGCCGTGGATAGCACTTTCTCATATAAGTTTCTATTTCTGGAAAGTGGACCCATGTTACTTCCTGCCCTTCCAACCTGCCCCTGGAGGGGGATTGCCTGCCACTCATGCACACGGTGTCCTCATTTCTTGAAGATTTGCAGCAGGTAAAGCTGCTGGCGTTTGGGAGAGCACGTGGTGGTGTCCGAGGATCCTCTCTCCCAGGTCAGCATGAGAGGCTTCTATGAGATGAGACCTGTGCTTTTTAGAGTCTCTTTGTTATGTTGTGGGGCTTTGTAGAAGACAACCCAGCCTCCTCAAAAATAGATGAAGGGGCCAAGGAAGCCCCCTCCCCACATCCTGGCAGCTAGGATCATGTGATGCCAGCCTCACCAATCAGGTGCTCTTTCCCAGGACTGACTCCCCGGACAGGGAATGTTACAAAGAAGAGGGGCAGTTGGGAGGCTGTGGGTAGTGGAGTGCAGCTCGGAAGAGTTAGGAAGCAGAGGCGTGTCCTAACCAGATGGTCCCTGGAGGGCTGGGGGCTGTGCCTTCCCCACCTCCTGTGACCTTGCTCATCGCCCAAACCTGGTCCTCAGTTCTGCAGAGATTTTACACGTGGTAGGCACCTGCCACATTCCATTTCTTTGTAGGAGCCCCTTCGTTTTTTGCAGGCAAGCCTGGGTTTGTGAAGTGAGGGGATGCATTTCAGGAGCATTGAGCTTGAAAAGTGCTCGGTGAGTGTCAGCTTCTGTGATATGCTCACGTCACCCTGCACGTTGACCCTTTCCAGACCAAATGAGCAAACAAGGCACCACATCCTGTCCAGCCTTGGGTCACACGAGCGGCTGGAATGACCTGACTGATGAAGACACCCTGCCTAGCTTCGAGGCCCAGGTGCTGGTGCGATTAAGCTGTCTTCAACAGCTCCTGTGCGTGGCACCTGGTGGCGGGCACTAACAATACCCACCATGGGCCATCTGTGAAGTCGACTGAAGATAAAGACAAGGAAGCGAGGCCGAGAGCTGGAGGGGAGGTGGGGAGACTGGGCCGCGTGTTCTGTGACCGTCTGCACTTCCACTTCCAGAGATGGACTCAAGGGACATCTGCCTGGTGACAGCTACCTCAAGGGACAATGTCTTGCCTGAGGACAAAGTCCTGGACTGGGAATCCTGCTTGGGAGCTGGTCCTGCGCCACCACCAGAACACAGCAGCAGATCCTCCGCACAGGAGGCTCAGTGGGGAGAAGAATGAGAGAGCAAATGGATGCTTCTCTGAAAATTCTCAAGAGAAAGGCGTTCCGCCCCGTCAGGTATGATCACCACCGCCACCGATATCACAAAGCGTGATTCACATGCGTGACACAAAATTTGACATTTTGCCTTGGTTCACACTGTGCATTTTCTGACTCATGCTAAAGGAAAAGTTTCTTTCCTCTCTAAGCAAAGTCGATGGACACAACATATACACAGCACCTTTTATGATGGATATTTTTTAAGGAAAACATTATGTCTGTTATAAGCCTTTTTCTTTTTGGAAAATTGAGAATGAAAGAGAAAAGGTTATAGATTATCATTCCTGAGAAAAAGAAGATATTTACAGGGAACTTTTGGTTTAAATTTTGGCATTTTATAGCTTTCCAATAAAGACACACCAAGTACAACCCCGAGTGTCACTGCCAGGGCTACAGATACCTGGTGTCCCAGATGACACCCTGGGTTTGAGATCTGGTATCAAACAGTAATTCACTGTGACAAAACAACATGGCCTCACTGCAGTTTAATCTAAATTGAGGGACAAATTCAATCTTAAAGGAAGAAACATGATGCGGTCCAGCTGCTTGACTTTCAGACCACGAGGGCAGAGTCCAAGGGAAACTGCAGCTCTCCAAGCCCAGGCCTGGCAGCCTCCCGCTTCTCCTCTCCTGTCCTCCACAGCCTCTCTGCATGCCTTGCACTCTTTCTATTTGTACTCTTTTTCTTTTGTTGGAACCAAGTTACGTGGTGGAAAATGTCCTGTGAACACTAGAATGATTCCAGGATCTATCACAGGCGGGTTTGCTCGGATCTTCACCTTGTGGAAGCAGGAGCTTGCAATCTTTTACATTTTTTGGTTAAATTAGCTTCTCTGGTATCCTCCCATTCCCCCAGTGTACCCAGACAAGTCACAGGTCTGAGCATCTCTGGTGTCCCTGGCTTGTCCTCTGAGGAATTGCTGACCTAAGAGATGGAACTTCCAGCCCTTTGCTCGTCAGCATGAGGTCCAGACAATGGCAGCCTAAACTCTTGCTGAATTGATCCTGACTTATAAACAACTGGATGCTTCTCATGTCTTTAGCTGCTTTAGAAAAACAGCTTCCGCAGCTTTCAACCTTCCTAAAGCCAGCAGTCTGAGAGGCGCTGCCTCGTAGGGCTGACCCTGCTGGTCTTGGTGCGGGACTTCCTTCCTGGCTGACCATCAGCTCTGCAGCCTCATTGAGGAGAGAGTGCTCTGCATGCACTAGAGAACGGAGTCTCTGAACACACAAGCAGGGGAGTAGGAACGTAACTGTGGTGGGCTTAGAGTCCAGGGTTGTTATGGGCAAAAGCACACACACAGCGTTCAACTCCCAGTTCTTGTCTGCTGGTGGAAATTCCGCATGCCCCGTGACCCGGTTTTCCTTTTTTAGATATCTGCTCTTCAGATACACCTCCACATGGATGTAGAAAGTCACAAAGAATGCCACTCTCTCCTGGGTAACAGAGGAAACTGAGTAGTCGGCAAAATCTTGACTAATTTTGAGCTGTCATCAAGCTGAGTTTGCAAGGCCACCTGGTCATCTGAACCTCCAAAAGTGACAAACAATTCCAAGGAGAGTGGGGAACACAGAGTCAGAAGAAGTCACCTACAGGGTCAGCGCGTGGTGAGAGGCCTTCTCGCGCACTCTCCTGCTCCTTTGCCTCTGCCTCTGCTGCTGCTCACAGGGCAAGTCGGGCCAGTGCAGAGACCCACAAGACCCTGGCTTGGTGGTGCAGACACACAGCCATGGGGGATGGCAAGAGCAGGTGCCAGGGGACAGGCACAGAGCCCCACCTGCTTCCCTAGCCCTTTAAGAAGCAGATGTATGGAGTCCCTGGAAGAGGACAGGAAGAGGACACAAAGATCCATGATCACTCAAAGAAGGGACAAGGACATTTCCCCTCATTGACAAGTGGCAAGAGCCTCCACCAATATCCAAAGGAGTTGTACCAGCACAGGTGAGAGGCAGATGCTCCTTTCCAAGGGCTTCCACAGAGAGAGGCAAAGTTTCGCTGCTCCGGGAAGAGAGGCTAACGCTGAGGAAGTCTCACCCCTGTTGCTGGCCAAAGGCCTTGCCCAACTGAAACCTGACCAGTATGAGAGAGAAACCATGGTCTCCCCACAAGGCCAGACCCAGTAACAGCAGCCTCAGTCTAGCGTCGGGGAAGGGGAATCCCTGAGTGACAAAGGCCCTCTGGGGTGCAGACGTGCAGGGACCAACAGCCAGGGAGGGTCCACAGCAGCACCAGCCTTCCAGCCCTGAGGCACAGGCACTCTCCGTGGGCTGTCATGCATGAACTGTGTACCTGTGCAAACTCACGGTCAGTGGGTGCCTTCTGCTCTACCCTGTCCATGCTGCTGGCCTAGGGTAACTAAGCTTTTTCATTTCCACGCCACTGTGCTGATTTTCTGGCCAGTCTGTTGCTCTGTTGCTCATCCTGGTAGGATAGCAGCCTGCAGTGGGCTGAACCCTTGCTCCAAGTGTTTGCCACTGGATTGCTGCTGCTTCGGACAGCACCCCAGGAGCAGGGTTTTGTAGTTTGTGCTGTTTTGGATCTGGAAAGTTCCCCCAAAACTCAGGTATGTGAAGACTTGGTCCCCAAGGTAGAAATGTCCTGAAGTGGGGTTAATGGACCACTGGGAGGAGGGGAAACTGTGGGAAAATAGGTCATGGTCAGAGGAGTGAGTCACAGAGGACATGCCCTTGGGGACTATATCTTGTCCCTGGCCCCTTCTGTTCTGGCCCCCTCCTGGCTACCATGAGTTGAGTAGCTTTCTCTTGTCAAACCCATCTGCTATGATGTTCTGCAATGGAGATCATGGACCGAAGCCTCTGAAACTGTGAGTTAAAATAAACTTTTCTCCTCTCATTTGTTCTCGTCAGGGGTTCTGGATGCAGTGATGGGAAACTGACTCATACAGTGTGTTTGCCTGTTTTGCTCTACTCCAAACTGAGTTAATCCCTCTGGAACAAAGCTGCTGGTGTCCATGGCTTGCTGCACATTCCTCACTGATGGAGTTGGACAGGGTGGGATCAGCCTGCTGCAAGGTCCCCAGAGTCTCTCAGGAATCTTGTCTGGAGTGTCGTAGGTTTTCATGAATAACCATTTCTCAATTTGCTGTATATTTCTTGTTAACTTACAGAGCCCTAAAATTGTTGTTGTTTTTTTAAAAAAAATATTTATGTCTAGTGATTGTTTCTTTAGGGGAATAGGACTTTGCTGAGCTCCCCACTTTGCCATACTAAAAAAAAAGCCTTGTAGCTAGCTTCTAGCTACCTTGACTTCCTCTCTTTCTTCCTCTTTCTACTCCCTTCTTCCCTCTCTTCCTCCTCCCTCGCTTCCTCTCTCTCTTCCTGATTTTTTCCAAGCAATGAAACAGGATCTTACACATGCTAGCCAAGTGCCCTACCCACAAGGTTTACCCCCAGCCCTAGTTTTCTTAAGGTAGAATCTTGGATCATGGATTTGAAGAGTTCTTTGCTAAAATAAGCATTTGATGCCATTAATTTTCCTCTAAGCACTGCTTTAGCCGTATCTCATAAATTTTGATATGTTATTTTCATTTTTATCCAAATCAATGTATTTTTAAAAACTGGTTTCCTTTCAGAGAAATGTGATTTCCAAATATTTGGGGAATTTACCACATGTATTTGTTATTGTCTCCTGGTTTAATTTGATTTTGTTCAGAGCATGTAGTTTGTATGATTTCAATCCTTCTAATTTATGGATTGATTCTTTCTTTCTTTCTTTTTTTTGGGTCCTGAACATGGTCTCTCTTGGTAAATGTTCCATGTGTACCTGAAGTGAGTGAATATTTTGTGCTCGAAATAGTTTTCTATTGATGCTAATGAACACAGTTGTATAGAGTTCATTGGGTCTTCTATATTTTTAAAATTAATCTTCTGTCTCTTTGTTTTATCAATTATTGACAAAAGTGTGTTGCAAGTTCCACTATCCCTGTGGATTTCTCTACTTCTCATTTCGGTTTTATCAGTCTTTGCTTCAAGTATGTTGGTGATCTATTATTAAGTGCGTAACAATTTGCACTGCTGTTTTGAGTCGGCCCTCTCATTATTGATTATCCCTATTTATCCTTGGTAACATTCTTTGCTCTGAAATTGACAATACCTCCTGATATGCAGTTTTACTTTTGGCAGTTTCAGTTACCTGTGATTAAGAGCATTCTAAAAAGTATTAAGGGGAAATTTCAGGAATGAACAACTCACAAGTTTTAAATTTCCTTTTTGAGTACTGTTATAAAATCTCATGCTGTCCTAGCTGAAATGTAAATGATCCCTTTTAACTAGCATATCATGATGTGTATGCGGTCTATTCCATGGCAACTGGAGGGAGTGAGGAAGGACAGAGATAGAGAGACAAGGAGGGAGCATGTTCACATAAATTCATTACAGATTATTATTTGTTATGATTGTTTTATTTTATTATTATTTATTGTTGTTAATTTCTCCCTTTGCCTAATTTATAAATTAAACTTTTCTGTAAGTATGTACATGAAAAACCAGTCTAAAAGATGTTCCTCAACTTGTGATGAGATTATGTCCTGATAAATTCATGTAAGTTGAAAATATCATCAGTCAAAAATGAACTTAAGCACCCCACCAATCTGTCGATCCATGCTGGAACTCAGACCTAGACCCAGGACCACCCGCACTGACCCATAGGAGCCCAGGCCCAGGTCAGGCCCAGGACTGCCCCTACTAACCTGTGTGAGATCCCAGGCCTAAGACCATCCCCATGCAGAGTGGAGATCCATGCTGTGGCTCCCTATTTACCAACACACCACTCCCCAGCCTGCATCCATCTTGGAACACTGCAGCCATCGCCATAGCCCTCCCCACGTAGTAGCCTCCATGTTGGGACAACAGACAGGACCTAGAGGCAGCTGCCCAGCTGCCTACCACTGCACGGCATGCCACAGTGTGGCATCTCTGAACAGGCAGCTCAAAGTCATTGTAAGTCCCACCCTTTAAGCCCCATCTCTGAAAGTGGTTGCATCCATCTTGGGCCACCCCCAATGCTATCTGGAGTTACTTCCACTAATGCCACCACTATCTTTAGTTCCAGTAGCATCCATCTTGGGACACCTGCCAGGGACTGGAAATGAACACCAAGGTGAGGCATGGGTAATCTGCAGGGTCACTACAAGATTATAGGGTAGAAACTGCAATACCTCAGATCTGCACTGCAAGAAAGGAAGACACATAGACAATATGAAAAAACAAGAGAAGAAAGTGACCCAAACAAACCAAGGTATTACAATAATAGAACCCATGGACAGCACAGTAGATGAATTGTCAGAGAAGGGGCTTAGAATGTACATAATTAAAATGATGTGCAAATTAAGGAATGACTTAAGTGAACAAATACAGATGAAAATTGATCACTCCACCAAAGAGATAAGGAAGCAAATACAGGTAGCAAAAGATTACTTCAAGAAAGAGATAAAGATTCAGGAAAAAAAAACAATCAGAAATCCTTGAAATGAAGGAAACAATAAACCAAAAAAACTCAATAGAAAGCATCACCAATAGACTAGATCACTTGGAAGACAGACAACAAAGACAAAATATGCAATCGTGAAAAATAAAGCTGATCACACAGTGAAGATGGTAAGAAACCATGAACAGAACATCCAAGAATTATAGGATAGTATCTAAAGACCAAATCTAAGATTTATCAGGATAGAGGAAGGTACAGAGTTTCAAATCACAATATCTTCAATGAAATAATATCAGAAAATTTTCCAAACATGAAGAATGAATTGGAAAATCACAGCACACCAAAATTACAACAGATCTACACCAATGCATGTTATAATAAAAATGACCAGCATACAGAATAAGGATATAATTTTAAAGGCCACAACAGAGAGGAATCAGATTACATATAGAGGGAGACCAATTTGGATATCAGCAAAATTTTCAACCCAGACACTAAAGGCCAGAAGATCCTGGAACAATATATACCAAGCTCTGAAAGAAAATGGATGCCAACCAAGAATCTAATATCCAGCAAAATTAAGCTTCAGATTTGATGATGAAATTAAAACTTTCCATGGTAAACAAAAGTAAAAAGAATTTACTGTGAGAAAGCCTGCACTACAGAGCATTCTCAGCAAAATATTCCATCAGGAGGAAATAAAAACTAACAATCCAAATCTGCAAAGGGAGGAACTACACTGAAGGGAAGGCCAGTCAAAGGAGAAACCAACTCAAGTTAAAAACCAAAAATAAATCAAAAGGACCAGGAATACAAATCATATTTCAATAATAACCCTGAATGTGAATGACCTAAACTCATCAATTAAAAGACATAGACTGACAGATTAGATTTAGAAAAAAAAAGACCCAACAATATGCTGCCTTCAAGAGACTCATGTCACAGGAAAAGGCATCCATAGACTGAAGATGAAAGAGTGGGGAAAAACATGTCCCTCACATAAACCGTGTAAACCAGCAGGAGTTTCCAGATATCAGATAAAGTCCACATATCAGATAAAGTAGACTTCAAACAAAAGTTAGTGAAAAGGGATAAAGAAGGACATTTCATACTTCTTAAGGGAATCATACATCTACAAGACATAACAATAGCAAATATCTATGCCCCAAACAATGGGGCATCTACATATATCAAACAAATCCTTTTTGACTACGAGAATTAAAAGACCACAACACAATAATACTGGGTGACTTTAACACACCTCTCTCACCACTGGATAGATCTTCCAAACAAAAACTAAACAAAGAAACTATAGAACTTAATAAAAGAATCAATAATTTAGACTTAACAAACATACATAGAATATTCCATCCATTCACATGTGAATATACTTTTTTTCTCAGCAGCACATGGATCCTTCTCTAAAACAGACCATATGTTATGCCACAAAGCAAGTCTTAGCAAATACAAAAAAATAGAGATACTAACCTGCCTTCTATCTGACCATAATGGAATGAAATTAGAAATCAATTATAAAATTTAAAAAAGAAACTACTCCAATACCTGGAGACTAAATAATATGCTATTAAAGGATGCATGGATAACAAAAGACATCAGGGAGGAGATAAAAAAAATTCTTAGATGTAAATGAGAACTCCCATACCAGATATTAAAATCTCTGGGACACTATGAAGGCAGTGCTAAGAGGAAAGTTCATTGCACTAATATCATTCATTAAAAGAAGAAAAAGTCAACAAATAAACAACCT
Source organism: Xerus rutilus (assembly GCA_028644305.1). Lineage (NCBI taxonomy): Eukaryota > Metazoa > Chordata > Mammalia > Rodentia > Sciuridae > Xerus > Xerus rutilus. Next base: position 5,855,846 of record CM053406.1, on the reverse strand, counting down.
GACACTACATCTCAAAATCCTAGAAAAAGAGGAACAAACCAACACCAAAAGAACAATAATACAGGAAATAATTAAAATCAGGGCTGAAATAAATGAAATTGAAACAAAAGAAACAATTCAAGAAATTGACAAAACAAAAAGCTGGTTTTATGAAAAAACAAAATTGACAAACTCTTAGCCACCCTAATGAAAAGGAGAGAGAAAACTCAAATTACTAAAATTCATGATGAAAAAGGAAACATCACAAGACACTATTGAAATACAGAAGACAATAACTATTATCAAAATTTATATTCCAGTAAAATAGAAAACCTTGAACCCACCAACAACTTTCTAGAAGCATATCATTGTTGAATCAGGAGGACATACACAATTTAAACAGATCAATTTCAAACAAGGAAATGGAAGACACCATCAAAAGCCTACCAACCAAGAAAAGTCAGTGACCAGATGGATTCTCCACTGAGTTCTACAAGACCTACCAAGAAGAATTAATACCAATACCTCTCAAATTATTCCATGAAATAGAAAAGGAGGGAACCCTTCCAAACTCATTCTATGAGGCTAGTATCATTCTGATACCAAAACCAGGCAGAGACATATCAAGGAAAGAAAATTTCAGACCAATATCCCTGATGAACATAGATGCAAAACTTCTCAATAAAATTATGGCAAATTGCATACAAAAATATATTAAAAAACAGTGCACCATAATCAAATGGAGTTCATTCCAGGGATGCAAGGTTGGTTCAACATACAGAAATCAATAAATGTAATCCATCACATCAATAGACTTAAAGATAAGAATCATATGATTACATCAATTGATTCAGAGAAAGCATTTGACAAAATGCAACATCTTTTCATGTTCAAAACACTAGAAAAACTAGGGATAGTAGGAACAAACCTTAACATTGTAAAAGCTATCTATGCTAAACCCAAGGCCAACATCATTCTAAATTGAGAAAAATTGGAAGCATTCTCTCTAAAAATGAGAACAAGACAGGGATGCCCTCTTTCACCACTTCTATTCAATATAGTCCTTGAAACTCTAGCCAGAGCAATTAGACAGATGAAAGAAACTAAAGGGATATGAATAGGAAAAGAAGAACTCAAACTATTACTATTTGCCAATGACATGATTCTATAGTTAGAGGATCCAAAAAACTCCACCAGAAAATATCTAGAATTAATAAATTCATTCAGCAAAGTAGCAGGATATAAAATTGATACCCATAAGTCAAATGTATTCCTATACATCAGTGATGAATCCTCTCAAAGAGAAATTAGAAGAACTACCCCATTCACAATAGCCTCTAAGAAAATAAAATACTTGGGAATCAATTTAACAAAAGAGGTGAAAGACCTCTACAATGAAAACTACAGAACGCTAAAGAAAGAAATTTAAGAAGACCTTAGAATATGGAAAGATCTCCCATGTTCTTGAATAGGCAGAATTAATACTGTCAAAATGACCATACTACCCAAAGCGCTATACAGATTCAATGTGATTCCAATTAAAATCCCAATGTCATTCTTTATGTAAATAGAAAAAGCAATCACAAAATTCATTTGGAAAAATAAGAGACCCAGAATAGCCAAAGCAATCCTTAGCAAGAAGAGTGAAGCAGGAGGCATCAGAATACAAGACCTTAAACTATACAACAAAGCTATAGTAACAAAAACAGCATGGTATTGGCACCAAAATAGACTTGTAGACCAATGGTATAGAATAGAAGACACAGACACGAACTCACATAAATACAGTTATCTCATACTAGACAAAGGTGTCAAAAACATAGATTGGAGAAAAGATAGCCTCTTCAACAAATGGTGCTGGGAAAACTGGAAATCCATATGCAGCAAAATGAAACTAAACCCCTATCACTCCCCATGCACAAAACTCAACTCAAAGTGGATCAAGGACCTAGGAATTAGAGCAGAGACCCTGTGCCTAATAAAAGAAAAAGTAGCCCCAAGTCTTCATCGCATCAGATTAGGCTACGACTTCCTTAACAAGACTCCTAAAGCTTAAGAAATAAAATCAAGAACCAATAAATGAGATGGATTCAAACTAAAAAGTTTCTTCTCAGCAAAAGAAACAATCAATGAGGTGAACAGACAGCCTACATTCTGGGAACAAATTTTTGCCATAGGCACATCAGATAGAGCACTAATCTCCAGGATATATAAAGAACTCAAAAAACTTAACACCAAAAACAAACAAAAAACAAAACAAAACAAAACAAAAAACTCAATCAACAAATGGGCTAAGGAGCTGAACAGATACTTCTGAGAAGAAGAAATATAATCAATCAACAAACATGAAAAAATGTTCAACATCTCTAGCAATTAGAGAAATGAAAATCAAAACTACTCTAAGATTTCATCTCACACCAGTCAGAATGGCAGTTATCAAGAATACAAGCAACAATAAGTGTTGGCAAGGATGTGGGGGAAAAGGCACACTCATACATTCCTGGTGGGACTGCAAATTGCTGCAACCCATCTGGAAAGCAGTGTGGAGATTCCTTAGAAAACTTGGAATGGAACCACCATTTGACCCAGCCATCCCACTCCTTGGTCTATATCCAAAGGACTTAAAAACAGCATACTACAGTGACACAGCCACTTCAGTGTTTATAGCAGCTCAATTCACAATAGCTAAACTGTGGAACCAACCTAGATTCCTTTCAATAGATGAATGGATAAAGAAACTGTGGTACATATACACAATGGAATATTACTCAGCAATAAAAGGGAATAAAATTGTGGCATTTGCGGGTAAATGGATGGAGTTGGAGAATATCATGCTAAGCGAAATAAGCCAGTCCCACAAAACCAAAGGCAGAATGTTTTCTCTGATAAGTGGATGCTGATTCATAATGGGGGGGCAATGGGAAGAATGGAGGAACTTTGATTGATTGGTCAAAGGGGAGGGAGGAAAGGGAGAGGACATGGGGGCAGGAAAGATGGTGGGATGAGATGGACATCATTGCCCTAGGTACATGTATGCCTGCACATATGGTGTGACTCTACATTGTGTACAACCAGAGAAATGAAAAGTTGTGCTCCAGTCATGTACAATGGATCAAAGTGCATTCTGCTGTCAAGTACACCTAATTAGAATAAATAAAATAAATAAATAAAATGTTATGTAGCCTGAAAAAAAAATGAACTTAATACCTCAATAAACTCATCATGAAATTAGAACCATTGCAGGTCCAGAAGCTTCTTGACTTCTAATGGGATTATGTACAGATAATGTGCCTCAAAGTCAGAATATTTTAAGTTGAATATCATCAGTAGTGACCATCTGTATGGAGTTCAGTGCTGTCCAAAAAGGGACCTGAGAGGCCTGAGAACCTATCCCCATAGATAAGGAGGGACCACTATATTTTGTCTAATGTATTTGTCTTGACCCTTCATAGTTCTTTTGATAGGTGCCCTAATAACACGTGTTTTCCCCATATTTTACGCTCAGCCTCGTGTGAGTGTATGTATGTGTGTTTGCACATACATTTTAATTGAATTGTTTAGATCACAGGTCAGCCAACTGTGGCCCTTGAACCAACCCCACCACCTGGTTACAAGTATCCTCGGCACGCAGCGCTGCCGATTCACTGTGAAATGGCCACGACAGACATTTTGCTCCGGCAGCAGAGTTACATCATTGCTGCAGAGATCATATTGTGTAAGAGATTTTTTAAGGCCTAAAATATTTATTGTATGGCCTTAACAGGGATCTCTGGTTTAGATCATTCACACTTATTCTGATTATCAATATGCTTATGTTTAAATCTATTATCCATCTGCTTTTGTTTGCTTCTTATTTGTTTCTCCCCCTGCTTTCCCTATCTTCTTTTACATTGACTATTTTTAATAATTTAGTTTTAGTTTCCAGAACTGGCTTCTTAGCTATATTTCTATCTGTGTATGTAAGATCGCCCTGAGGTTTACTATATGTCTTACATCTATCAAATCTACCTTCAACTATCATCCTGCTACTTTTAGTGAGATATCACACCCATTGGGATAAACTTAGGGTGGTTTCTTCTCATGCCTCCCTTTTTTGACCTTTCTGCATCTATTCTGATAAATGTTACTTTGTCCTAGTTGTTAACCCCATGATACATTTTATTCTTTTTGTTTTAAAGAATCAGTACTTAAATCTCATTTTCAAAAATAAGTAGTATCTTTTGCTCAACTTTTTAGGTTTCCAAAAGATAGTCTCTTTCTCCCAGTGTGGTCTTTAACAATAAATTTTGATGACATTTCAATTTCAGAATCCACAAATGGAAATTCTGTACCATCCAGGCCCTTTCTGGGCTCTCCCCCTGTGACATCATGTTCAGCCCCCCTTGAGGAGCATGCAGCCATTCCACCCTATAAATCAGGAGGTGAGCGACGCATGTGGTGGCCTCACAAGGCACTGATGCTGGTGCTTACGAGGAGGAAAGAAACTATTAATCATTATCATGGTCAATTTCCATGATTCCTAAAGGTTTGCTGTGAAAATTCAATCAAGAAATGGGAAATGGAAAAGATCGGCAGTTTCCCTATTTGCCAGCTGGTGAGTGACTTGGACCACTCTGGCTCTGGTTGAAATGAAGACCAATCTGTTACTCAAGCACCAGCAGCTCCATTCCCCGCTTCCCATCACGCAAGGCAAAGAGAACCTTTTAAAAGTCAGTTGTTTGTGGTATAAGAACCCCGACTTGGGTCATGTAAAATGTGTGTAATGGGAAAATGTACCATTTGGCCAGAGGGGACATTAGCTTTTTACACTGGGCAGTAACTGCCTGCTCATAGCCCTGAAGGGCACTTCTAAGCAATATCCTCGAAAAGGTCACTGAGAACAGAGGCAGCCAGGGCCTTGGGTGCAAGACAGTCAGACACACAAAAGACTTGTCTCCCTGTCCAGTTCTTAAAGGTGTTAAAGTATTGCAGGGTTAGAGGTTTTCTTTTTCTTTTTCTTTTTTTATTATTCTTGCTTCAGAGCCACTTTCCTTGTGTAAATGCTGGCTTCTTTACACATCTTCAGGTTTAAGAGAAGTAAGGAAACGGTCCAGCTGAGTTGGGTATTGTATTTCATCTCTAGATTTGTTACAGTTGTTCTTTCCATTAAGCTCTACATCTTTTAGTTGAAATTTACTTTGAATTTCCCCTCCATAAACCACCTTCTCAAGTTAACAGTGTGGTGGGACTCACCCCTTCTATGATGTGTGACTTGCAGGAGCCTGAGACAGAGGCAAACTGGAACTGGGCCAGTGCGTGAGCCATGTGATACTGATGGCTCTCTGATACACTACTGCCTCTTAAACATGCTCACAGGAGATTATCTGTTTTTATTTGAAAGCAACGTTCACTGGGCGCTTATCTTGATCAAGGAGTGGTACAGTATTATTATCCATTAGATGTCAGATCAGTGAAGATAATGAAACTACAACAACTAGATTGCTTAAGATCTTAAGCATCCAACTTGGTGTCTACATTGACAAGACCAATATGATAAGAGTCAAATCTTCCCTTGTCCCTGAGATGTGTTTAAAGTGTCTGTCAGTGGAAAACGGAGTTGCATTTTGGATTATTATGTATGAAACAGTGGACATTGAACACAGCCCAGGCGTTTTATCATCATTTAGAAAATGCACAAAACCAGCATCTGCTCTGCTCTTTGTCTTTCTCCTGGGCATGGCTGGAGCAATCACAGGTGGCTTGTCATGGTTTGAGTACGAGGTGTTTCCCAAAAGCTCTTGAGATGATGCAGAATATTCAGAGGCACAAGTTTACGTTTGAGAGCTGCAGCCTAATCAGCCAGTTAATCCATTTGATGGATTAATAATTTGAAAGAACTGCAGTGCTGAGTGGTGACTGTGAGCAGGAAGGGTGTGGCTGGAGGAAGTAGGTCACTGGGGGGGGGTGCCCTTGGGGTTGTATTTTGTACCTGACTCCCAGCTCCCCACTCTCTTGGCTTGACAGCCACCAAGAGCTGAGCAGCACTCCTCACCACACCCTCCTGCCAGAATTGTCCTGGCTCACCTCAGGCCCACGGCAATGGACTGAACCTATGAAATTGTGAACCCCAAATAAACTTCTCCTCCTCTAAGTTTTTCTTGTCAGATATTTTGGTCACAGTAGTACAAAGTGGACATATGGAGCATTCAGCAGTATGAGAAACAGACAATTCATTTCATATAGGACATTTCATTTTAGGTTGATAATTACAAATTAAAATGTTCTAATAATTCACTCAAAGCTCTTAATAGCAAATCAGCAGGCCAAATACAGAAACACATTTTAAAAAGGCTTCCTATTACCCAAGCTCTCAAATTTCCCTTCTCACATGGAAAGCCTTCAGAGTAAAAGTGCCCATTACGTCTGACTCATGTCCACGCCAGTATAGACAGCGGCCAAGGCCAGCGCCTGCCCACCTCCCCCGCCCTGCGGCCAGAGACCATCCCACTGTATGCCCACTGTCTGCATAGAGAGAAGCTCCCTTTCTTGCACCACGGACAATCTGGAAGGTACAGAAAAGTATGAAATGTAAAGTCCACACGCCCATGACATGCGCACACGGTCTCCTGCCCTGCAGCACCGCAGTGGACAGTGGGTGTGTAAGAAGTTGTCTTTTCTGGTGGAAACACAGGAGGGAGGTGAGCAAGGGTCCACTCATGGCCTCTTCCTGGACCAGGACAAGAATCAGAATCCGTCTGGTTTGACTTTCCTGTTAAGATTAGTGATGGCACCTGTCTGGGGCACTCGCCTGAGAAATTCAAGAGCCTCCAGAGAAACGGCCTGGTGCTTTATCCGTACCAGTCACAGGAGGTCTTGGGGATACTGGAAACATGGGTGCTCAGGTAAATGCACCCTTTATCCCCCTCCCCTCCCTCAGGGTCACATCTGCCTATAGTCTGGGAATGACCTCAAAACCCCAGAATGTGTTTCACTAAAAGCTCTGTAGTCTCGAAACTGCAAAGAGCTGTGTGCTTCATAAAGCATATGACCAAGGCGAGGGAGGATCTTTGCACCAGCTGAGAACTCTGGCTTTGAGCCCTTGGGAAGCCTAGGTAGGGCAGCCGCTGTGCCCAGCATGGAGTGGTCATTTGAGGTCTGGTGGGGGCAGCACCTGGCAAGAGCAGCAGCAGGACCGGGGTGTGGGCCTGTGGCTCCCCTTGCAGCCAGCCTGAGCACTCCTGGGCATGCGGAGGGCGAGAAGGGCGCTGCCCACACTCACTTGTGGGCACAGGTGAAAGGCAATGAATGGCTGGTTAAGAGTCAGTGCACGCTATTCTTGGAATAGGAGCCCTTGCAGTAGGAATCCTTTGTCTTAGTGCTGTTTCTCTGAAATCTGTGGTGGCCGAAGGGTCCTCTTTTTGACACTGAGAATTAGGAATGTTTTTATCTTTTACTGGGCATTTGTAGCTGCTGTCACAGGGAGGAGTTTCAGAGCTCTCTGGGAGCTGTTTCCCTGAAGCATTCCAACTAAGCAAGAGGAACACAGGCAGCTGACCCTCCCTCTTGCCTGTCCACCACATGATATGTGACCAACATACAAGAATAGCCCAAGGAAATAATGGTGTTTGTTCGTGAGATTCGCAGAACTGGAAAGCACCTCGTGACCAGTCGAAGGGCAGCATCTGGCCCAGCCTTGCGAGGAGGCGCCCATCTGCCACCACCGTAAACCACCAGTCAGCTTCCAGACACAAAGGCTTTGTGACGAGAGGCCCCATGTTCTCACTGAGACGTTGCTTGGCAGGATCTCTTCCCTTCCTCGGCCCCTCATGGGTTGAAGAGTCTGGACCTTAGTTCTGCTGATGATTGGGTATGACAGCCATAAGAACTGGCTATCCGAGTGACCGCTGTGCTCATGGGTGGTCCTCAGACCCATGTTCTGGGGAGCAGGAGCCCTGGGTGTTCAGGCCCACTTCGCTGGCCCAGGGCTTCTGTGAATGCACCCTGGGACAGCTGCCTGCTGGGCATGGAGTTCTCAGCCTGGTGCCCTAGCCAGGCCAGGCTCTGGGGCCTGACAGGTGAAACACACCCTGGCTTCACGCCCTCTGCCAGCTCCTGCTCCTCCCCCCTCATGGCCTCTCTGGAGACCCCCCTACTAAGCACTCCCACGGGATTCAGATGAGCCACACGCTGCTTGAAAGAGCCCAGAGTGAGACCAAGGCCCCACTGGGAGCTGGCTAGAGACACAGGCCTCAGGCTGCTGTGGACGCTGTGGGTCCCCAGGAGGCCTGTCTGCATTTAGACCCAGGGGAGCAGGACTGAGGCTGAGGTCAGAAATCCCAGGGGACCTGCTGCCGGCACAGGTGTGCAGGGCCAGGAGCGAGCAGGACACATAACCTCCCCACAGTGCTCTATGAGAGAGAGCTCCTTTTAACTGAGGGACACACTTTCAAAAAAAAATCTGGGCTGGGATTATAGCTCAGTGGTAGAGCATTTGCCTTGCCTGCGTGAGGCACTGGATTCGATCCTCAGCACCACATTAAAATAAATAAAGATATTGTGTCCATCTCCAACTAAAAAAAATTAAAAATTAAATCTGCACAGGTGGCCAGAAACAAATATGTAAAAAAAGGCCATTTCTTGAGTAGGTGTGGCAGGTGGGACCCCACTGCTCCAGAGGTTGAGGTTTTTAAGACCCTACAAAGAAAAAAAAAACTTGGTTCTAATGTTTGGGTGGGGAAATGTGGTAAACTTGAAGTAAAGAGAAGTTAAACTAAATGCTCACAAAATAGGACAATATGCCCACCATATTGTCAAGCGGGCACTGTGACACCTGTCAGCCTCAGCAACGACCAGCAGCAGATCAGTTACAGACATAGCCGTGTGGAGTCCTGCCAGTCCAGGCTGCCTTAGTATGAGCACTGTGGTCACAGTGTCACAGTGGTCACCTGCAATTTTATTAAATCAATACGTATTTTATTGTATTTATTGCATGATGTGGTGAATTTTTTTAAAAAAATTATTTTGTTGGTTCTTCATAGTTATACCTGACAGTAGAATCAATTTTGATGTTATTATACAAGCATGGGATATGTCTTATTTTAATTAGGACCCATTCTTGTGGATGGGCACAATGGTGGGGTTTGCTTAGGTATTTTCATATGTGTACATGGGAAAATCATGTTAGATTTATTCTTCTGTTTTTCCTATTTCTATCTCTCTTTTTTCCTTTCATCCCCTTTGTCTAATCCACTGAACTTCTCCTTTCCTCCCTCCCTCTATTGTGGTTTAGCTTCCACATATACATGAAAACATTTGACCTATAGTTTTTGGGGACTGGCTTATTTCACTTAGCAGGATATTACTGGCAAATGCCATGAAGTCATTCTTCTTTATGGCTGAGTAATATTCCATTGTGTAGATATACCACAATTTCTTTATCCATTCATCTGTTAATGGGCATCAAGGCTGGCTCCATAGCTTAGCTATTGTGAATTATTCTGCTATAAATATTGATGAGGCTGTTTCACTGTAGTATGCTGATTTTAAATTCTTTCTGTATATGCTGAGGAGTGGGATAACTGGGTCAAATAGTGGTTCCATTCCTAGTTTTTTGAAGAATCTCCATACTGCTTTCCAGAGGAGTTGCACCAGTTTGCAGATGTGGTGAATTTTGAATGTGTTTGCTCTGCTGGGGCTTGGGGCTTTTTACATTCAAGAATAACCAAAGCTATAAAACACAAAGCGACTCTGGGAAGAGGCAGCACAGAGCCTGCTTTGCCCTGGAGGAGAGCGTGGGAGCCGAACCTGATGGTTGGCCTTGCCTCCTCCAGGCCATGAGAGCCCCTAGGCTTGGGGCAGGTGCAAGGATTTGGGATAAGAAGGTCAGGGAGAGGCAGCAAAAGGTGGGGCTCAGAGGCTTGGCTTTGCTACCTTGCTGCTCTCTTCTGAACTCTGTAGAGGGATAGGACCGGGAGCTGTGTCCTGCTCTGCTTCACGCAGGAGGCCCACTGATTGGTGCCTCCTTTTGCTCCCGTTGAACAGTGCACACTTTTAATTGAACCTAAAAGAGCTTGGGATGGTTTCAGTCTGAAGTGCCTGGTCGCAGGCTGTGGCTGCTTAGTTGCTGAACCTCCCCCAAGCTCACCCTAGCAAGGCCCAAACATTCACCCTTTGGCTGTTACGTACAGTGTGGTGTGGTAATTCAGGCTGCTTAGCTTCACTTATTTCCTTTCTAAAAAAATCAATTTATTAACTTAATTTTAACTCTGTTAAAGTATAATTCGCATACATAGAAACAGACCCCAGTAAAACGTGCAGTCTGGTTACCTTTGACAAATGCATGCATCAGCATAACCACCCTCATAACCCAATTATGGAATATTTCCATTACCCTACAATGTTCCTTTGCAGGCAGCTTGCTACTCCAGGCCAGGACGGATCTGCTCTGAGTGGTAGGACTTTTTCTAAAATTTCAGAGACTGCACCACTCGCTTTATGCTTTGTTGAGACAGTCTTCTTTAGCAATGCAGAAGGCTTTTGAAATGCATCCATTGCTATGGACCAAATGTGTCCCCCTAAAGTTCATACTTTAAAGCCAACCCCAAGGGTATTAGGAGTTGGGGGTCCTTGGGCATAATCAGGCCATAGAGGTGGAGCCCTCATGATGAGAGCCCCGTACAGAGAGGAGAGGACAGGATCTCTCTGCTGTCCACCCATGAAGATGTGCATGAAGCTGGGATGGCGCCTCACCAGCCCTGGGTCTGCAAACACCTTTACGTGGACTTCCAGCCTCCAGGTCAGTGATGAGTTCACCCCCGCTGCTGGGCTACTGCTCCACGATGCTCATACCGAAGCAGCCTGGACTGGCAGGACCCCACACGGCTGTGTCTGTAACTGATCTGCTGCTGGTCGTTGCTGAGGCTGACAGGTGTCCCACTGCCCACCTGAGCCACAGCTGGTTCATTCTACCCCGCACTCAGGGCCACTGGGTTGATTCTAGCTTTCGGCGGATCATCAAGAAGGATGCAATGAACACTAGTCTATTCCCATGCTTCCGCATCTCTGGGGAGATGCCAGCGTGGCTCACAGGAGTGCACACACTGCCCTCCTGTATTTTCTAAAAAGGTTTGTGGAAGATTATCTACTTTCTCCCCTAAGTACTTGACAGATTCCACCAGTGAAGTCTCCAGGCCTGGAGTCTCCTTTGTGGGGAGTATTTTAAAAAGTAGTTGCTTTGCAGTGTAACGTGTGCGTCATGAAATCTACCCACTCTGGAGAGGGAGTCTCGGTGAACTACACACCTCTTTGTGGCCAGATCCTGCCGATCATCAGGAAGCAATGGGCCCCGCTTCTGGATGGCTGTTTTACTTCTTTAACATTTCACAAAAATCAATTTCATAGGAAATGCTTTTTTTTGTGAGCAGCTTCTTTCATTTAATATGAAGCTTTAGAGATTCATCATGTTGTTCTGCAAGGCGTTTTTCTTTCCCTGTTCAGTGGGACTCTGCTTGATGGATGGACTGCAGTCTGCTCATCCACTGCTGCTGAGAGCTGGGAGTGTTCCCTGTTGCTGCACCATGGACAAGTCTTTGTGCAGATGTCTTCATTCTCTGGAAACAAAACTGCGGGGCAGATGACGACGACTTGTTTAATGTTTAAAGAAACTGATGAGCTTCTCTTCACCATGGCTGTGTGACTCTGCATTTGGATATGTGATGTGTGAAGGCTCCGGTTGCTCACGTTCTCACCAACAGTTGGTGTGGGTTTGAACCGTCGTGGTGTGTGTGCCATGTGTCCTGTTGCACTAGCACCGTGAAGCCGAGCGCCTTTCAGTGTGTGTGTTAAACACCCACCTGCCTTCCTTCTGTGGGTTCCACTCAGATCCTGTGCCCATGCTAAACTTGGCTTTTGTCCCCTCTTTACCCAGCTGTAAGAGGTCTTCCCATAATCCAGGCAAAAGTCCGTCATCTGCTTTGGCAGATTCATGATGTGGCTGTGCAGGTGCTCCCCTCAGTCTGTGCCTTACGTCTTCGTTTTTATTGGTGCTGTAAGCAAATGCTTTAAAATCTGATAAAGTCAAGTTACTCCTTTTTTAAAAATTAATTAATTAATTAATTAATTAATTTTACTTATGTGTACATGATAGCAGGATGCATTTTGATTCATTGCACACAGATGGAGCACAACTTGTCATTTCTCTGGTTGTACATGATGTAGAATCACAACATACCTGCAGTCATGCATGAAGCCAGGGCTGTGATGTGCACCTCATTCCACCATCTTTACTGTCCCCATGCCCCTCCCTCCCCATTTTGTCCATTTTTGTTCCAATACCACTCTACCTTATCATAGCTTGTATCTTAAAATCAGATATTATAATTTTTTCAACTCTGTTCTTCTTTTTGAAAATTGTTTTGTTTCTCTGGACCTTTGCCTGTTCACATAAACTGTAAGTTGGTTTGTCTATTTATAGAACGTATACTGGGATTTGGATTTGGATTTCTTGATCAATTTAGGAGACTAACATTTTGATATTGAGTTTTCTAATTCCAGAACACATATCTCTCCTTTTTAAAATTTTGTTTTGTTTGTTTGTTTTTTGGTACCAGGGATTGAACTCAGGGGCACTCGACCACTGAGCCACATCCCCAGCCCTATTTTGTGTTTTATGTAGAGACAAGGTCTCACTGAGTTGCTTAGCGCCTCGCCATTGCTGAGGAACTGCGATTCTCCTGTCTCAGCCTCCCAAAGTGCTGGGATTACAGGCTTGCGCCACCACCATGCCCTGCTTGTATCTCTCCATTTTTTTAGATATTAAGTTCTCTCAGCAATATTTTGTGATTCTCAGTGTTCAGGTCTTCAATGATTTTCCAAATTTTAATTGCTATTGTAATGATGTCTTAAAATATTTCATTTAAAAAATAAAATAAAATGTTTCATTTTCCATTTGTTTATTGCTATTATATAAAAATGCATTTGGTTTTTTATATTGATACGATATCATGTAGCCTTCATATATTCACTAATTACGTTCAGAACTTTTGGTCAATTTCTTAGGATTTTCTCAATGTGCAATCATAAATTCTGAGAATAAAACAATCTTATCTTTTAAAAGAGTCTGCATTACTTTTATTTATTTGACTTGCCTTAATGCATTGGCTAGGTCTGCAATGCAATGTTAACTGAAATGGTCAGAAAGAACATTCTTATTTTTCCTGGTCCTGGGAAGAAGGCATTCAGTCTTTCACAAGTAAGTGTGGCTGTTAGCTTTGTTTAGTTTTAGTTTTATTTTTTTTAAAATAGGTAATCTTTATCAAGTTGAGAAAGTCTCCCTCTCTTACTAGTTTAATCAGGGTGCATATTGAATTTGCCCAATGACTTCTCTGCATTGATTGAGGTAATCATATAGTTCCTTCCTTTATTAATCTGATTTAATTAAACTTGCATTCCTTTTATAAACTCTAGTTAGTCATGGGTTCAATTTACCAACCTTTTAAAATTAATAAGCTTTGTTCTTGAGAGCAGTTTTAGGTTCACAGAGAAACTGAGTGGAATGTATACAGTTCCCCTGTACCTGTGCCCCACGAGTGCACAGCCTCTCCACTGCACATGGGTCAGGGTCCATGAGCCTGCACGGACATGTCACCGCCCTGCCCCTGCCTGGAGTCCACACACCATTAGGGCTCCTTCCTGATGTGGCACCCTCTATGGGTTCTGACAAATGCATAATGAGGTGTGGCCATCATCGCAGTCTCACACAGGATGATTCTCACTAACAACTCTCCCTGTTTTTCCTGCTCATCTCTCCATTTACACAACCCCTGCAACACTGGTCTTGCTGTTCCCATAGTTGGAATCACATCATAGCTGCTTCAGATTTTCTTGACTCCCTCAGGATAATGCATAAATTTCATACCTCCAGGTATTTTGATGGCTTGGTAGCTTATTTCTCTTTATTTCTATTTAATTCCCTTGTGTACATGTGCCACAGTTAACCCACCATTCACTTACTAAAGGACATTTTGGTTGCTTCCAAAATTTAGAAATCATGAATAAAACTGCTATGAGCAAGCCGGATGTGGTGCCGTGTGCCTGTAATCCCAGCACTTTGGGAGGCTGAGACAAGAGAATCACAAGTTCAAAGCCAGCCTCAGCAACCATAGCAAGGTGCAAAGCAACTCAGTGAGACTCTGTCTCTAAATAAAACACAAAATAGTGCCAGGGATGTGGCTCAGTGGTCGAGTGCCCCTGAGTTCAATCCCTGGTACTAAAAAAAAAAAACAAAAACAACAACAACAACAAAAAACTGCTGTGAACACATCCACATATCTGCTTAATGAAGACATGAGTCTTCAGTCACTTTGGCAATCAGCAGCACCTTGAGTGTGGGTTGTGTGGCAGGAGCATGATTAATTTTGTAAGAAACCGACACATTTTCAGGTTTTGCGTTCCCTCCAGCAATGCCTGGCAGTCCTCCATGCTCCCTCCAACACCCGGGGCAGCGTTCTGGGCTTTGGCCACCGTGATGACTGTGTGGTGGCATCTCACTGTTGTTGGAATTTGCAATTCCCTGCGGAACGTCTTTCAGTTGCTTACTTGCCATCTGTTTATCTTTGGTGAAGTGTCTGTTCAGGGATTTTGCCCACTTTACAATCCAGTTGCTAGTTTTCTCCTGGTTGAGCTGTAAGGGTTCTGTGCCTGTTTTGCAAAAGGGTCCTTTATTGGGCACCCTTCCTGCAACACCTTTTCCAGGGTCTGTGGCCTGTCTTCTCATTTTCTTGTCACTTCCCGCTGGGAGGGTTTGAATCTCTCCAAAACCACAGTTATCAATTTCAGTGCACCTGAGTCACCCGGGTTTCTCTGGCACTGTGTTCTAATTTTAGAGATTTGTGCTTTACATTGGGTTCATGATCCATCCTGAATTAATCTTGTGAAGGATGTGCGATTTGCATCTTGACTCACTTTTTTTTTGAGTGTGGGGTCCAGTCTTGCAGCTCTTTTGTTGAAAGCACTGCCTTTGCTCCATAGACTGAAATAATTGGCTGGCTGAACGGGGCCTGGTGATGCACACCTGTGATCCCAGACACTCAGGAAGCGGAGGCAGGAGGACTGCAAGTTGCAGGCCAGCCTGGGCAACTTAATGCCACCCTGTTTCAAAATAAAAAATAAAAAGAACCGGCGATGTGGCTCCCTGGTACAGTGCCCCTGAAGTCAATCCCTGATACTGAAAAACAAATCAACTGACCATATTTCTGAGCCCTCTTTTCTGTTCTGTTGATCTGCTTAGCTATTTCTTCACCAGTATCATGCTGTCTTGATCACTGCGCCTTAACAGTACATCTTGAAGTCAGGCGTGTCTGTGCTCGGACATCATTCTCCTTGCATATAGAGCTGGTTATTTGGGGTCTTTTGTCTCTCCACAAAAATTTAACAATAGTTTGTCCATACACCCAAACTAATTTGCAGAGATTTTGATTGTGATTGCGTTGAAACCAGAGATCCATCTGAGACAAACTGACATCTTCACAATATTGAATATTTCTATCCATGAACATAGAATCTACTTCATTCAATCTATTTAATTCTTCTTTGACATCTTTCATCAGGATTTTGTTTCTTCCTTCCACATTAGCTGGAACTTCTGATACAATGCTGAATAGAAATGCAGTGGTAAGAGGGCATTGTTGCCTCCTTTCTGGTCTTAGTGCATAGCTTCCAGCTCCTAACCATTAGGCGTGATGTTAGCTGCAGGTTTTTTGTAGATGTTCTTCACCAAGTTGAGGAATGATGCCTCTGTTCCTTGTTTCCTGAGCTTTTATCATTGATATAATTTGTTAGAATTTTGTTGAGGGCTAGGGCTGTAGCTCAGTGGTAGAGGACTTGGCTTGCACGTGTGAGGTACTGGGTTTGATCCTCAGCACCACATAAAAATAAATAAGTAAAGATATAAAAATTTTTTTTGAGGATATCTGCACCTATGTTCATCAGAGATATTGACTGCAGCTCTATTTTCCTGTGATGTGTTTCTCTGCGTTTAGTACTCAGGAATTTCTGGGCTCCTATGATGAATTAGGAAACATTCCCTCTGCTTCCATTTTCAGGAAGAGATCACCAAGAGTTGGCATAGTATCCTCCTCAATCCACCAGTGAACCCACATGGGTACAGTGCTTTATATTTGGGAAGGTCACTTTTACTTACGTAATTTTTAAAATAGATATTGGCCTTTTCAGGTAGTCTATTTCTTCTTATGTGCATTTTAACAGTTTGTGCCTTTCAAGGAATTTTTCTATTTAATTTAGATAACTGAATTGATAAGCATAGAGTTGTTCAAATTATCCCTTTGTTATCCTTTTAGTATCCATGGGATCTGTAATGGTGTCCCCTATTTCTGTTCTGATATTAGTAATTCCTGGTTACAGGCTTATGAATTTACTAATGTTTTCAAAGAATCAACTTTCAGTTTTGTTGATTTTTCTCTATTGATTTCCTACTTTTAACTCCATTGGTTTCTGCTCTGATTTTTATTATTTATTTTCTCCCGCTAATTTTTTTTTAAATATTTTTTTAGTTGTAGATGGACACAATGTCTTTATTTTATTGCTTTGTACGTGGTGCTGAGGATCGAACCCAGGGCCTCAAACATGCAAGGCAAGCTCTCTACCGCTGAGCTACAATCCCAGCCCCTCTCCCGCTAATTTTGGATTTAATCTTCTTTTTTTGTAGTTCCCTGAGATAGAAGCTTGGATTATTGATTTTAGCATTCAATGCTATAAATTTACCTCTAAGCATACTTTTGCTGCATCCCACAAATTTTAATTAAGTTACAGTTTCATTTTCTTTCAGTTAAAAATATTTAAAAATTCTCCTGAGATTTCTTCTTTGACCTATTTTTAGAAATGTGTTGTTTAATCTCCAAGTACCTGGAGTCTTTTTCAGTATTTTCTATTAGTGATTCTAGTTTACTTTCATTGTGGTCTACTATGGTATAATGTGTCCCTCCAATATTCTATTAGGAACTAAACACCAATGTGATAATATTAAGAGATGGGGCCTTGAGCAAGTGATTAGACAAGTAGGGCCCTTTTGCCTTTCTTCCTTCTGCCATGCGAGGACACGCCGTTTGTCCTCACTGGTGGAGGATGCAGCAGCAGGAGGACACCAACTCAGAAACAGAGAGCAACCCTCCCCCAACACTGACTCTGCTGCTGCCTGGATCTTGGACTTCCAGCCTCCAGAGCATACTGCCGAGTACCAGGTGTTCATCCTCATGAGTGGGATGCTGTGGCTCTTTGACACTCCCCAGAATCCTGAGAGTGCTGTTGCACATATTGCCTAGGAAAAGCTTAAATTTAAAAAAATTGAAGCATCATTCTATTGAATGTTTTGCTTTCAGATCATCATAAAAATTAAAAAACTGACTTAAACTTAAAATCATCATACTACAGTGATGCAGCCACATTAATATCTATAGCAGCTCAACTCACAATAGCTAAACTATGGAACCAGCCTAGGTGCCCTTCAACAGATGAATGGATAAAGAAAATGTGGTACATATGCACCATGGAATACTACTCAGCCTTAAAGAAGAATGAAATTATGACATTTGCAGGTAAATGGATGGAGCTGGAGAAGATCATGCTAAGCAATATATGCCAATCCCAAAAAAACAAAGGCTGAATGTTTTCTCTGATATGCAGATGCTAATTCATGCTAGGAAAGAATGGAGTTAGTTTGGATTAGGCGGAGGGGAGTGAAGGGAGGGAAGGGAGTATGGGGTTAGGAAAGGTAGTAGAATGAATCAGACATTATTACCCTCTGTGCATATATGACTACAAGACCAGTGTGATTCTATATCATGTAGAAGCAGGAGAATGAGAAGTTATACTCCATTTAGGTATGATGTGTCAAAGTGCATTCTATTATCACGTATAACTAATTAGAACAAAAAAATTTAAAAACTGTAAATTGAACCATAAGTTGGCAACCACCTATAATTAATTCAACTTATACAACGTGAATCTGTTTAAATTTTGATCATTTGTGTCTTTCAAGGAATTTCTCCATTTCATATACATCACCCAATTTTCAGCATAAGTTTGTAACATCCCTTTGTTATCCTTTTAGTGTCTCTGTGTTCTGTAGTGGCATTCTTTCCATTCCCAATGTGGGTGATGTTTTTATTCTGTTTCTTTTCATTTGCCAATCTAGGTAAAGATTTGTCAATTTTAAAAGATCTTTTCGAAGAATTAGTGTGGTTCAATTGATTTCCCCTTTTGTTCGTACACTTTGTATTTGACCTCTAGTAGTGTTCCTTATTTTAAAGTCTATTTGTAGGACATTAACTGTCTCATTCTTGCTGTTTGCATGGTGTATCTTTTCCCCTTCTTTTACCTGTAATAAATATGTGTGTGCATACACATGTATGCATATGTGTTTGAATTTAAAGTATGTTTCTTGTGGAGCACATATAATCAGACCTTGCTTTTATATCCAGTCAGATAATCTCTACTATTTGACTAAAGTGTTTAGGCCACTCACACTTGATATACATATTGTACAGTTGGATTTAGATCTGCTGTTCTGCTTTTTGTTTCCAAAAAGCATTTCATTTCTTTTTTTACCTTATTTCTTCTCATTTTGTCAAAACAATTCATAATACACAGTGTTTAATTGGAGGCTATTTTAAAAAACTACCATATGAGCCAATAATCCCACTTCTATGTACATGTTCAAAGGAATCAAATTAATTGGTCAAAGACATATCTAGATGCTCATGTGCACTTCAGCATTGTTCTGAATAAACCAAAATAAGGGATCAATGTGCACATCCGTCAATGAATGAACAGATAAAGAAAATTTTGTATATATATATATATATATATATATATATATATATATATGCAATGGACTATTGTCTTAGTATGATTTGTGTTGCTATAAGAAAATAACTGAGGCTGAGAAATTCACAAGTAAAAATGTTTGGGATACAATAAAAATTAATAAAGCCACTAATTATTTAGTTTGTTCAATACCTTCTCCCATTGAAACTCCTTATGAAATTCATACAAATTCAATACATAGAACTAATATCCTGGCTTCTCAGATGCTGCTGTTGGTTTTGCTGCCGTAATCAGGGGTGTGCCAACTTCAGGGAGCACTTTTTGCAAAGAAGCACCTGGCTAGCAAAGCTACGAAGCCACCAACCTTGGCAGCATTTGATACAAAATATAAACAATGAAGCTTAAACAATGCAAACAGAACTCCTTGAAGAAAAGAGCATTGAAATGAACGCCCAGCAGAAGCGGGTGTTCAGTACTGCGCAAATAAACAGTGGTGTGCTGCCGGCTTCTTGCCAAAGGACACTTAGGTAGATGAGATCAAAGTAGCAGGCTGGCGGAGGAGATGCTCAGGAAAGGTCTGGAAGTGCTGGGGGGAATCTGTGCCAAATAGGTAGTTTGTGTCCCCTTCTGAGGATTCCATGGTCCCACATACTCAGGACCTGGCTCATGCTAGGGAAAACCAATCAGAGAAAATCCCAAATAAGCTTTCCATTGAGGCTGGCAGCACCAAGCACGGTGCCAGCACGGTGGCTCTTCAGGTCAGGTCTCTTTTTTTTGGTACTAGAGATTGAACTCAGGGGCACTCGACCACTGAGCCACATCCCCAGCCCTATTTTGTGTGTTATGTAGAGACAGGGTCTCACTGAGTTGCTTAGTGCCTCGCCATTGCTGAGGCTGGCTTTGAACTCGCGATTCTCCTGTCTCAGCCTCCCTAAGTGCTGGGATTACAGGCTTGAGGCAGGTCTCTTCAGAGTCCAGGAGGACTCTGGTGGCACCCCATAGGGCCGGTCCTCAGCATGTCTTTAAACACCTGCAGAACACTGCGACCCTCCACGTCCCCACCTCTCCTGCTTTGCTCTGAGTAACCCTCCTGGCTCGCTTGGGTTCCTACCCCAGTGCCCCCTCCACCCATCCTCCTGCCTCCCACCCAGCAGCCAGAGAGGTCCCTCCACAAGCATGTGGGGTTGTGCCGCTCTTCTGAGCAGCAGAGGAAGGGCCGTTACTTCATTGCACCGAGAGTGAAAGCTGCAGTCCCTACTGGGACCTGCAGGGCTTCCTGTTTCCCTGGGGGCCGGCCTGTGCTCTTTGCTCCTGCTTCTACCATGGTGGCCTCTCTCCTGTCTCTAGACACCTGGCACGGTCTCACCTGAGAGCCATTGCACTGGCTCTTCCCTCTGCCCAGAACATTCTCTGCCCAGATAACACAGACTGACTTCACAGCAGCCCCCCCTGCTCCAGTGCCTCCTGCATCATGAAGCCAAGCCTCCCTGGCTGTTTCCCCTACCTGCTGTGCTTGTGTTCCCCAAAGCATGTACCGTTTTCAATCCCAATGTCTTTTTTCTCATTTATTATCCTTAATTGTATGTCCCTAATCACCCAAACTATATGTCCCTCACCCCACAGAACGGCAGGGCTGTTGTGCATTTGTTCATGGGTGTACCTCATGCACCTGGAACATGCCTGGAGCACAGTGCTGAGCACGTGTGCCCAATGTATAGTGCACACATTGTTCAGTCTGCTCAGACTCTCCCCCCACACTTCACAAAATTCACATGTGCTGTCAACACATAGAACAAATGGCAGTGAAGTGGTGACTTTTGACCTGAAATGGGAGGCCTAGCACCCCATCCTGGGCCCCCTTTATCTTCGCAGCTTCCGTGGGTTACATCGTCTGAACCCCAGGATTCCGTGGGCCGCAACAGGATAGCAGTGCAGCTCCTTCAGCTGCAACGGATCATCAGGAACCAACACCCATCTCAGCTGCCAATGGCGTCCTCGCACAATGTACCAGACACCAGAAATGCAAGACTCTGCGGATGCCCTGACTCGGGGACTTGGTGGCTGACATGTGGTGTTCCTTCTTGCTCCCCCAGACCTCACTGACAGGAGGACGGGAGGACTAGGGACACAGAGACTAAATGCTATTGGCATTCCTCTCCATCTGCTGGAACTGCTGGAACCTAAAACTCACAACACCATCCTTCCCTGGCATGGGTTCCGCTGTCCCTGGTTTCCCCTTGGTGGACAGAGAAGAGGCCTCACTGCCACTAGCTTCTCTGTGGAAGCCCTGTGAGTTCTGGGTCCTATTGGCACGTTCTCTCTGGCTGCTGATGCTGACCTGACTTAGGCGAAGTTCCTCATGGAAACCACTGACTAGCACAACCCAAAACATCTGTCGTGGGTCCAACTACATCCTCAGAACAGATAGGTGGAAGTCTTAACCCCTGGTACTGTGACTGTGACTTTATTTGGAAAAAGGGTCTTTGTAGATAAAATCATGTTAAGATGAGGACAGTCAGTGGGGACAGTCCAATATGACTGGTGTCCTTATAGGAAGAGACAGAAACAGACACACAGGGTGAGATGGCCATGGGACCACAGAAGCAGGAGTTAGTGTGTGCAGCAGCAGCCAAGAGGTGTCAAGGAGAGCTGGCTGCCACCAGCAGCTGGGAGAGGCGAGGAAGGACCCTCCAGAGTCTCGGAGGGACCATGGCCCTTTAGGCTCCTTGATATCAGACAGCCAGTCTTCGGAGCTGTGAGGCCATAACGCTGTGTTGTTTGGGGCCTTCGCTCCCTGGACTTTGCTACTGCCACCCTAGCATCGGATGCGCACCCATTTCTGCCACTTTCGAGGCACCCTTAGACAAAACCCAAACACCCTGATTCTTCTGCAGAGCAGTTTCCCCACCTTTGCACCGACACCCCCAGAAACTGCCTTGGGAGCAGGAAGTGTTTGCTGCTCCACTCACTCAGAAGCAGGAACCCTAGGACACCCAGGCCAGTGACCACTCTCAAAGTGGAACCTAGGGTTGCTTCTAGAAGGTCTGTTGTTCGCCCATGCAGAGACTCCTGGCTGACCAAGGACTCCCGGACCTCATCAGCAATTCAAAGGCACTTGCTGTAAAACTTCTAGGGACAATCTAAATACTAATTATGGTTCATTTGTGCTATTTTTATGCTTAATACTTCCCATGACCTTTACACATTAAATACATTAGAAAGCAGATGCAAACATACTTATAGTTAAATAATGAAGCCCTTTAAACATATCAAGAAAAATAAAATGTGGGGATAGACATGACATTAAAAATAATGTTCCTTAAAGATTTAAACAATGATATGCCAAGAGAGGTGGGACTGTTAAGAGATTTAGGTCTTCTAAGAAAGAATTACTGGCACAATTCCACAGACCACACTTGACTCTTCGTTCAGCAAAAGCATCACCATCTGCAGCCATGAAATTTCCCAGGTCTTGTCTCAATCCCCTTGTGTGTTTGTGGTGGGGGACATTTTCACAAAGCAAGCGTAAATGTGGTCCTGTTTCCTCATCTTTGATCTTTCCTCTCAATTAATAAAATTAAAGTATGTCAAAACAGTCTCACTAGAGTCACAGTAGGGCTGAGGGTTTTCCTAAGCAGCAGGGCACAGCAGAGGCAGGAGGCCTGCGGTAGGTTTGATTTACTGCAGCAGAACAAAGCAGGAGGGCACGGACATCAGTGGAGCCAAAACAGAGGATTCCTAATGCACAAGTTGCATCTTCTGCTCCCATGTGCCCTCCTGGTCCACTTTGAAGGGTCTGGAAAAAATAAAGATGCTGGAGGACACTGAAATATTGAAAAGATACCGATGCACTTAAGAACAAGTTAGAGCTTTCTTAACTCTCAATACCTGTGCAGGATTATTGTATATTTCTGAATGTGTATTTGCTGAAGGTGCTCCTACACACCCGCACCCGCCACAGCGCGCTGGCAGGAACACACACTCACCCCCAACACACACACGCGCGCGCGCGCACACACACACACTGTAAGATCCTCCAAAAGGGAAAGGAAAGGGAGCCTTTGACTCTTCCCTAGTAGAACACACGGCACAAAGCTCTGTTCAGGTTTTCCTGTTATGGGGGCACTGCTGCAAATGACATCTATGGCTTCCTGTGCGTCCGGGGCAGCCCGCTGTGTGCTGTCCTCCCTCCGCCCTGTGCTAGAGCCTCGCATCCTGCATCCTGCTGCCTCTGCGCGGACGCGGTCGCCTCTGCACCAGGCAGACCCTTCCCAGTCGTGCTCCTCAGCATGCAGGCTGTTGGTGGCTCTCCAAGAAGGGAGCTTTGGCTGAGACAGTGATGACAGTGACCAGTGACGTGGGCGCTGGTAAGCATCAGGGGAGGGGCCAGCTGCTGGCCACCTCCTCCCACCCCGTGCTGTCCTTGGAAAATGTCAGCGGCAGGAGCCACTCCTGGGCCTCCAGCAGCCCTCTCCTTCCTCAAAACAAGTCCTAGTCCTCGTCTCCAGGCTGACATCCCCAGACATCTACCTCTGGATATATTACAAAGTAAATCATTTCTGCCCTTTGGATGCACAAAGTGGGTCAAGGACTTCCCAGTAGAGTTCCTATGTCAGTCTCTCTAATTTTGCATAAGAAATTATTTTGCAAAAAGACCAATTCTAGTTTCCTTTATGCAGTATATTTCCTGCCTAAAATGGAATCTTCCACTGAAGTCCATTAATCATCATTTTAATAAATGTTTTCTATTTATTGCATATAATTCACTTGTGCTGTGCAGTGCGTCATATCAGAATATGTGCAGGGGACATGATGTGACAGAGGTTATGTTTCAAACAGTGCCTGAGGCTATGAAAATCTAATGCCAGTTTCTTTTTCACTGGGTACCCAAGTCGCCAGGTACCACGTTCAACATAAAAGGTACCATCCTCCATGTCCTGATGATGCAAACAAACGAAGGTATTTTAACTTTTCTGTGTCTCCTCACGTCAGCCACTCCAGAGCCCTGAACCACCCCCTCCTCCAGCACCTTGTCTCCCTGTCCTTGCTGGGTGGAAGAGCTTGGGGAATGTTGGGCATGATCACTTCTTAACATACATAGCCCTTAACTGGTAATTGAGGATTCATTAACTCCCATGAAAAAATAATTTCCCACAAATCTCCTGCTGTAGGAATGCAGTGAGAATTGCCTGAGGTGGCCGAAGCCATCCTGCCTGATTCGCAGGATCCACCCCAAGATCCGGGGGGCACCTGCAGGCAGTCTGCCCCCTCTATCGCAGCTGTGCCTGCCCTTCAGCTCAGCCTCTGTTGTCTTAACCTGCACAGAGAAAACCAGAACTCTAGGCCAGAAAGGTCTGGAAATTTAAAGAATAGACCCACCCCTCTGCTCCTGGGTATTATGTACCATCTTTGAGGAAATTTGGGGAAATGGAGAACTTGGGCTGGGAAAAAGGAGTTGAAATTGTCATGTGTTTACATTCAGGACGCGTTTTTCTTGGCCCCTTAGTTCTGAGTCCTCAGTCCTCTGCACCTGACAGGAGGGCCCCCAGTTGTAACTGACAGCTGCGGCCTGTGCCCTTGAAGTTTCTCATGGCTCCAGAAGTTCCCGGGAGACCCCTCAAACACAGGCAGAATTCCTCAGGAAAGCTGAAGAAGCCCTGGTTTTGGAGAGACCAGATTAGCAGCTTAAAGACCCAGCAGTGTGGATGGCCCTATACCTGTGCGTGGACTATATACCTGGCTGTTCCCAAGGGGTGGTTCCCTAGAGGTGGAGTGGTCTCTGTGTCCATTTCTGGAAGATAGGACCTCCCTTCCCAAAGATCCTTACTCCAACTGCTTAGTCCCTGGGCCTCCACTCAGTGGTGGAGCATGACAAACAGGGAAGGGGCTTCTGTGACATTCCAGAGCAGAGGTGTTCCTTCCCATCTCCCCTGACTGGTTTGCAGGAGCGCAGTCAGGATTAGATACACCAGTGCAGACGATCCAGTTAGAGAGCTGCATGCAGCAGACCGGAGGATGCAGAGCATTCAGGGCTCCTGCGTTCCAGATGGCTTCGGCTGCTGACGTCTTTGCTCCTTGATTTGCATTCACAGCGGGTTTTGTTTTGTGTCAATAACACGCAGGCACCAGGGTAGGAGACGCTGTGATGCCAGCACCACCCAACACCACCCATCCGGGACCTCGGGTGACCCTGTGCTGCCGCAGCGCCCGGCCGCCCTGTGGCCTGCGCGGGTCCCTGCACCGCCGCGGGTCCCGCAGGCCTCCGAGCCTCCGCAGGCCTCCGAGCCTCCGCAGTCCCTCCTGAACCGGGAAGGCGCCTCCCGCCCGGCCCTTCCGCGGGCGGGGGCTGGCCGCGCGCCAGCGTGACTGCCAAACCGCGTGATTTATGGGTTTGATAATAAAAATCCCATTAGGCTCTTCTCATTGAGAAAAAGGAGCAGGAGAAAAAAGCCTGTGTCACCGAGCAGCACTGACGCAGGCGGCTCTGACGCCAGCCGCGCGGGCGGGCGGGGGGCCCTGAGGGGCGCGCGAGGGCCGGCTCCCCGCGCAGGACCCCGCCCGCCCCGCAGTGCCCCTGCCACCCACGTGACCTGACTTACTGGAGCCCCTCTGTTCCCTCAACGCTGACGACCCCCTCAACGCCGCCAGCACCCCTTTTCTTGGGAGAGAGGAGGTGGGCAGGGTTGGGGGTCACAAGGCCTAGGGCTGGGGACAGGGACGTCTGTTCCCAAGAGACCTTCTAGGATACTCCCAGGGGAACCCCTTGCAGAGAACCCTAGGGCCCCCAGACTTAGTCCCCAGCCCCTTCTCCAGCTAGTGCCTATTGTTCAAGGCCCGAGGACACACTAGAGTCAGGTCATTTTTCTATTTAAAAGGTGATCAGGACAGCAAAAAAGATGAGTGTGCTATGCTGAGTGTGTGCTGATTCAAGACCCCCTACCTGTGTCCTGAACTTGGAGCTGGCAGCCACTGAGCAGGATGGGGACCTGGCCAGGGTGGGCTGGGCGGATGTCCTGCTGAGGCTGACCCTGAGCACTGCTTCTGGTAGCTAAACAAAACTAGCCAAGGACTGCACACATCCATCTGCATTTCCAGACCAGCCTTTTTCTCACTGTCTCCCCAGATTTCCTCCTTTCTGAGTATGCAAGCAAATTAATCCCATAGCCGAGGCCTAAACTTGGCGGCCATCATGCAGCCCTCTAGCCTTATATTCTTAACCTCTCTACTCTCACATCCACTAGGAGGGCAGACATATTCCTCCTAGTGGCCTGGTGGCATGGAACATCCCAGCCCACTGCTGCCTACGGCTCCGAGGCTGGTGGAGTGACGTCCTGGGAGGCCCTTTGGTTATGGCTTCTACTCATCTCCAGGGAATCCTGAGGTCCCTGGAATTATAAAATGCATGTTTTATTGTTGTGAAATGATATTCATAGTGGCATGATTCACATCAGCCAAAAAGGTAGAAACGACACAAATGTCTGCCACTGGTGCACGGTGGTCCATGGGGTCGTCAGCACATGCACCGACCAGGGCAGGCCTAATTGTACTGCTGGTGCAGAGGACAGTGTAGACCATGTGGGCTACCTGAGTCCCCTCTCTGCTCCTCCCTGACTGTGCCACCTCAGGCATGCCACTTCCCAGGGGGCCTGCCCTTGTCCCTGCTCCCTCCTGCTGCCTTTGCCTCCAAGGTCTTTAGAGTCCTTTCTTTGAGTGTCTCTGTCTTTAGACTCTTAAGAAACAGGTTTCTTGTTTTCTAGGTTTTGGTGCGAGGCAGGGGACTCTTCCACAAAACAGCGGTGTTGAACTGATTGCACGGATGGGACAGAGGGGATCTCTAGCCTTTGCAGAGGAGAAAGCAGCCATCACCTTCTTGATGAAAGCTCTTCCATGACCACCTGTTGCCTTCAGAGAGTCCTGATCTTGGCCCATGTTAGGTGTGTGCTCTCTGGTCCTTCCTCTCTGTCCCAACCCATGGTCTCTGTCTCACCCACCCTGTCCTGTCCAGGGCTCACCTCCTCCCAGCCCAGGAGGACCTTTCTATCCCAGGAGCATCCTCCAGTGCTGTTCCCTTCACCTGATGCCCCTTCCTTCCTCCTGTCTGCCGGCTGCTGCTCACTATCCTGAGGTCCTCCACAAATACCTGTTCTACCCTGACCCAACACACATAGCTTATTGGACGCATGACTTCAGGGTGTAATTTTCCTTCACAGCACACATTACAACTTGTAATTATGTATTGGCTTATCTGCTCCTCCCTTCACCCTGTTCCGTGTCCCAGCCCCTCATTCCACCAGGCTCTCTCCAGCCAGTGCTGCAGAGTGCCCTGCCAGGCGCGGCCCAGGGAGCTCAGTCAGCAGGTTTTCTATGAGAAGAAGATCAGTAGGCCCCTAGGATGAGCTGAAGCTCGGGCACCAGGAGAGCTGTTCCTACCTGAGCTTCAGTGGTGGCCCGAGGTTAGCAGCTGTGAGAAGAACAAGGGCCCGCCTCGCCCCGTCCCTGTAGCTGGCGGGACATCTGGTCCATTTATCACTCTCTTTCTGCTCCCTCATTTCTCTTCCTACACCCAGTATGTTTTCCAGTTTCTGTCAGAGATGAACTCTGCTAATTATATCGTTTCCTTTTACAATTACTTGCAGTTGAGATATTTTATTAGCTAGTTCCAGCTTGTATTTAATATCAATGTGAATCAAGACATAAAAGACATTTGATAGGCACAAGCAACTTTTTTTTCTTTAAAAAAAGGAACCTAAAGACATTCAAAATAGATTAAAGATGTTGATTGCCACCCTTCCTGGATTTGTATAGAATTTCCTGAAACTGGTTGTGTAAAGTTTCCATCTTTGATCACGTTAAACATGTGCATATACATGCTATAAAGATTCTTTTACAGTACTCACTGTATACATTTATTATTTTAATATTGCTATGGTTACCCAAAGAAGTAATTGAAAAAAGATTTTTGATCGAAGATCAAATTGTAAATAGGTTCCATGCCATGACAGCTTGTTCTTTTATTCATACATTAGTCAAAGTCTTAGCATTTCTCAGTGGAAAATTCCAGATTTGCAGGAGAATCTTTAACATTTCAAATCTTAGTTGGTGTTAAGAACCATCTCAAATCTGAGAGAAGCAATTTCACAACCTTCAATGACATATTTATTTATTTTTTGTGTAAGACAACCCTGGTGTTGAGTTGTTTCAGATACTATGGGAGAAGGGGAATTGAAAGACCGAGGACACTTAATAAGTAACAGAGTTGATACGCATTTCCAAACAGCTCTGACTCTCAGCACAATCTCAGTTGTGTGTTGCTTGCATATTATTTTAAAAGCTAATTTATTCCCTAAGGGCACCACAGTCCAATTTAACTTCGCGCAAAAATCCTGCCATTTCTTATCTGTAGAAAGGGACATGTTCCCACACCAGCACTTGGGTTGGCCTAGTACTTCTACTCTTTTGGTAATTCTGCTCCCAAAGACATTTATCCTGCAATTTATTAGTGTTGTATTTGCTATGGCCTACCAGTGGCTATTCTAAAAGTCAAGATGTTTTGACATATAATAGATGTTTATTTTCACAAATTTTTAAAATCTGCAGTCACTAATGGGGAACAAGAGTGAAATCTCATGAGGAAACTGAAATCATTGAAAAAAATTCTTTATATGGAATGAAGACACACTCAGTGTAATGACACACTGCTTCACTTCTGCCTGGAACCCTGGGAATACTGTTCCATGACAATGTAGGTGGAAATGTAAGTGATAACCAGAGGCCCTTGGACTTCCACCTCCCCCACTGTGTTCGACATCTCTTGTGACCAAGTGCATGCTGATGGTGGGGATCGAGAGGAGTGCTTGTCGCTGAGCTCAGTGGGGAAGGCACTGGCTTGCATGTCCAAGTTCTAGTCTCCGCTCTCTTTCTAAAGAATCCCTGCCTCTGCTGTGGAGGCCACATGCTCAGCCCAAGTGAAACAGTCATTTGCCTTCTGTGTCTGTGACACAGTCCTCGCCAATCAGACGTAAGCTACCTGGGGATGGTTTCTGGGAAAGGTTGCATTTTTCCCAATGAAAGAAGATAGCAGTTGACATCTCTCTCTTCCTTCACATTCTCACCTGAACACAGAACAGCACCTGGATCACTGGTGAAGGGGCCAGCTGGAATCCTGTTCAGAGGGGGTGGGAGGCATTGCTGAGCCTCTGACCAGCAGTGGCAGGTTCTTACTTCCAAACTACCTGCTCTGGGAGACCCAGGGGTTGGGCTTCCCGTCACTCTGGCAGGGCGCGCGCTCTCTCTCTCTCCCTCTCTCCCTCCCTCTCTCTCACACACACACACCCCTACACACTCTGGCTGCAATAAACCACTGGGCCCAAGTATGCACAGTGATCTCTGACCTTGTGCCAAGGGGGACAACCTAGCCTGAGTACTTCCAAGAGGAAGCAGAAATTAAAGTGAGCCTTGAAAAAGGAATCGGAGCCTGTTGGGCAGGTGTTGGCCAGGGAGGACCAAGGCAGGATGCCCAGGCAGAGGGAAGAGCTTCAGTAGAGGAAGAGGCAGGAAGGAGCTGGGATAACCAGGGAGCTGCAGTGCCCAGTGTGGCTGGAGAACAAGAAGCACAGGCCCCAAGGAGGGCGAGGCTGAGGAGGAGAGCAAGGGCCAGCCTCAAGGGCTTCCCATGTGGGTAGCAGTTGGGCTTAGGCTTAGAGAATTATTGGGGGATAAGCTGGCCAGGCTTCCTGGTCATACAATGACACTGGGGCTTGGGGAGGGTGAGACAGAGGAAGGAGACACAGTAGGTGGCTTCTGTAGGAGCTCAGTTGAAAACAGTGAGGGCCAAAACCAAGTGAGGGGGCATTGACTGGCTTCAGGGACACCTGAGGACAGAGATGCATTCGTCTGCAGTGGATCAGAGATAGGTGGGAGAGAAAGAGGACTCTGTGACCTGTGCTGCCCTGTTTGGGCACAGAGGAGAAACTCAAGGAGATTTTCATAGGGACCGCAGGGAAACTAACAGGGGCAGAGAATGGCACTGAGGGTCCACCTGGGGTTGAAGACTGTTAGCTGGTTCTATGTCGTCACAGCAGCAGTGACAGCTGGTAAGTCATCCAAAGCCAGAGCTTGTGGTATGCCAGCTTGAGGGAAGGACAGTAGAACCTGGCATGGCCAGGGGAATCCTATTCAGAGCAGAATACCATTTTAGAATCAGACTTTGACATCTCTGATGAGGGTGAGTTTAAATTTACACATTGGTCGCATCCACATTTCCTCTACTTTCTAAGGTCACTTTTCCTTCCCTTCTACCAAGGCAGGGATTCCTCATGATTTCCTGCTCTGCTGGTTTGAACATGAAGTGGCAATGGCAATAAACATTCAGAATATCCTTTTTCCTTAAAACTTTCCTTTGATATCTTATGGAAAGACAAAGAATACAAAGTCCTAAGTGAAGAAAGTCCTGAATCAAAGGCCTTCCAACTCTTAGGTCCAAAAGCGATTCTAAATATTGAGGATCTCTAGCAGTTCTTGTCATCAAAAGTTCCATTTCCAAATCACTTATTTCTTAGTGAAGGTCTTCAAAGAGGGGCTGTGGGGCTCCTCTCCACTCTTTGAGTGCCCCCTCTGCCAACTTGATATAAGTTACATGAAGCATCACAATGTTCGGCACCAGGAGGACTCTTCCAGGGAGTGAACCCAGCCTTCTCGTTTGTAATGGTGGGAGAGGAAACCCAGAAAAGGGGCATAGCCCTTCTAGAGCTAAGCAGAGAGCTAACAATGGTGAGGATGAAGAGGGCCAAAATCATCCAGGTTTTCTCAGTTTCCATTACTTTTCTTTCCCACTACTGTTTTCAAAAGAGGATGTTTCAAAGACTAGATACATAAAGGTAGATGAGTGCTAAGAAGATAGGTGTAGATAGATCTATCACAGATACATAGCTGATATGTATGGTGGATACACATGTGATAGATTACAGATAGATAATAAACATGATAGTAGATAATAGACAATTGACGGATGAAAGATGATTGATAGATATCCAGATGACAAACAAGTGAAAGGAAGATAGATGAACAGTAGATGAAACTTGGTCATTTATGCCTATAAATGATACATATATTTGGTTACTAACATAAATTTGTTAGGCAACTATGGAAAATATTTTTATCCCCATTTTACAGATACATAAATAGAAGCTTAGTCATATTAGATGACTTCGCAACATCCACAGAGCAGGAGCCTGACAGGTGGAGAACGCAGGCATGGCTGGCTTTGCTTGTTTGACCCTGGTACATTATCACATGACGCCGAGGGTACCGTGTAGGAAATGTCTCTGCTTCATGAAGAACCAAGTGTGATAGAAGCTTCTTTTCTCTTCCATGCTGTGAAGTCCATCTCATGCCAAGTTACCTGAGGACACACCAGCCCCTAAGCCCAACCACTCCAGCTCAGTGAACCAAAGTATTTCATTGAAAGTCATTACATAGTGTTTTTAGAGCTGATCTCTGGGGCCTGACCTCAGGGCCTCATTACGCTGGCCAGCACCCTGCCATGGAGCTCCACCCCAGCCCTCACTACTTACTTTTTCTTTAACATGGATCTGTTCACACCTGGGAAATTTCATTTAATATTCTTCAGAAAAGAAAATTATTGTAATTATAAACTGGCATAAACCCTTTGAAGAAGAATTTGACATTCAATGAAAGTATTTGCACTGACCTGGTGCCCTAGCAACACCACTTCTAGGAATCTACCCTAATGTGATACTTCTCATACTATGAAGTCATAGTCTCATACTATGCACAAAATAGTCAATTGAGGTATAATTTGTAAAGTATTAGAAATTGTCCACTTAAATGTCCAAGCACAGGCTGAATGAACTGTGGTCCACGTACATCACAGATGCCACACAACTGTCAAAACAGAAACGATGGGGAGTATACTGGAAAACCCTTGTGCAGTGGCTTCCAGGAGATGTTATTAAGCAAAAAAACCATCTGGGAGGATGCAGAGTTCAAGGTCAAAGTTCCAGTGTCTGGTGAGAATTTGCTTCTGTGAGGCAGAAGACTAAAAGGGCAAGTGCACTCTGGAAAGCCCTTTTTAGTGGCATTAGTCCATGTATCAGTGACTTAAAAACCTCCCATTAGGCCCTACCTCCCAACACTGCTGTATTGGGGATAAAGTTCCCAACAAACGAATCTGGAGGGACACGTGCAGGCCAGAGCATAGTGGGGACATGGGTTCTTGTACCAGCAGATGTTTAGAAAGTAGTGTTCTTTGTCCAGGTAAGCTACTTTGATTTTGCTTATCTTTTTGCACTGTTCCATGGAAGGGGTCCGAATTAATGTTCGATGTATCTGGAGGTTTCTCTTTTCAAATGAGAAGAACATGTAAATGCTCTTCTAAGGAAAGGGCAAAGGAAAAGTCTGGTATGGGGAACAGCACTCACACCAAAGCTAACTCATTCCGCATTGCAGGAAGTCCCAAACTTCCAGCATGTCTTTGGTTTTTATTTCTAAAGAACTCATTGAGGTCTTAGGCAGTCACTGGGAGCAGGTGAGGCAGCAACATGAAGAGGCCAGGGGAGGGGAAGGGGCGCTGAGGCCAGGTGGAGCCCACCACACACGTTCCTAGGGGCACCCTGGCTCCCGGAGAGTACAGGAAACATCCTCAGAAGGCTGCACTGCCTGCTCCAGATCACACCACCAGCTCTTCCCCTTCCCATGGCGCAGTTATGATGGCCTGTTTGCTGGTACAGTGCTCTGGGATGTGATGTGATTTATTTGCTGCCTTAACATGGGAAGAGGGTGGCTGAAATAAAGGGAAGGATTATTGGAGTCCTCACAAAGACCTGTGCCCACAGGAGCATGACAAGGGGGTTGTGGCTCATCCATAGGCCATCCATTTGGCTATCCCCGGGCAGTTGAGAAGCCATCCAGAAGTGTCATGGTGTTAAATCGTAACAAGATGGTCTGGCTGTTGCTTTGAGAATAGTAGAGAGTGGGTGTGGGCAACAGAACAGAGCAGGGAGCTGAGCAGCAGTGACAGCAACATCCCAGATGTGACTGTGGTCAGTGGGGTAGTGAAAGGCACTGGAACCGGACAGGTAGAGCGGACAGGTGGAATGGGGATTAGGAAGGAGGAGTCAGTCTTATTCCAGTGGTTTTGGCCCAAGGGCAATAATGAGGTAGGGGACTGTAGGAGGAGCAGGTTTGTGATGGAGTAAAATCCAGAGTGATGGTTGTGCTGGGTTTCAGATTCCTTCTGGGAACCCAAGAACAACGGCTGGCTGGACCTGAGCCTAGAGCTCAGGGGAGAGGACTGGGCTACATCTCCAAGTGCGAGAGTGATCAGCATTCAGATAGTACTTAAAACCACAAGTACTTAAAATCACCCACAGAGGAAGTAGTGATGTAAAGCTAACAGGTCTGTGGGTGAGCAAGCAGCGGCAAGGTGGGGTCAGTAAATGTGGCGAAGGGAATGACCAGGGAGGCAGAAAAGGCATGTTACTGGAGAGTGCAGTGTGTGGAAGCCAGGTGAAGGACAGCTTAATTATAAAGAGGGAATGAGGAGGTGAGTTCGATAAGGTGGATGAATAAACTAAGGGCCACTTTAGATGGAGCAGGATGGAGCAAACGTGACTGGTGGTAACACCAGTCTTCCTAAGAAAATGTTCCCAAGAAGCTTCCAGAGCCTGAGAACCCAGAATCAGAGGCTGGGCTCTCTCCAGTCTATGGTGAAGGGAAGCGGAGAACTAGGGGGAGGGAGGCCCGGGAGCAGATGGAGTCCCAGTGCATTGAGTGAGTGTACCACTGCTGGCTTGGGGGACAATTGTGAAGGCCTCCTCTCCTATTGCAGGGATGGAATCTAGCGCCCAGCTGGCCTTTTCTGGGGCAGGAACACCAGGGAAGAAGGCCTTCTCCTACCAGTTGGCCATGCTCAGCTCCTAAGAGCTCTGTGCAGTTAGTCACCACACCCTGGGCATCTGTTGTCACTGCCCCAAGCAGGGTCTTGAGATACCAAATGACTAAGGCTTGCTTCAACCCCTGTGCCCTGTGTCCCATGGTAGCCTCTGGATTTATGGAGCTCCCGCAGTGCGTAGGGCGCCTCAATCCTTTCTGTTCCTGGGAGAGAATCCCGGCAGCTCACAGCCTAGTGTATGTCGCTTTGATCCCTCGATCCCCCCCAGGGTCCTGTTTGGGCCTCCATATCCGGCAGCTCTGGTAGCATCGCACAGCGAGCGCGGTCCACGGATTCCCTGAGAGCTGGGCTCAGGTGTGGAACCCCCGCTGCGGTACCTGCGCCCTCCTCCCCAGAGCTGCGTGGCCCTGGAGGGTCTGGGGGTGAGGCGGGGGCGCGAGGTCCAGGGCCACCATCGTGCTCAGTGGGAGGTGATATTCTGCCTGTGCCACGTGACCCGCCCCTAGCCGTTGCTACCTTCAGAACTGCAGAACCACCCTTGACCGGGTCCCCAACCGGGCTCCCGCCGTGCGGGGGCTGAGCGCAGCTGCCCGTGTGGCGTTGTGTCCTAGCACTGCATAAGCAGATAAAAAACAAAAAAAAAAACCCATCAGAGCAGGTTGGAGGAGAGGGAAAGGGGGAAAGGGCAGATCCGTGGCCTCTTAGCCTGGTCACTTGGGGGTCCTCCCACGCGCCTAGGCGAGGGTGCTTGTCTTGGCGTGGAAAGAGCGCCCCTTGAAATGGCGACGCCTCCGCCGACCCGGTCGTCTCAGCGATTGGGCATCCATCCATTCATTGCGACTCCCGAGCGGCGGCCCGAGACTCTAACCGAATCTATGAATGGGAAGCCGAGAGGGAACCAGCGTCTCCTTCCACTCCCCGCTCCCGCCCCGCCGCCTCCCTCCACGCGGAGTGAGCGGGACGCAGAGTGACAGGGGGCGCGGGGCACCGCGGGGAGTGCAGGAGCGGGTGTCTGGCTGGAGACGGCACTATTTATACACTCAGGGGCTCCAGGGCAAAGAGGGCCGATCGTGACCCCCTTTCCAGCCCCCGCGCCTCCCAGCTCCCTCCCGCTGGCTTGGATTTCGTCACCCCCACCTCCAGGCTGGCAGGTGCGGGGGTGGGAGCCGTCTCCGCGGGAGCAGCCTCGCCAAAGGTCCGGCTGCTGACGTCCGAGCGCCTGCTCCTGTCAATGAACGGCGGCGGCAGCCTGGGGACTGTTCTGGCAACGAGGCTACAGACGTCATCGCCTCCTGTTGGACTGGGGGGGGGGGGGGGTATCCAGCAGCATCGCTGGCTTAAAGGAAAACTCTCTAAGTTCCAGGCAGCCAAGGCGGGCGTTCCAGAGAGCACATGCACCCCCAAACCTCAAGTGTGCGCGCGGGCACAGAGTGAACACGCGCGGGCACACACGCGCGGGCACACACGCGCACACCCTGGCACTCAATCTGCTCGTAGGTGTGAGGGTCCCAAGTTGCTGCCGCTGGGAGCTTGATGTGAGATGGACTGGTCTTCGTTGACTCTTGGAGCGCTCGGTGCTGCCTTGCGGGAGACCCCCAGATGGAAAGGAGGGGACACCATACACGGTTTAGAGTTCTCACCCTTCTCCAGACCGGCGCGGACTCCAGAGTGCCTAGCCCTTGGAATGTGCCTGCTGAGTGCGGCAGAGAGCAAACGCCTCGGGCAGGTCCTGAACTTGGGCCACCCCTGCTTGGCCACTTGTGTGGACAGCCGGGGATGGAGGCCTGGACCCGCGTGCTCCCGCGCCTTGCCGCCCCCGCCCCTTCTGAAGTTTGAACTGGAAATGAAGCGGAAAGCAGATCCGCGCTTCCCCTTAGTTTGGCGGGTAAGTTGATGATTCCTTTAACTTATCGTTTAACCCTTTGGGGTTCAGAAAAACTTAATTCCAATCTCTTTTTTTTTTAAAAAAAAACTTTAAAAAAACTTTACAGCATTTCCCTCCATCCTTTTTGGCAATAAGAAAACCTGTGTGTTGTGTGGACCATGGGGGTCGTGTTGGTGGGACTGACTGCGGGACTGGGTAATGGGTGGAAGCGAAAAAGAAGAAATGAATTGACAAAGCCAGAATCTCAGGGCTTGCAGAGAAGGCGAGAAAGACTGCAGCCACCCCAGTGCCAAGTGCTAGCCTCAGGGCTGATGCTTGACCCGGGAGCATTCGAGCTCCAAGTTCCCGGGAGGACTGCATGCTAGCCCAAAACCGCGGCGGCTGTGACGCCCGCCCGCAGGTGCCTCTGGAGGCCGCCTGGGGAAGGGCTGGCTTGCACCTCAACTTCCTTCCTCCTTCCCGTTGCCTGTCCCTGGTTCTCAGTGGGGACAGGATCCCCCTGATCTTGCCATCCTTGCCTCTGCCTCCCTTCTCCTCTGCCCTCCCACCCCCAGCCTCTTGGAGAGATCATATGATGTCATAGGGGAGGAGGGGTCCTGAGTCCCCGACACCAGAGAGCACTGCTCGTTTGCATCGGACAGCCTTTTATTTCCTTCATTCCACCCAATTTTTGTTGCAATCCATTGAAAACACACCCCCACCACACACCACACAGCCAGGAGACAGCTCCTTCTTACTCAACAGGGCCAGGAGTCCCCACAGATAGCATCCACCCACCCCCTCCCCAGTGAGGAGGAAATCCGCTGAGGTGCCCAGGAGTCTCTCCTTTCTGGATTTGATCTCTCCTCCCTTTTTGGTTTACCCTTCTAGATGAAGGAAAATGAGGAATGAGGAAGGAGGGAGGAAGAGAGAGGGAGAGGGAGAGGGAGAGAGAGAGAGAGAGAGAGAGAGAGAGAGA
Organism: Xerus rutilus; assembly: GCA_028644305.1. Classification (NCBI taxonomy): domain Eukaryota; kingdom Metazoa; phylum Chordata; class Mammalia; order Rodentia; family Sciuridae; genus Xerus; species Xerus rutilus. The sequence goes on along the minus strand of CM053406.1, from coordinate 5,819,294 downwards.
GAGAGAGAGAGAGAGAGGAACAGCCCTGGAGTAGGGCTCCACTGATGGAACTGATTGTAGATTTCTGCACCGAGTCCCTGCCCCTCCTGCCTTCCTGCCACTCTAGTGTCCCTTCCCCTCTTTCAGCAGCAATTTCTCTCCATCTCCCTCCCTGGTCTCTTCTCCCCACCCCTTTCCTCTGCTCCTAACCCCCTCCCGTCCACCTAACCCCACCTTCACTCTCCTCTCTGAGGGGGGAGGGCCAGGGGGTGGGGAAAGAAAACCCCAAAACCCCAGCCCTGGGCAGAGATGTCGAAGAAACGAAAAGCCCTGGAGGGTGGAGGAGGTGGAGGAGAATCCCAGCTCCCTGAGGAGGAACCCACTGCCTGGTTTGGGGGCAGCAGCGAGGAGCAAGGTAGGGGGCGGGGGGAGGAGAAGAAGGAACGAGCACATGCAGGAGAGCTTGGGAGTGGAGAGCCCTCCACAGGAATGCCCTAGCCGGTCTTCAGAGCTGCCTGTGGCAAGGCAACTCCAGTAGACTTCCCCCCACGAACGGGATTTTACGTGTGCCTTCAGGAAACTGGGGGTGGGGTGGGCATGAATTGATTAGGCCTATGCTGGAGACCCAGATCTGTGTGAACTTGAAGCTCTGTGGGGGGGAAAGGGAGGCTGGCTTGGGATGGAGAGGTGGCCGGAGGCGGAGGCGGCCAGGAGGCGCTGGCTGGGGCTGGCTGGCCATCTCTCCTCTGTGCCTGCCCTGCTGTCATGGGCACTGGGGTGGATGAATGGCCCTGTGGAGGTGGGTGTCTGCCTGCAGGACCCCTGTGTCTGCAGGGAGGGCTGGTGCTGTCCCCCTAGTGTTGGTTGCCATGAGGGGCAGCAGGGAGGGCCACTGCCTTCTTCCAGGCCTCTCCAATCCAGGGATGCTCAGGGTTGCGTCATGAGGAATCTTCATCCCCTGCACAGGCAGGGCCCTCTGCATCCTCCTGAAGTTGGAGGTAAGGGCTGAGCAAAGGGAGTGATGTGTTGGATTCGAGGGGAGATGGAAGGGAAGCAGTGGGCACTTCTTTGCCTGGAATAATACCCGTGGAAAAGTGGGGATGGAAAATTTCCTATGGAAATAAAAGTGATACTTGGATATCGGATTTCCACATAAAAGAAACCCAGACGGACACCTTTTATTTCACTTAAAGCATTCTGGATTTGGTTAAAAGTAGGCCCAAATGAAGTAGTCCAGGCTTTTCTGGGATGCAGTTAAAATACAAAAGGAAAATGAGCCAGATGGAAAGGTTTTGTTGTTGGTTAAGCTGTGGAAAATGAGGTGGTGAAAAGACACGTGGGGCCATAATCCAAACCCAGGCAGGTAGGCAGGTAGGAAGAGCAGCTGCTCCAGTGCACCTTCCCTTCTGTGGCCCGCCTGTGCCTCTGCGGCCAGCAGGTGCAGACTTGGGGAGAGCATCGGGGCATATGGGCTTCTGTCTCCAAAATGGAGTCAATGGCTCCTCTTTGACATCACAAGAGACACAAAGTCACAAAAATCCTCCAGGCACAGAGAATGTGAATCTCTGGATGCCCTTGGAATCTCTTGCCTGGCCTGCATGGATTTTAAAGCCAAGTGCTGGGTTTTGGCTACCCCTGGACCATACATCTTGATTTTAGCAAAAATAGTTGAGAACAGTGCTGCCTGCTGACCCCAGGAGAGGTGGTATTTAAATGGCTGCCCCTGCTTTGACTTTCTTTGCTCAGTTACGATACTAGAGCAAAGCCAGGACATTTCTTAAGTTAATTCTACAGAAAAAGAGGTATTGGTAAGAAATTAAAATATTGCAAATGGCTTTATTGGTGTGGTTGGTCGTTTTCCCACTGTGGGGACTACTCTAGAGTCACAGCGAGTGTCCAGCAAACTCAACAGCTACAGGACTTGTGTTGGTTCTGACCTGGAGTTGCCCTGGAAAGGTGTGCACCCTTTTCTTTGGAGTAAAAACTAATGAATTCTGTGGAAACCCATGTCACTATTGTGATAGGTAGCAACCTGGAAATACGTCACTCTATTATGATTATTAATGAATGTGTGGCTGCCAGTTCTAAGAAAAGAAACAAGAATTATATCTCAACAAACATCTCTCATCCTTTTGGTGGAAATACATGACGTTAGAACAAAATAAGAAGCTTTGCTGGGGGGGCCTGTGTACCAGCAGCACATAATCTCTGCACTGCCAGGTAAAGGCAAGGGCAAACACCTATGCTCATATTAATCAGTGATTATCTTAATTTTGAAATAATTTATTGCGCAAATTGGTTTTTTAGAACTTTGAAAGATTTTATTATAGCCTTTGTATTTGGCAAATAAAAATCTTGCTTGATAATTGTCTGGGAATGTGTCACGGTAGAAACCATTAAAGGAGACAACGTCAACTGCCATATCACTGTGAAGGTCTTGGTTGGAGGTGGAAGTCATGGCACATGCCTTGTGAGGTAGAGATGCACTGTGTGTACTTGGCATGTGGCATGTGAGAGTGTCCCTTTGACGACTGGAGAAAGGACACCAGAGGCATGATGTTGGAGTGACTGCTGGTGGTGCCTCATGACTCCTGCACGTGGGGAGGAGCTGGGCCCTCTGCCTCTCCTCTTGTGTCTAGGTCAAATCAACACTGTGCACCCTGGAGAAGGAGAAGGTCTGGATGACCTTGACCACAGGGGGCTTCTGGCAACTTGGAAGGCAACGGGTTTGTTCATTTCAGCCATTGAAAGTGCAAGGTAGCATGTGTTCAGTGAAGCCCTTGAGTTGATCGACTTGATGATTTCAAGACTGCCCATCTGCAGTTTGATTTGGTGTGAGATCTTAAACAACTTCAGCACCCGAGCTGCTGGAGAGGAGTGCGATGGGGACTTTGAACATCAGAACAAAACCTCTTCTCATGCCCTTACCTACCACTGATCTGGGTCTGCTGTGTGTAGTCCCCAGCCATGGTGTCCCGGTGTTCCCCGTGGGCCTGTGCAGATGTTTCTGGTTGTGGTGTTTTGGTGCATGTCTTGTTAACAGTTTCTTTTAGAAGATTCCTTGTGAAGATGAAGGTAGGAGCCTCAATGGGTCATTGTGCATGCACACAGATGATTTGGGCTTCCTTTCTGACCTTAATAGATCCATCCTAGTTAATTTAACTGGGCGAAAGGGGAGATGAAGGCTGTCATCCTAGATTTGGTGAACATTTCTTCGGATGTCCACTGAAGTTATTTGATGTGTGCATATGCACGTGCATGTGCCCGTGAAATCATGGCTGGAGTGTGGTCCTCTGGTGGGTCCCAGCTGGCTGTGTCCAGTACGTGTGCCGAGGATACTGGAAGACTCTGCATGCCATACTCTCCTTCGAGAGGCTTCGTCCTTACAATGTGGAGAATTTGGTGTGCAAATGCACAGTGCCAGCCACAATTTTTATTTTATTTTGTTTATAGTTTTCTTTAGTGCTTTGGCCTCAGACTTAAGAGTATGTCACAATGTTCAGGTAACCATGAAAATTATGGGTATGTTGAAGACTGTAGGGGAAGGATCTGTGATCAAAACACTAATTGTATTTAAGGATCTCACAACACAAGAACGGACTTCTGATTTTTTCCATTCTCTTCTCATTCTTTTCCTACTGGTCTCTTTTCAAAGCATTATTATTTACCTAGAGACATCGGTCTAATCACAAGATAGCCCACTCGTAACTCTACACTAAGATGTAATATCAAACCCCACTCTCTGAAAGATCTCTCTTCTCAGCAGAAGCCTACCCTCTCAGCTCCTGTGGGTTCTGGGAAGTCCATCTCTACTCTCCTCAGCCCACCCTAATTGTCCTGTATTGCTTTATCTTCAAGTTTTAACACCTGTTACTTTTTTGGGGGGTGGCGGGTACGGGAGATTGAACTCAGGGGCACTCGACCACTGAGCCACATCCCCAGCCCTATTTTGTGTTTTATGTAGAGACAGGGTCTCTCTGAGTTGCTTAGTGCCTCGCCATTGCTGAGGCTGGCTTTGAACTTGGGATTCTCCTGTCTCAGCCTCCCTAAGCGCTGGGACACCTGTTACTTTTAACATTCAAGGCCTTTGGACAGGAAGTGATGTCGATGGCCAACATGACATTAAACTGACATCGTGAGTGTTGTGCACATAGGTAGCATCTATTCGGGATGAAATTGGCTAAGATGCTGTACAACCTGGTTTTCAGGGCTCCTGGCCTGCAGTGTTTGAAGGCGTGTGAAGGGAGCCTTGGATGGAAGGAATTGCGCGGGGGTGGGGGACTTGGGCAGGACCTATTCGTAGTTGGATTCCTGGGATTTCTTGAACCACAGTGGCATCTAGATGGATATCTATTCTGTTGTCTGATGAGTCAATGACTGAAATAAACACAGGGTTTTGTTTTTTTTTATAATAGTGTGCCCCTCTGATTCAGAGTGATACGAGATTTGCAGCTTTCCTGCTTTACTAGTGAGTGGCTTTGGCACATTCAGGAACTGGGATGAAGTAAGCAGAATCAATTCTATAACTCACTAAAAATTGACACGTAGATTATTAACTGACCTTCATCTATGAGATCCCCTGAAGTCAGCTGGGTTGATGTTTCCAACAGATTCATGTTTTTAATAGAATTGATCAGACTGACTATTTTTGTATGTTACAAAAAATGCTTTTTGTTCTTCTTTTTGGTGTTTCATTGAGCATTCTTAATAAGCCTAATAATTATATCCCGATTAGCAGAAATCTTAGGCATGAAACTAAATTTCAAAAAAGAAAGCTTTCTATTTAAATATAACTTCAAAAAAATAAACATTAGAAACTAAAGAAAAAGAAATCGCCAGAGTCCGGCATTTGTGTGCTTCACTCAGCGTCTCCATGGCTTCACGGAAATCCCTGCGCCTGGCAGTAGGTGCCGCCCCACTTGGAGGCTTCGTCCACGTGCCCAGTAGAAAAAATACTGAGGCTAGCTATGACAGCCCAGACCACCCACTGGCATGTGAGCAAGGTGGTCCCTGTGCCGGGGTCCCTCTGATGGCCCAGGCCTGCTTCCTCGGGGCTCCTCTTGGACAGAGCCTGACCACATAGAGCGCTCCCCAAGAGTGAGTCCCTGTGGGCCCTAGACCATGGTGCAGCAGGACGGCCTTGGTCTCACCACCACCTACTATGGACATCTTGCTTGTTATCTCACAACTTAAAACTATGCAGCAAAGTGGCCCCATCAGCCCTGTTCAAAGACGGAGCAACGGAAACATTTAGTTGGTAGGTGATGGAGCCTGTGTTCCTCCCTCAGTCCATCCTGCTTTCCCACTGGCCAAGCTACTTCTGAGCATCTACAGAGCATCACCATCACATTCCAAGCCACACCAGCTCTGTCTGGTACATCCTGCCTCATGTGACTTGCTGGTTCACATGACCAATCTTAAATCAGTGATGTTCAGTCTTCAGAATGCGTTAGAATCGCTAAGTGCTTGTGATACAAAGTCGTGCTCTCCTGATCCACCCCAATATTATGATCTCCTGTGGCAGAACCAGGGAATCTATATTTATCAATGTTCCTGTCTGCCCCACCCCATAAACTCAAGTTTATTTTTTCATTTATAAACATTTATTTAGCACTTACTATATGCCAGGCATTGTTATTAGACTAGTTGTAAATTGTCTATGTCATCTTAATATGCCATATTACTATCTAAAATTTCCTCCTTACCATCCTTTATCCTTAGTATGTATTTTCTTAATTTAATTTTATTGGTTATTCTTAGTTATACATGACAGTAGAATCCATTCTGATATAATTATACAAGCATGGGATATATCTTATTCTATTGAGACTCCATTCTTGTGGGTGGGCACAATAGTGGGAGTCACTTAGGTATTCTTATGTGTACATAGGAAAATTATGTTAGATTTATTCTGCTGCCTTTCCTGTTCCTATCCTCCTCCCTTTCTTTCTTTCCCCTTTGTCTAATCCACTGAACATATCAGCAAAAACATTCAACTTTTGGTTTTTTGGGACTGGCTTATTTCACTTAGCATGGTCTTCTCCAGATCCATCCATTTACTGGCAAATGTCATAAAGTCACTCTTCTTTATGGCTCGGTAATACTCCATTGTGTATATATGTACCACATTTTCTTTATCTGTCCATCTGTTGAAGGTCATCTAGGTTGTTTCTATAGCTTAGCTATTGTGAATTGAGCTGGTATAAGCATTGATATGTCTGCATCACTATAGTATGATGATTTAAAATTCTTTGGATATATGTTGAGGAGTGGGATAACTGGGTCAATTTGTGGTTCCATTCCTAGTGTTTTGAGGAATCTCCACACTGCTTTCCAGAGTGGTTGTACCAATTTGCAGTCCCACCAGCAATGTATGAGAATTTTCTTTTCCCCACATCCTCGCCAATATTTGTTGTTACTCGTATTCTTTTCTTAATATAAAAAAATGGGTGATTTATAATGTGGAGTATTAAAGAAGGCACGACTCTTGGAAGATGTCAGTGCTGAGGGAAATGGGCAGTCACGAGCGCATGACCTGGAGCTTGGTGGCAAGGACCTGCAGCCAGTCACGGCCTTAGTTCTGTGCTAGATTCTCTGGCTGCACGGAAGAAAGGCCATTGCCATCAGGGGACCCAATGAGGTGGACAGAAGGGGAGTGTTGGGAAAAGAGCGAGGGTACAGAGTGGACGATGGCTTAGACCTCCCTCCTGAACCTGCCCCTTTATGGATTCAAGTCAGAAAGGCAATGATCTGTATTTGAAAGACAGTCAGCATCCGTGGGCGCTGGTCTCCTCATCTGGCTGGATGTCTATGGCCTCGACTTTGTGTGAAGAAGGGATGAACTTTCACTGTGCTCCAGCCTGCCTGGTAACAAATATCCTCATCCAGAGGAAGGGCTCAGGGTGGGAGATGGAGCTGGGAGCAGGGAGCCCTGACCCTGGGGCAGCCGCTAGCACTTTGACCTCCCGGAGCAGCAGCCAGTCTTTCCACAAGTAGATACATAAGGCTAAGTTCAAGGTCCTGTTGCTGGCCCTCCAGTGCAAATAAACATAACATACATAAGAAAGCCATGCCGCCTCCTGTGGCCCAGGCCAAGCCTGGCTAGGAAGCGGACATGTGCTTCTCAGGTCAGCAGCAATGGTCTCCTTGTTAGCTGGAGGAGGGCTTTTCATAAGAGCTGCTCAACCAAGACAGAAATGCCCCTGTCAAGAGGGTCTGAGCGTCTCTTTTCTTCCTTGATGCATACAGGGTGACAGGCACAGTGGCACTATGAGATAGCATGGTATCACATCTAAGGCAGGAATATGAATACCTGTATGTGTGGGGAAAGGGACAAATTCCTCCAGGGGATGCACAGATGTGACTGGTCCCCCCCGTCCCCCCATCACCAGTGTCCCCAGGTTGTAGACTCAGTGTCCTTCCGCACTTTCTCCTTGCACTGGGCTCCATTCACTTGCCTCTGTCTGGGGACCTTAGCCACACATACAGGCCTACTTTGTGTGTTACCTTCGTCTGTAAGGCATCTGTGCTATGATGCTCTGTCACGGACTTAATTAACCCTTTATGAATAGCGTTCAAGATAACTAGCCTTTTGTAATACTGTATGCATTTTATGTTGACAAAGTCTTAGGTATGGCACTTGGGTCAAAGAAGTGAAAAGAGTTTTTTTGGTTTTGTTTTGCTTTTTGGTAGAAGGATTGAACTTAGGGGTGCTTAACCACTGAGCCACATCTCCAGCACTTTTTGTTATTTTATTTTATTTTTATTTAGAGACAGGTTCTCACTAAGTTGCTTAGGGTCTTGCTAAGTTGCTGAGGCTGGCTTTGAACTCGTAATCCTCCTGCCTCAGTCTCCTGAGTTGCTGGGATTACATGTGTGTACCACCACATCATGCAGGAATAGCAAATTTGAACTCCTTCAAAGGACAGTTTGTCCATACTACCCCAGTTTTCTTAGGCAGTTTAAGCTGCTATGGATCTCACACCTGGGAGACTCAAAATCAAGGTACATGACAAATACAAGTGTGCTCCTCAAAACAGTGGATACAGAATGTCGGCTCTCTCATCACCTCATTGATTGTTTCTTTAGCTGAGAAGAAGCTTTTTAGTTTGAATCCATCCCATTTATTGATTCTTTATTTTACTTCTTGTGCTGCAGGAGTCTTGTTAAGGAAGTAAGTTCCCAATCTGACATGATGAAGATTTGGGCCTACTTTTTCTTCTGTTAGGCGTTGGGTCTCTGGTCTGATTCCCAGGTCCTTGATCCACTTTAAGTTGAATTTTGTGCATGGTGAGAGATAGGGGTTTAGTTTCATTTTCCTGCATATAGATTTTCAGTTTTCCCAGCACCTTTTGTTGAAGAGGCTATCTTTTCTCCAGTGTACGTGTTTGGCATGCACATCAGATACAGCACTAATTTCCAGGTTATATAAAGAACTCAAAAAACACCAAAAAAAAAACAACCCAATCAATAAATGGGCTAAGGAGCTGAACAGACGCTTCTCAGAAGAAGATATACAATCAATCAACAGACATATGAAAAAATGTTCTACATCTCTAGCAGTTAGAGAAATGCAAATCAAAACTACTCTAAGACTTCATCTCACACCAGTCAGAATGGCAGTTATCAAGAATACAAACAGCAATAAGTGTTGGCGAGGTTGTGGGGGGAAAAGCACGCTCATACATTGCTGGTGGGATTGCAAATTGGTACAACCAATCTGGAAAGCAGTATGGAGATCCCTTAGAAAACATGGAATGGAACCACCATTTGACCCAGCTATCCCACTACTTTATCTATACCCAAAAGACTTAAAAACAGCACACTACAGTGACACAGCCACTTCAATGTTTATAGTAGCTCAATTCACAATAGCTAAACTGTGGAACCAACCTAAATGCCCTTTGACAGATGAATGAATAAAGAAACTGTGATATATATACACAATGGATATTTCTCAGCAATAAGAGAGAATAAAATTATAACATTTACAGGTCAATGGATGGAGCTGGAGAATATCATGCTAAGCAAAGTAAGCCAGTCTCAAAAAACCAAATGTCGAATGTTCTCTCTGATAAGTGGATGCTGATCCATAATGGGAGAGGAGACACAGGAAGAATGGAGGAACTTTGGTCAAAGGGGAGGGAGTGGGGAGAGGGCATGGGGACAGTAAAGATGGTGGAATAAGATGGACATCATAGCCCTAGCTTCATGTATGACTGCATATATGATGTGATTCTACATCATGTACAAACAGAGAAATGAAAAGTTGTGCTCCATCTGTGTACAATGAATCAAAATGCATTCTGCTATCATGTATACCTAAGTAGAATGAATAAATAAAAAAAAAACAGTGGATACAATATTTGAAATACAAACAATCCCCAGTGTAGGGCAGTCATACCTACAGTGGACTTTAGGGCCTATGGGACTATTTTTCTTCTCCCACTCTCTGGTTACAGTAGATGTTGGGATGGTTGGTGTTGGTTCTGCCCATCTCAGTTATAATAAATAGGCATAGGTTTGTGAGTTTGCGGTAAAACAAACACTGGGGGAATTTAAGTAATGAAGGACAAAGGATCGTGTTATTAAAATGCATATTGTTTACAAATAAAAATACTAATGTTCTTTTTAGGGAGATCCATGAAAATTTTAACTAGTGTTCTCTTGAATTCTAACCGAACTGCAGTAAGTCTGGGTTTTATCACTTTTATCCACTTTATATGTCTAGAGATTCTTAATTTTGTCAATGAGGACGTAAACTCTAGGGGGGTTGGGTGGTGGTGACTGTTAGGTTTGCAGATGGCTTCTTGGAAGTGCCTGTCTTGTCCACTATTTTATCCCCCACCCCCAGGGCTGGACCAGTTCCAGGCGGGCACTCAGCAACTTCTCGTTGAATGAAATGGGGAAGGTTTTGTGCTGAAGCAGCTTGAGCCACTAGTATCCCCTTCCTAGTGACCACAGTGATCCTGCTTGTGAATGGCTGGAAATCAGAAGGAACATTTACATGGAGCTGTCACAATTTCTCATTTGTGAAAGAAAATCTGCTGAGATTGAACGCATGCAGGTGACTGAACACAGCCTCGGGAACCTGCAAAGGAGGCTTCCTCTAGGACTGGGTTTAGGTTGGGGATGGGGGAGAGAGAAGCAGAGGAACTTCCCCACCCCCTTCTGCCCCACATCTGGGCCAGCAGGTAAGGAAGGCCCTGTGGTCCTTCCCTGGGTTCCAGTGGGGGCCAATATAGATTCCCTGGCCTGTGCTCAAGGACCCTCACTTGGCCCCCTCCCCACCACAGCACCTCCCCAGCCCGCTGCCTGTTCTTAAGCTGGCTCCAGACCTGCTTGGAGCCAGCTCTGCTCTTAGGAAGCCTCATCCTAATGAGCTGTTCATGCCATTGTGGAGCAGGTGCCACGTGCTGGTCTTGATGCCTGAGGCAGTTAGGGTGCTGTGTTTTTAAGATCACAGCTCAGCAACTTCACCCAGAACACTGAGCACAGAGGTAGTGTTACCATCAAGCATGAGGAAAAATGCAAATGTCCCTAAGAGTATCCTGGTTATTTTCTCAAAGTAGGATCCAATCAAGAATCACACATGGCATTTAGCTGTCACGTCTTGTAATCACATAGAACCCTGGCATTGCCATTTGGAAGCATCCGGGGCAGTTATCTTTCAGAATTTCCTCCTTTGGGTTCATCAGGTGTCTCTAGCAGTTAGCTTCTGGTTAAATGTTCTGGTTGAGGGCACTAAATAGGTGACACTATGTCCCTCTGGAGACACCACATCAGAAGGCACATGATGCCATTGTTCCTGCTGTTGGCAATGCTCAGTTGGTTAAGGTCATGCCTGCCACGTTCTCCTTTGTAAAGAGCAACAGCAACAGACTCTATTCATCACCTGTACTGTGGCAAAATCTCTATATCTGCAACAAAAGTGGACTCTTAACTATATGAATTTGGATCTTATTTACATATAAGTATTTTCCTTTTTTGTAGAACTGTTGTAGCTTTAGAAAGTTCCTGTTCTAGCTGGGTGTGGTGGCACATGCCTGTAATCCCAGCAGCTTAGGAGTCTGAGGCAGGAGGATTGCAAGTTTAAAGCCAGCCTCAGCAATTTAATGCAACCTTGAACAACTTAGTAAGACCCTGTCTCAAAATAAGACATAAAAAAAGGGGTAGTGATGTGCTCAGTGGCTGAGAGCCTGGGTTCAATCCCTAGTACTCCCCTCCACCCAAAAAAGAGAGTCAGCTCTTGTTCTGAGGTGAACAGCCCAGGCTAGTCCCAGGGGAACAGTGTAATGCATTTTACCATACCACACACCATCGAAGATGGAGAGCCTCCAGCACTCCAGAGGGCTTCCTGGTCCCTGCCACAGCAGAGCCGTCCGCAGAGGTAACCAGTGTGCACTGTTCTCACCTGCCACCATCCACGCTTTGCGGCCCTTGAACTCCAGGCATGGAACGAGGTGGGGATTCTTGCTTCCTTGGTCTTTGGCATTCACCCGTCCCTTGCCAGGGCTGGTGGCTTCTGAGTGCTCCGTGGTTCTCCTCTGTGTCTCTATTCCACAACGTACTGACCTTGTTCTGCCATCGATGGGCATCGAGTTGTTTCAACTCTGGGGCTTTTACAGATACAACTGCTGGGAAACGTTCTGGCACGTGCCTTTCAGCTGACACAGACACTCGTTTATTTTACATCTGCATCCTACAGACTGACTTTTTGTTTTAATTACGTGTTCAGTGTTCTCTGTCAGTCACTGGAAACCTTACAAAAGGTGCTGAGCTTTCTGTAAATACATCTGCATGTCCCCTGCACATGAGAAAAACCCAGACACAGTTCTTCTTAAGAAGAGGAGGGACCCCTTGTCTTTCCCAGGCTGGCCTTTGCCATGGCTGTCATTTTGATCCCTGCCCTGCTCTACTTTTCCCATCAAGAGCAGCACACTGACACTGGGCAGGTGTCATCTGGGCTGGCCTGGGCCAACCATGAAGCCCGGGGACAGAGGGACGAACTTGACTTTATGCCCCCGCTTTACTCCACAGCCTTTAGGTGACAGTTGCTATGAAGGGGGGAGGAGCTTCAGTCATCCTTGTGTCTAGACCATGACAGGGACCCCTGGGATGGGCACCCTGGGATGGGGATTCTCTCTGTTTTGGAAACATACCAACAGTCTTTAGGCTAATTGTTGAAGGTGAGCTCCTGAGGCGTCTGACCAGGCATTGGGCTGCTACAGAAGACTGTGGGGAACGGGCAGGGGGCAGGGGGCGCGTCACAGCAGAACCCCTGGCAGAGGGCCAGGGAGGACTTCAGAGCCCAGCAACGCTGTGGGCCTGTGTGCACGATGGGACCCTCCGGGCAACCCCAGTGCCTTAGGGGGTCTATGGAACTCCTAATGCCGCAGAGCAGGCTTTGCAAATGGCCAGTGAGGGTCTGAGTTCAGGTCTGGGTAAATGTGGCACAGGCCTGAGCGAGCGCGTCCTGGGCAGTGCAGAGCCAGGTGACTTCACGAGGACTCAAGTCTGGGGGCATCTCTCCGAGTGCTGAAAGGACTTGGACTCCAGGCTGCGGGACGGTGATCTCAAGGCAAACTTTCCCTCAGGGGCTCGCGAAGCCCTCGCCTGGGGCTGTATTAACAGGAGCATATGAAGGGTCAAGAGTCTGCTCTAGCTGCATGGTGAACCTCTAAACACACATGGGAAAGTAAGCCGTCATGGTACACAGAAAACTCTGTAACCGGCCAGCAATGTGTTCACTGAATCCACACCCCCTCTACCTAATAGTAGCAACTTCTCCCCTTTTAAAACTCGTCTCCTCCAGTTTTTCTTTAGTTCCAGGATTCAGGCTTCTAAGAACGTTGTCATCTGAGTGTCTGAAAAACAGTACGGATGAACTGGATGAACTGGAAAGAGGACTGGAGTGCTGTCAGTTGGAGGGTTTCATGAAGTCCACGAGAGCGATGCCGGGAACCGCTCAGCCCACGTGCTGTGGCGTGGGGAAGTGAGCTGGACCTCCAGACAAAGGAAGATCAGTGAGGAATACCCCGTCCCCAGAGCTGCATGTTCTGTCTTGTTTTTTCCATTTCCCAAACACATACTGAGTACCTGTGAGCACTTGGCCTGTGCTGAGTGACGGGCACACAGCGGGAAGCCTGGGCTAGCTTGCTGATCCCAGTGAGGAAGGCTGAGTGGCTCACAGAGCTGGGCAGACTACCAAGGGCTGCTGCGTGTTGTGGTTTAGGTAAGAGGTGACCCCCAAAAGCTCATGTGTGAGACAATGCAAGAATTTTCAGAAGTGAGACAATTAAATCTAATCATGAGAGACATGTCCTAATTAATTCACTTGGATGGATTAACTGGGTGGTAACTGTAGGCAGGCAGAGTATGACTGGAGGAGGTAGGTCACTGGGGATGTGCTGTTGGGGTTTATGTTTGTTCCTGTTGAGTGGTACTATCTCTGCTTCCTGACTGCCACATCCTGAGCTTCTTTCCTCCACTAGGCCCTTCTGCCATGATGTCCTGCCTCACCTCAGGCCCAGAGCCATGGAGTCAGCCATCTATGGACTGAGACCTCTGAAACTGCGAGCCCCAAATAAACTTTTCCTTCTCTAGGTTGTTCTTGTTGGGTCTTTTGGTCTCGGTGATGAAAAAGCTGATTAGAACAGGCAATGCCTGGGTTCTTAAGTTTTGTTAAGAAATTTTGTCATTGTTGAAGAAAGAAATCATCCAATAAAGAGATGAATTGTGATAAAGAAAAGAAACTCACAGGCTAAACCATGTTCCTCTATTTACAAACTAAGACTGTTTATGTCCAGTCACAGCAGGTTTATTCAGGTATTCCTGTGAACATCCTGGCTCTCCAGACAGCAGGAACCAGGGAATGTCCCTTCAGAAGGCTTGCATTTTAAGAAAAGGTCTTAAGCTTTTGTTTATGCAAAACATTCCTTAGTCTATGTCAAGTGACTTAAACTTCCTCTTCTCTTCTACTCACAAAACATGCAGGAATCCTTAGAGATGCTTCAGAACACTCTGGATTAATTAGTCTCCACCAATGTGCTCCAATGGTGGATGGCAACCTGTTCAGTGAGTCATAAAGTCAGTTTGTTTTTAGGGAGTCCTAGTATTTTAAAAAAACTGAATGAAAGGGAGGAGAAGGGAAGGGAAAGAGAGAGAAGAAAGGAAAAGAGGTGAGGAGAGGGCAGGGAGGGGGAAAAGAAGAGGGAGGCAGAGAAGGGGCAGGTATCTAGTGTCTATCAGTGTGTAGATGTAATGCTAATGTCAAAATTTGTGTTTTGATTTTAAAAAGTGATACAATTCCTGATCTAGACCTTATTAAACAGACATGTTGGTCACAATGGCTAGACTACGATGCCAGAATTGTTATGGCTTCTTGATAAAAAATAGTAACTAACTAAAGCAAATTTCACTGGATCAAAGACTGTCACTTAAAGGACTGTGAAGCACCTTTTCTCCCCGAAGGCAGAGCATTCTGTCTTCTCCTGGCCTGAGCTCCATGGCCTGCCACCTTCCTGTTTGGACACCAGAGGCCTTGCCTCTGGTGACGGTTGTCTCAGCTGATGGTGCTAGCCGCAGCAGCCAGCTCTGCCATAAACGTCTGAACAGCGCAATCTTTATTCTGATTATTCTTCTAGTAATAGGCCTAAGAGGTGGGGTCCCACAAATGATCACTTTTTAGTGACCCAGAGACTGGCACTCACCCATTGAGGTGTGGTGAGAGAAAGAGGAGGACAGAGGAGCCCGGGCAGCAGAGCCCCCTTTGGGTCTTTGCAGGTGGCAATTCTCAGGGGAAACTAGAATTCTTCCCACCAAGTGGAACTGAAGGCCCTCCGCTGTCCAGCACGTGGAAGGCAGGTCCTCGGCAGTGCTGCGCCCTTGGGAGCTGTGCACAGCACAGCCGGGCTGCATGCTAATGCACTTGGGGATGATCACAGCTTCTCCTCCCAGTGATTGTTTAGGCTTCCCTTGTTACGGAGCTGGCTTTTCTCCTCACCGCCGCTCCTGGGGAGGGTGGACTCTGACTTCTGCTCTTCTGCCTTGCTGCTGCTGCCAGGAGCTGCTCCTTGCTTTGCACTTTTGCATGTTCTAGTTGAGCCTGAGAGAGAGAGAGCACACACGAGAGAGCACTCGCGATTCTTAGTTTTTCCTTTCAAGAGTGAAATCTGACTGGTCTGTGTCTGACAGCTAGAGGTAAAATAATGAAATAAATACACAAAAGCTCCGTGGCTGCCTACATGGGAATTTGCAAAAATGAATGCCAAATTATCTTTGGAAGTGTTTAGCACCGTTCCGCGTCAACTCCTGGGCCTGATGATTTAAACTTTTCAGTTCTCTTAAACCTTAGAAATGATAAATTACTATTGTTTTACCTTCTGCCCTCCTGCATTCTGTAGAATATATATGTACAACTGGGTTCTTTGTTGGCAAGGAAGTATTAACAGCTTGGGTCTTCGTTTGGATCAAGAGAGAAGAAAAGAAAACGCAATGCTCACAATCACGCCGTCTTGTGTTTGCAACATGCAGGGCACCCGAGAACTGCAGCCTTATTTAGGTAGTGGGCAGCCTGTTTCCCAGCTTGCAAGCAATTTCCTGTCTCTGCAGGATGATCAGAACGCTCACTGTGTCAGCTGGTGCTGCACAGCTTTGTGGGAACCTCCCTAAGCCATGTGGAGGTTGCTAGACGGGAGTGGTCCATCCCCTGGGCTGCTGTGAGCTGAAGTGCCATGAGTCACAGGGAGCCCTCGCCCTGCTCAAGGATGTCGGATTTAACAGTCCATTTCTGTGCAATGTTTTTCTTTTACAGAGGTTTAACTTGTTGATTAACAGCTTTTGTAAATTCCTTTTTTCTTTATTAGATTATGAACGGGATCCAATTCATGTTCAGATGATGCTTTCTTCAACGCAGTTTTTATTTCACTCATTTCTTTCATAAAAATAAATGCTACTGATAAAAATTCAGAAGATATATAACAACAGTCTTCTTTTGTGTCAGTCAGTACTGTAAGTTTTCTTCTTATACCTATTGCTCATTTCCTTTATCTCTTCTTTATTGCCCTTAATAAATGGAATCATTTTTCCCATCAAATCTTTTAAACAGGTTTTTGTACATGGTAAATGTTGTGACAAAGTTTATGAGCACTTTTTACATTTTGAAATAATCTCAAACTTGCAAACAATTTGCAAGTGCAACTTTTTTCCTGAAATATGACCTTGAATATTTTAGTATGTATTTTCGACAAACAAGGACATTCTCTAAGTGCACCAGAATACAACAACCCAGGTCAGGAGGTTAACACGGGTATCTCTGCCACCTAATCCTCAGTTTCAGTCACTCTAGTGACATCCTCTGCAGCAAAAGATCTGTTCTCAAATCACACACTGGCCTCTTTGGTCTGGAGAAATTCCCGTCCTTTGTGACTTGGGTGGTTTTGAAGATGAGAAGCAATTGATTGCACCGATGTTCTTAGTTCGAGCCATGCTTCTGCTAACTTGGTCACCCCATTGGGAGGAATGACATGGAAATGCCACCATGTTAATTTGCCCCACTGTAACGATGATGCTCATGGTGTCCTCTGGGGGCTTTCTATCTTCTCCATTACAACGTGGCACTCTTTCTCCTACGATCGGTAAGGGATTCAAGAGAAGAATCTCTGAAATCATGTAAATATTCTCTTCCTCTTTAAACTTTATTCATTAACTGATTTGACACCAAACACTGTTGTTGTCCCTGGTGCCAATCCAATCAAGAGGACAAGATTTTGAGAAAAAGGATAAAGACGTTTTATGGATTTGCTAGCACATGTGCAAGGCAGTGGACTCCAGTCTCAGAGGCTGTGATTCTAATGGCCAGGGGACTCAGAGGGCTTTAAAAAGGGAATACGAGGGCTGTCTTCCAAGTGTCGTTATCGACAGATACAATTAATGTTCAACTTATATCCTTGAAAGAAAGCTGCTGTTCCAGTTTCCAGGTCCAGGGTTCTTTATTCCTGTGGGCAGGAGCTGATGGGCAGACAACTCAGCTTAGGACAGGAAGAATGTTCGTCTTGGTTCCCCCACAGTCAGGGAGGGCGAGAGGGAGAAGAGGAAGGACAGAAACCATTTTAACAGAAGGCATGAGTGGCCAAGGAGCAAGGTTTATATGTAAAGCATGGAGTGGACCCTGTTACAGATGTCCATGAGAGACTCGCAGGTACCTATTTTATTAGGGGGAAGGGGTGGTGTTATGCTACATTATGATCCTTCTCTATTTTGAAGCTCAAACAGTCTCAGATTTGGCCATAGGAGTCCCTTCAAGGTGGGGTCCATGTCTTGACATCTCTCTCTCTGTCTCTCTCATGTCTGTAGTTCTGCAGAGACACACACACGTACAAACACATGTATAGGTCTATCGTTTCTGTATTTATCTATATTCAGAATCAGAAGTTCATCCCAAGACCTCCATTGCAATCCAGCTCCACCCGTCCATTCTGGTTTTCTCCTTTCAGAATGAGTCCTGCTCCTCTCTGATAGTAAGAGGCCAGCCAAGGCCAGTCTCGCACAGCTGCTGTCTTCCCACCCCGTGTGCATCCCCTCCAGTCTGCAGGCAAATATATTTGACAAAACGCTTCTTTTATATCCACCCTTCCTGACTCCCTAGTCATTGGTGGTTGTCACCCCGATGGTTTGTCAGGTGGGTCAGGTAGTCAGCAATGTCAGTCACATAGTCATAGTTTGACTTTGCCTTTCCAAACTTTATACAGCACATCTTTCTCATGTCACTGTATGGTCTAGTACTTCCAGAACGTTGTTAAGGAGTAAATGATAAAGACTTCATGGGAAGGCTTCTTGGGCTTCCAATTTACCACAGTGCTGGCCCTTGGGTGGAGATGGGGTAGTCCCATCAGAGACGTGATTCAGGCATGAGCCCTGATCCCATAGCAGCCCTGTGTTAAATCCTTGGACGATTCCCATTGGTCCTAGGGACCCCTTCCAAACTCCCCGTGAGGCTTCCCTCAGGTCTTTTATTTGAGTTTTGTTTTGTTTTTTTAAATCAAGAGTAGATGTCAGAGATAGAGTTTTTATCAGGTGGCTTTCTAGCTCCTAAAGATATGCTCTTATGATTTTTCACTCTGAAGCATTAGTCATCTTCAAAGCCTTTTAAAGTTCCTCATCTTCCAGGAAGCCCCTGGTTGGACACACTGAGGTTTTCCATGTCACTTGATCAGAATTCAAGGATCTTTCCTCCTCCCCGTCAGCCCTGCCATGGGCCTACTCCTCTCTGGCCCAGAGAAGATCAGTGTCTCCAGTGTCTTTGGCCCACACCATAGACATCCATTTTGGGTGAGGGACTTTCTCCCCGTCTCGAGATGGGTGGCTATGACAGGCCCCCGGAGCTGTTTTGTGTGCCAATGAGGCTCTCTGCTGGTGCTTACAGGGACAGTGGCTCCCTCCTTCAGGGCCAGGGTGTTGGACATGATACCTTACAAAATTCAGTAGGTGCCTTGTCTGCATCCAGCCTGGTTTTTGTTCACCTTGCTGCTGCCCGGGTCCTCCATGAGTCCTCTGTGCCTGCTTCTCTGATGGTTTCTCCAGAGCAGATGGCTCCCTGGGTCCTCTTGGGGCAGGAGCACAGCCAAGTTTTTGTGCCACTTTCTGTGTCTTTAACCCACATCTCCTCCTGGTCCTGGAAGTCCCTCTCTGATGCTCTCACTGCTAAGTACCTGCACCAGATTCCTCAGTGTGCTTAATATTAACATAAATTTTATTTATTTGAGAAAAGTTAGCAGAGTACAACTTTGAAGACAATATATGAGGAAAACCAGTGCCTGTCCACCTGCACATTAATAGTTTTTTTGTTTTGTTTTGTTTGGTACCAAGGATCGAACTCAGGGGTACTCGAACACTGAGCCACCTCTCCAGCCCTATTTTGTGTTTTATGTAGAGACAAGGTCTCACTGAGTTGCTTAGAGCCTCATTGCTGAGGCTGGCATTGAACTCGTGATTCTCTTGTCTCAGCCTCCCAAAGTGCTGGGATTACAGGCATGGGCCAGCTTGAGGCAGAGGTTTTGAGGTGAACAAGATGGGGTGTGAAGACTGCTTTTGCTTTCTCCTCACATGAGTGTACATGTATGTATGTGTGGGTATGTATGTTAATGTGCATGTATGTGTACGTGTATGTGTGAGTAAATGTATGAGCATGTGTGTGTACATGTGTCTGTAGCATATGTGCACATTTACTTGTAGATGTGGATGTGTAAGAGTATGCACTTGAGTTTGTGTATGGGTGAGCATATGTATGTGTGAGCATATTTGGTATATATGTGAGTATGTTAGTGTATTTGTGAATGTATGTGTATGTATGAGAGCACATGTTTGTATGTATGAGTACATGCACAAGAATGCTAGTGTGCAAATACATGTACACAAACGTGAACATATGTGTGAGAGGGAACATGTACGTGAATGTTAGTGTGTGTATGTGTGCGCGCGTGTCTGTGTGCGTGAGGGGCTGAACATGAAACCTGATTAATGACTTGGAAAACTTATTTCAAAGGGTAGAAGGGCTGCCTTCCCCCAACACCCGAGAGACCTCCATCCCTCTAGGTCGGTGCATCTCCAGGCTCTTGTGTCACGGCGGGGATCACAGCTCAGTTGCACATGCACCCGTGCTTCTGTTTTGGTTCATGGAGTGATCAGATCATGCCCATGTGGTGGGCACCATGCATGGCAGGTCTGCAGGTCATCAAAATGTCCCCCTAGTGACGGTGCAGTCTAGGCCCAGGGCAGCTGGACTGTGTCTACCAGAGTGTCTGAGAATGGCTCCATCTAGGGCATCTGGTGGGTTTTGTGGGTGGGATTTGTAGAGATAGTGATGAGGACAGCTGACATCACAGGCTGCTGGGGGCTGGATGTGATGTCACCACAGCCCACTGGCGAGGTCACGCTCTGGCTGGTGTCCTGCAGACACTTTATAAGAACACACACAGCTGACCCCCATAGCAGGAGTCACAGTCTGGAGAAACAGACTGGGACCTCGTCGCAACCTCTCCTGGTCCCATGGAGAACATTTCTCCAGGCTTTTGCCAGAGTGTCCGGCCACCTGAATCATGCAGGCTCGATGGACAGTAGAGCGATGGAAGATGACGGAGGGCTGGGTGTCCAGGTTCCTGCAGGCAGGACGTGTGCTGAGTCAATTACATGGCTGGCCTTGGTG
>CM053406.1:5755941-5798612 GCA_028644305.1 Xerus rutilus | reverse complement strand
AGAAACCACAGATGGCTTCTGTGCTGCGTTCTCTGATAAGGAGCGGGAGAGGCAGGGGAAGTGGCTCACCTTCAATAAAGACAGCAGTGGTAGAGCCAGGCAGGCATTCTCAAAGTTGACCACAGCAGTGTCGTGTCCCCTGGTAATTTGTAAGAGATGTAGATTCTTGAAAACATTGCCACGAACACTCCCACTGTGGACAGTTTCAATCTACTGATGTGACATCACTAAATGCAGAGTTGGGAATAGACACACGCAGGCAACTTTCTGCAATGACCCTGAGAGGCCCAGCATACTGCGGGCAGTTAGTTCTGCTATAAGACCTGTCACCAGCTTTCTGTTACTCAACCAAAATACCTAAGATGGAAAACTTATCACGAGAAAAGGTTTGTTTGGGGTCATAGCTTTAGAAGCTCCAGTCTGTGATCGGTTAGCCCGTGGCTTTGGGCCTATGGTGTGAGACAGCACCTATGGCAGAGTGAAAACACTTACCTCATTGCCAGGGAGCATACTTCAGGAAGGGGTCAGGGTCCCACAGACCCCTTCAAGGACACGTCCTCAATGACCTAGGGCCTCCCACTAGGCCCCACCTCTTAAAGTTTCACCACACCCAAAAGTACCACCCCAGGGACCGAAGCTTTAACATGTGAGCCTTTTAAAGCTTAGCAGATGGTGTCTGTATTTCAAAGTTCAGTACGTCACACAGAGCACCTTACGACCCTTAGGGCCTATGGAAAATGGGAGCAGGGACACAACCTAAAACACTTTATTAGTGACACATCATAACAGGATAGGAATCCAGTGAAAAAGATGGCATATTTTATACACGTTAGCTGGTAAAAAAATACAAATACTGCAATAAATGCGTCACTCTAAAAATAATGTCTTGAAAAACACCTGAAGTGCCCGTGTGCCGGAGAGCCACCATGTCCGCGGCCCGTGGGCAGGGGAGGTAGAGTAAAAAGAGGAAGCAAGAGAAGAGCTGGGGACAGAGAGTCAACACTGACTGCGGAGAGTGAGGCGGCGGGACCGGCTGCAGCCAGGCTGGTGGTGGTGGTGGTGCGATGAGGGAGGCCGGAAGGAAGGTCGCCGCGGTCAGTGCCAGGTGTGGGCTTCACTAGGTTCGGGGTCAGCTGCAGGCTGGTAAGACACTGTTTCTGGGTGGGTGTGAGGGTGTTTCTGGAGAGATTGACATTTGAATCCCAAGACAGGCACACCAGCACTGCGGGCATCCTCCACTGTGCTGAGGGCTCAGGAAGAACAAAAAGGCAGGGGAGGGACGTTGCCTTCTTCCAGGGCATCCCTCTCCTCCTGCCTCTGCCCCCAGCTTCTCCAGGTTCTTGGGCCTTCACACTGAGTTCACAACAGTATCCCCAATTCTCAGGCCTTTGGATCAGACTAAGTATATAACCAGCCTCCCGGCTTCTCCAGTTTGCAGGGGTATATTATAAAGTTGACCTCCATAACTCAAGCCAGTTCCCATAATAAATCTCTTAAATATGTCTGTCTGTCTGTCTATTCATCTATCTATTGCCTCTTATTTTTCTGGACACCTAATATGAGGGTTATGTGAAATCCAATAGCGTTGTGAGGGCAGGCGTGATGGGTGTGTCTTAGTGTCCTGGAGTGAATGTGAGATTCAGGCATTCCTACTTCATCCACTAGGATCCTGAAAAACAGCGTGTGCATGAGTAAGCTGAGATTCACACTACACTCAGATTGTTCCTTCATTTATCAACCATGCTGGAGCAAATTTCTCATTTCCAGCTAGCATTATAGCAGACCTGGCTGTGGTTATATCATGGAAACTGGAAGGCAGGGCTTTTCCCCTGAGAGCTATTCAAGATTTACTAGCACGTTGGTAATTTCAAAGCACTTCATGCAGTGGTTGGTATACACTAAGTGCCCAACGAATGGTCAGAACTCACCACGCTTTTCCCAAGTGGAAGTCAGATGGGATTTGAACAGTTCAAGCTGAAGCTAGAGACCTTGTCTGAGGCAACAGCCGGTTAACAGAGGCCCCAGGGCTGGAGAAAAACAGCCCCTCTGATGAGCTGACATGTAGGGACCACTGCAGAGAGAAGGAAGAAACTTCTAGAATACACCTAGCATTCTTCAAATGCAAAGAGACACTAAAGGTAATGTATTGCACATTCTCAGGGCCTTTTGTAATTATTCTCAAGGTGGAAACAAAACAAAGAACAATGGCAACCTCCAGTAAGAGTTGTGAAGGCTGTGCGTGTTTGTTTGTTCACATAAATTGGCATTTTTGCTGCTCCTGCAACCCCCAGGTGCATGTGACGTACTACACTGTGGTTGCTGGCAGGCCCAGCTACAATAATTAATAACTGAGGTCGTAGCAGACACTGATCAAAGTTTTTAGGAGGAAAACCCAAATGTGCAAGTGTGAAGTTGTGAGCCATCGAGCACAAGGGGAAAAGTCTCGTCCACAAATCACAGCACCCAGCACAGTGTGACCAAGTGCACACAGTGGGGTGGCAACAGGGGATCCTTCTGCCTGGGTGTCCAGAGGATGGCTCAGGCAGCGCTGTTTAGAGGGGGCAGCAGGACTGTAGGAGCTGGATGATGCACATCCTTGCAGGTGGTAGACAGCAGAGCTGGAGCCTTCTGGAGGACTGCCTGGAGCTGGATTTGGGCAGGGAGCTTATAACACCATTCCTCCATGGCTGTGGGAATGGAAAGTTCTGCTCATTTCAGGAAGGCTTGTGTCAATGTCCTTTGAACAGGTTTACTATGATTGAATTACTAATAGTTCCCATCTGCCAATTATTCTGAGCATCTTCCCAGTATCATCACATTTAGTCCTTGGACCAGCCCCTGAGATGGGGACTACGACTGTCACCCTTTTGGATGAGGAAACTGAATTGAAGAGAATTTCAATTAAGTTGCCTCAGGTCAGACAGCTACTGGGTTGCGGAGTTGGGTACACATCCCAGACTGACCTCAGAGTCTGGGCTCTCTGCAGTGTCCATGCCCGACCTCCCATGGTGTGATGTACCAGGAAGTGCCCAAGGTGTGAGGGGCAGTCCTAGAGTTCGTAAAGACCATGTTTCTTACAGAGGCACTTCAACGATGAAACAATTTAAGTCCTATAAATGTTCATAGGAAAAAAATGAGCAATTGCTTCTCCAAAATTTGAAGAAAACTACCTTTATTTCTGTATTTGTCGATGACCAAGGATACCTATCTGTGTGTGTCTTTAGTTCATTTCCTGCAACTTAACAAGTTTTGTGAAACTAACAGAAATTTGTCCTCAGTCTGTTTGTATCTGTTTGCCAAAGAGACCGTTCATTTTGTCACAGGCGTGTGGGCACAGGAAAATAGCTCCAACCATGCCTGGTCCCTGGGGAGGTGCTGTCTAGAGTAGTGGAACCTCCGGTGGTGGGACCTAGGTGGGACTCTGGAGGTTCATTCATTGAATCATTAGTAACTTTTTATTTAATCGGCTCAGTATTTATTGAGTCCTGCTACGTACCAACACTCTTGATCCTATAAAAGTGTTGGGACTTGTACTGTGCCCACTCTTCCAATAAAATATTTCTTTGTAAGTTGTAAAAATATCATTTAGTGACATAAAGATAAGAAGGGATCTAGTAAGACAGGTTGTTTTTAATATGTAAGTTTATTTTAGGTGCAATATGAGACTGAATTTCAATGATAAGTTGTTTTAAGAGAATGTAAAGCCCCCCATGACTTGAAGATTCAGGAGGAAAGATACTCTGTGAATTGGTAGAAGCTACACAGAAGAAAAAAGACATGGTTAAAATCTGGATGTTAGCAGCATCGTCTTATCTTGTGCCTTGTGGGGTGCTGGCAGGAAGGCAGACAAACATCTGTTAAGTCTCAAGCAGGTCCTTCCTGGATCCTGCTCTGTCCAGTATTAGACAAGTGACCGAGGCAGGTGGGTTTGCGGGACTGGCCAGGAGGCTCAGGGGCTAGACTTTCCTCTGGCTCTTGGGGGCACATTAGTCAGCTTTGCTTTGCCATAATGAGGTTCTTGCGGTGACTGATGTATCTAGAGAAGACACTTGTTTAGCTCAGTTTGGGAGATTCATGTCTAAGACTGGGCTGCCTCACAGGTTTGGCCTCTGGTGAGGAGGGTGTACGCAGGAGTGAGCTGTGGTCACGTATCCAGTCAGGAGGAAGGGGGAGAAGACGGGTAGGGTCCTCCAGAGCCCCTCCAGGGCACACTCTCAGTGACAGGGGACCTCCAGAGTCCCACCTAGGTCCCACCACCGGAGGTTCCACTACTCTAGACAGCACCTCCCCAGGGACCAGGCCCTCCTCCACTCCCCACAGCCAGGCCACAGCAGGGGTGTCTGACACCTCAGGGGTGCCTCAGGGGACACAGGCAGAACTGCTTCGCATAGGCTGAACACTGGGGCAGCACCTCGCCACCGGGGAAGTCCCTCTTGTCCTCAGGGGACACATTCTAAAACCCCTAGCAGGTGCCTGAGATGGGCTCATACCAAACCCCACATGGTTGGAGCTTTTTCCTGTGCCTACACGCCTGTGACGAAGTTGAATCTGTAAATCGGGCAGGTAGAGTTTAAGGCTCTATCTAATAATAAAATACAATTATAGCAAGACACTATGAAAAAAGTGATTTAAAAGTTTATTTCCGGAATTCTCCATTTGAAAGCTCCAGACCCCACCGTGGCCTCAGGTACCTGAAGCTATGAAAGTGGGGGTGCGGGGGCCTGCTGCATTTGGAGGAACGTCACCCACTCCTGTGACACTCACACAGAACCGCTGTCCTCAGCCTTGAGCTGGGGTGGCCGCCCAGCCCCTCCAGGCACACACGCTCCAGCTCTGGCGGGCAAGGACCGAAGGAAGAGGCCTTGGAGAGGAGCTCCCGCTCCCGGGGACAGCAGACCTTGCTGCCCGCCTCCGCCGGGCCAGCCCACGCCTTGCTGCTGTGTGGGAGCTCATGCCCGTTATTCCTGGGCGGCGTTGGGCATTGGTGCCCCTCTCCTTCGTCTCCACCAAGCTTCTCCTGTCTGCAGTTACTGCATTCTCTCCCAGCCTCCCACTTCTGCCGGCCAGCGCCGCCCCACACCCTGAGGGCGGCCAGCAGCAAGCCTGGCCCAGGGCTGGAGCTGGGAGTCCGGCAGCCAGGCGGGAGCTTGATCCTCACAGCATCTCACCTTGTTATCATCTCGCCTGTCTCCTTCTCCCTCTCTGCATCCATGATCTTCTGTTTCCTGCCGTCTTTGACATGGGTGACATCCAGGGTTCCTTCCTTCAACTTAGCATGATTCTATATCCCCAGCTCAGATGTACCCAGGTGCAATGCCAGAGCCACCTCTGTAACACCAGAGGAAAATCCCTACCATCCTTCAGACTCCATGCTTGGAAAACCTGGCGCCATCTTGAGTTCTTTCGCTCATCACCTATATCCACATAATGACCAAACCTATTTTAGTTTTGCATGGAACATTCTCTCACACATCCCCTCCGCCTCTGTTCCCACTGTCCCCACCTTCACTGCCCTGATGGTCTTTTGCAGGCTTCTTGCCAACACTCTCCTTCCTCAGAGATTCTTCTCCTCCCCACTGTAAGAATATTCCCGCATTCAGATTCTACCCCATCTGTCTCCCGCTTTAACCCCACTGCCCTACTCTGGGCACTGTGCACACTGCCCTTCACAGCCCAGGGTCACGTCCCCTCTGCAAATGTCAGGTCCTTTAGTGTCTCTGTGCCTGTATACACATTGTCCCTGTTGGAACCACGTTCTCCTCCTCCCCCTCTTCCTCCTCACCCCCTCTCCTGGGCCCCTGCAGTCTTCTCGCCTTCTCCTGCAGGTGGAATGCACCCCTCCTCTCCCTGTGACTGGGTCTGTCTCTGGTGTCCCTTTGCACAGGGTGTGCGTGCAGACGCCAGGTCTGCAGCTTCGCTGGGCTGCGACAAAACCGTGTCTTACCATCTTTGCTGCTTCCTGGAGGTGGTGCGGGGCATGCAGGAGTGGTCGGAGCCCCAGCTGCCACTGTCTTGCAGCCCTCTGAATTTGTGTTCAGATTCCCAAGAGACTTGTGTCCTTCCCCTGCCTGTCAAGGAGACAGCACCGCTTTCCCTCACTGCACAGGCTCCTGTGGTGCTGAACGTGGCACTGTCTCTGGAATGTTTCTGAAGCTGAGGATTTTGTCCAAAAGCAAGATTTATTGTTTTAAGTCTTGTTTTGTCCATTTTTTTTTTCTGATTCAGGACCCAAAATGACGTTGGGAGGCAGTGGGGTGGGGCGTGGATGTGTGTGTGAAAGTTGCCCATGAGCTCCCGCCATCCTGAGGCCTGGCGCACTCTGGGGTGCTGTTCCCTTCCTACCGAGCACCGGCTTCAGTGGCCTCTCCCTCCCGGCAGATCAGAGATGCACATGACCATGTTTAAATGAAGGTTCACAGTCAGTGGGAAGTGAGGCTCTATTTTTTAATATATTCTTTCCTTAGAAGTGACATATAAATATATACTTTTAGGAAATAGTATCAAAGGTCTACTTGCCTTAAGTTCCTTTGTCCTTCCCAACGCCCAGCATACTGAGGTGCAAAAGCTTATGTTCCCCAGTCATATCTAGACTCATTAATGACTGGACTGTGCTGTGTGCTAGACACCAGGCAAGGTGCTTACAAAGATAAGTGGATTGTAATACCTGTCTAAAGGAGTTCAGTTTCCAAGGCTGCCATGTGCAAGGCATGAGAAATAGCTTCCTCTGTGTAGAACAGGCATGTAGGGTGGAGAGCAAGAGAACCAGCTTGGCATGAAAAATCAGGAAAGGCTTCATAGAGGTGGTGTTGAATGGAATTTTGAGGGATGAGTGGGAAGTGAAAGATTTCTGACGGAAGCCAAACATGACGACCGGAGCTAGGCAAGGAGTGTTGTGTGGAGCTCTGGACAGGTTCCGACAGCTGCATGAGCAGCAGCTCCTGGGGAGGCAGGAGAGCAGCACCTTCCCCTGGGTCCAGTAGCAAGCCACATTTTATCTAACAAAGCACACTATTTTCTAACTGCCTGTCACTTTTCTGGATCCCAGCTGCGCCCTTCAGATCCATGTCAGGGCCGCGCGCTCCAGTAGTATCCCTGGGTGACTGAGGATTAGTCAGGGTCTGGTCTCCAGGGGCCGCAGACACAGCCACGCCGGGGAGTTTGCACTTGGTACACCTACCTGTTGGCAAGGGGCCCTGCTGGAGCACTTTCTAGGAGGCATAGGACACGGTCAGACCTTCCACGTCATCCCACGGGTGGCTTTGCACGCAGCATCCTCCTGGGCGCACATTCCCGGTCCACAAGTCAATGCTGACACGCTTACACGTCTTAAGTTTTCTTCAAACAATAATCTCACAACCTGACAATTTATCAGACACTTTTCTTGGTGAACAACACAGTTCCAGCTTCCATGGACCATGCAGCCCAGTTAGAGAGCAGGCAGAAGGGACGGAACAGGAGAAGGAAAACGTAAGGAGAGAAGTTGAGGAGCCGCGCCTGCCGCGAAGAGCACGCACGGGGAGCTGCTGGGGCACCGCTGCAAAGCGGGCTGTCATCTTGGCCTCGGAGATGGGATGCCCATTTCTTCTGAGACTTAAAGGATCAGAGGAACCAAGCATGTGAAGCACCGGCTTCAGTGGCCTCTCCCTCCCGGCAGATCAGAGATGCACATGACCATGTTTAAATGAAGGTTCACAGTCAGTGGGTTTAGAATGTTCCAGGCTTGGGTTTGCAGAGGCCCTGAAGTGTCCGGCAATCTCTTCCTTTCAAGGCAGAAGCCAGGCATTCCTCGCCTGAGGGGCAAAATGCCCCCTTTTCTCTCTCTGCCCACGCGGCTGCTCGGCGCACTTCACGCCAGATGGGTGGGTCTTCCCGCACCCCAAGCAATTCTCCAGGGGACACCAGCTGGGCGTCTTGTATTTCAATTCGGACACTATCTACCTGGTAATATTGTCAGAGCCCTCGGCAGAGGGCTCAGTCCCACAAGATCCCCCCCGCAGGTACCAGGCGCCGCCGCACAGGGAGGTCTCACCCGGCCTTCCAACCGACTGCGTGTGTCGGGGCCCCCACGCACCCTCCCTGGGTCTCGCGAGTTTTCTAGAGCCCCACACAGAACGCGGAGGAACGCTCTGCTTGCCCTTTACCACAGAGGGTGCGACAAGGGCACAGCCAGATGAAGGGGGGCACAGGGCGGAGCTCGTGGGGCGGGGAACTTCCCACCTTCTCCAGCGTGCTGCTCTGGGCGCCGCCTGTTCCGCCACCTGGAACCTTCCGCGACCTTCTCCTTTTGGACTTTATGGGGGCTCCATCAGGCAAGCATGGAGGACCTCACGGGCCATGCCAGTGGTGATCAACTCAGCCTCAGGCTCTTCCCTGCTCCCTGGAGCTGGCAGCACAGAAAGTCGCAACCTTCTAATCACGTGATGGGTTTCTGGCCACCAGCTACACCTAGGAACCCCCTGCTGGCCTCCTTTGGCCAGTGTGATTCCAAGGGCTTTAGAGGCTGTGGCCAGGAGCCAAGGTCCAAAGACCAAATATTAGAACAAACCTTCCAGTGCCTCAACCGAGCTGTAGGGGTTTTCAGAGCTGTCTCAAGAATGGAGCATCAGAGACCAATGCACATGATTTTTATAGTGTCTGTGTCACGCCCAGGCATCCTTGCAGTTAGGCACAGCACATGACTGAATCCTAGCTAAGGGGACCTGAGCAAAGTGACAGGAGCTATTTCTGGGGTCTGCCCTGGGAAGGCTCCCTCCACCCCTCCCTCCCCTCCAGGACAGGACAGGAGGTGCCTGAACCCTTGACTGCTGGGGTGTGAGCCCTTTCCTTCTGTCCAAGCAGGAAAACGACTCTTGGCATCTTACACTTTATTCCTGAGATATTCTCTTATTTTTTGAATCTGAAATTTCCTTCTGAAAATTTCAACACGTCAATCGTGTTGATGTTGAACGAGCGAATGTGCATGAAAGTACTGTGGCAGCGTTTCCAAAGCTGCTTCTCACAGAACTCCAGACCCACGGGTGAGGCCAGCGCGTGGCGTGCAGGTCTTCACAGCAGGAAGGGCGCAAAGCTGCAACCTCGGCTCCCAACCTCCGCTCCCAACAGTGGAGCTCAAAACCACCCGGAGCTCCATTCGCACATGGTGCTCTGAGTTCCAAGTCCCCATCCTTCAGGCTCAGTCAGCAGCGGCATCTCTTGCCAGGACAGGGTGGGCTGTGGGAGAGGCGTGGAGTCCACAGCAGCCAAAGGGCAGGCTCTTTCTCCGTGGGGCCATCCAGCTCCTCTCAGGCATCTCTCTGCCCTTCCTGGGGACCTAGATTTTTCTGTTTGCTTCACCTGGGCCCACGGAAGACCTGGGGGCTGGTTCTGGTTTCCTCGTGTCTGCAAACCTAGTCAAGCCGTGTCTCCTTCAGTTGCCCAGGATAGTCGAGGGGGCGTTCTGAAGGCTTGATGCTTCTCAGTCTTGTGCAAGGAATGTTCTCGTCATCTCAGATCCTAGGCAGTGTTCTGCCACCTTCTGCAGCCTTCCAGAGCAGGACTCACCCTGGCAAGAGGCTTCTCAGAGCAGCCACTGAAGCCTCTCTCTCTTTCCCAGCCCTGGGAACCCTGGGTAGACTTTATTGGGTCTTCTTAGAGTAAGAGCCAGAGGAAACCTGACCCCTGCTTGCACACCAGTGTCCTGAGACCCTGGGGACAACCTATTTCTCCCTCAAAGGGCCCAGCACTTACATATCAAAACTCTGGCTGTCAATCCTATGCTCTGACATGTAAAAGCTTAGTTTAAAAGCTTAACAATGTTAAAATCCTCATGGCCCTCAGGAGGCTGTAGTCTTCAGTTGATGAGTAAATATTGTGGGTCTCCAGCCCAAAAAGGGTAAAAAGTATCTTCTCCATGTCTCTGGTCCCTGATCTATATGCCCAGCACTCACTGGAGGTATGCCATCATCCAGAGTCTCAGTATGGTGTATGTTGCTATAACAAAATGCCCAAGGCTGGGCACTTTAGGACATGTCCAGGCGTAGCTAGAGGTCCAATGCACTATCCATTGCACCTCAGAGATGGTGAGTCAAAGCTGGGCATTTCATAAACAAAAGAGGTTTATTTGGCTCACTGTTTTGGAGGTAGAGAAGTTGAGGCAGGGCGCCAGCGTGGGCTTGGCTTCTGATGAGAGCCGTCTGCTCCATCACAGCAGGAGGAGAAGCAGAAGGGGAAGCAAGGTGAGCAAAAGGGATGCAGCCAAGCCAGAAAGGAAGCGAGAGAGCCAGCGGGAGGCTCCCTGGTTGCCCCCACGCCCGAGAGCCGCACTAGCCCCTTTCTGAGGGCAAACAGCGTGATCCCGCACAGCCCCTCAATGCCACTGAGCCAGGAAGCCGGCTCCCAGCTTCTGCCCTTCGGAGGACATGCCACCCGGAACCCAGCGGGTGCGCAGGGCTGCCTTTCCTGTGGCCAGACCAGCTGTCATTCCCGTTCAGTAGCATTCCCTCACACTTCCCACGCCTCCGCCACACACCTGCCCACACAGGGACACTGGCTGGGCTCTCACCTGTCTTCCACTTGGCACCCCAGAGGACTGGGCCTCCTGGCTGCCCAGCTCACCCTGGACGAGTCGCTTTTGCATCCTCCTCCTTGGTTCCCAGCGACCGCCTGGAGCTCATTCCTTTGCTTAAACTTTCTGGGTTCAGAAGGACAGCCCTCCGCACTGCATCATGTCCCCGCTGCCATGTAGACCAGCCTCAGGAGAGCTGGAGGTTTCCTTCATTTGCTTGTTTTTTAGAAACAATAAAGCCTGTTGCATGTGACGCTTGCCTTCTGCCAGAGCAAAGGTGCAAGGAGTAAAAATGTGAGCTCTAGCCCTTGAGGGGTGCAAGGTCCAGCTGCTCGGGAGAAAAACACTTGGACCTTTGGCTCCCCGGTACTTCCCATCTTATTGTCTGTCCACAGCTGCACATAATAGGCATTCAATAAAATGTCATGGCGATTGTCTCTGCCTCTAATCCTGTGGAATGAGGCTTGAGCAGCACACGGGTGAACGGGGAGGGGGTCGTTCTCCAAGTCACATTCCTGCTTTTGGTTCTTGCAACAAGCGCCTTGGACAGCTGCACTCTGCCAGTCGCTGCTGCAGACGGCACAGCGCGTGCTCTTGTGAGCAGAGCGCGAAGATGTAAATGGAGAAACCAGAAGTGAAATAGCGAGAAGTGCAGGAAGCGAACACGAGAAGGTGACAAAGGGGCTGCTCAGAGCCACTGCTTTAGCAGGGGGCTGGGCAGACCCCTGGGGTCTGACACGGAAGGAGGCCACCAAAGGAAGACAGAGGGAAGGAAGAGCTAAATACGTTGCTCGGCAACTTAAAACACGAGGTGTCCGTCTGCAGGGCAGCGTGGTTGCTGGCGTGGCTTGTGGTGGCGTTACCTCTGGTCCTCCATCTTGCCGGTCCATGGGGTCCTCGTTCATTCCTCTCTCCTGTCAGCACGTTGATTCCAAAGTCCTGAGTGGGGCCAAGCTACAGGGTCAGTGTTCAGTCTTGCAGAAACCCAGGTGAGGACTGCTCAGGGGCAGCGGGCCAGGTGGGCCTTTCCGTAACTTTCCAGGGACCCACCCAGAGGAAACAGAGGTCTCACGGTGACGGAAAAAGTGCTCAGGGTTTATCACTTGAAATGTTCTGGATGCAAGTAAGCTGCTTTTTAAAATAATAGGAATTTGTTTCTTTCTGCCACTTTCTTCCAAAGATAGTAATGATTTTTAATCGGCATTGGATGAAAATGCCATGTGGGCTCATTTGAGTACTGATGAAAAGTCAATCTGGAATATCTTTGGAGGAAAAATGATCTGACCAGAGAACTTTGGAGGTGAGTGTGCAGCCCTTGAGCCCAGAGGAACAGCACACTGCCAGCTAGTCCCTTCCTTTCTCTTGTCTTGGCCTGGGCTGGCTGCACAGGGACCCAGTAGCACATGTAGACGAAGTCACCCATCTGGACGGCTCCTGTCCTCACTGCCTGGTGCCACCGCCCTCTCTTCTCCTAGGCCACCTGTCTGATCCTTCCCTCCTCCTGGTGAGGCTCCTACTGCACCATCTCATCCTCCACCCCTCTTGCCAGCAAGACCAAATTAGAAGCTGCTCCACCAGATGCCCCACAGCTTGTGCTCCTGCACCTCCCTGAGCACATGTTAGGGTGCTCAATGCTGAGTAGCTGCTTGTGGAGGAAAGCCACACTCGTCCTTGAAGGTCCAGCACCCGGCACAGCTCCTAAAGCCTAGAAGGTGCCCAGTGGGTCTGCTGAGTTTGGCAGGTATTCAAGGGTCAGAGACAGTCTGGACCTCAGACCAACGCCCTGGGATGCTGGCCCCACGAGGCGCTGACACATGAAGGCGGCATTGCCCCCTCTTCCTGCCTCAGTCCAGGGCTGCCGTTCTGGAACACCTACACCCCTTCTTCTAGGAGAGAAACAGGGTTTGGAGAGGCAGCTGTAGGTCCAGGGCAAGAACTTAGACAGCTCTCCAGCTCACGCTTGGCTGGCTGGGTGGAGGCTGTCAGTACTTACTGACCTGCGGGCCTGCTAAGCAGCTTCCAGAAGGTTCTCTGGTAGCCACCAGGAACCTACTCTTCTCTCAGCCTCCACCAGGTTCACAGAAACCTGTCTCGGTCTTATCTTCCCACCAACCTGCTCTTGGTGCAAATGAGAACAGTTCTCACAGTGAGGAGTGTGTTCACAACCACCTTAGATCCACACGCAGAGCCTCGCTAGGAGACTGTGGGAAGGTTGAGCCGAGCCCACGCTCCACCCATCTCTGCCTTTGTCTGAGTGCACTGAGCTGGAGCTTTAATATGCTTGCTTTATATTTATATCACATAGGCGTTTTCTAGTAAGTAGAGTATAAAAGTGAATATTAAACACCTATTTGTACAACTTATAAGTATCATAAAAAGAATTATTATTAAAATAAATGTATAATTACATATAATTCTGCATAAATCATTATATGTAATTATACATGTTATATATAGTTATAGCTAATTATATATAATAAAATTTAAAAATATTGTTCTCTTTAAGTTAATGATATTCATGAAAGAAAAGTGAGAAAATATAAAGAGAAACAGAAGCAAGGCGAGTCTTCTTCCTGCTCAACACAGAGACCAACGCACGTCACGCCTCTGTGCGTGTGCTTTAGACCTGCGCGTAGTCATTTATGTTTGTGTTTCCCAAAAATAATGCTTTATTGGTGTTGCTGCTGTTTGTAAAAAACCTCTTAAAAACTTACTCTTTTATGATTACCTTTCCATGTCAGTAAAATAGTTCTTTTTAAAAAAATATTTTTAGTTCTAGATGGATATAATACCTTTATTTTATTTATTTATTTTTATGTGGTGCTGAGGATCGAACCCAGTGCTTCATACATGCGAGGTGAGCACTCTACCACTGAGCCACAAACCCAGCCCAGTAAAATAGTTCTTATCATTTTAATACATACATACAAATAGTTTACTTAAGCAACCTGCCATTGTTGGCTGTTAAGCTGTTGCTAATAGCATTGTAAAGAACGCCCTCCTGGCTGGCTCCTGCATGCATACTTAATTGTCTTCTGAGGATGGCTGGGTAGTTGGGGCTGATGTGCCTTCTGGAAGGTTCTTGGTGGCTCTAGGAAGCTTGTTTCCATGCCAGCAGTTGGACTCCAGCAGCCCTCTCCTGTTCCACCCAAGTCTTCATAAAACACAACCATAAAATCAGTGACATAACAACGTATTTCCATTAGGAAATGAAGTCCCTTTTGATCTGAGGCACAAATCCTCATTGGAAAATAGAATTACTTGCAGTAGCACTGAGGCTGAAAGATTATTCAGTGACCCATGGAGCCACCCAAGGACAGAGGAGCCAGTCAGCTGCATGTCTCTGGCACGTAGCATCGGTGGGATCCTGTGGAAGTCTGACTTCTCTCTGGCTGGATACAGCACTCTCATGCTGGTGGCTAGAGGCCTGGCTTGTTTTCTCTTCCTGTCGTCCAGCTTGGGGACCTGCAGGCAGAGTATGAACTTAGGGCATGTCCAATCTAACAGCCAGGATTTTCAAATTAACTATGAACTCTGAGTGTTTAAAGACCCCTTGAACGTCTCTGTTTGGCTTTTCCATTTGAAACACAACCTTTGCCTCTGGGAATTCAGGCACCTATACAAACCCTGAAAGAAGCTACAATAGAGAGTTCTGCAGCTCAGAGCAAAAAATGTCTAATTCTTCATTGATATGTCCTGGGAGGAGCTGCCTGTGCATCAGAACCCAGGGTCATCTGGTGCTTTCACCCCCAACATGCTCCATTGGTTTTTGAGACCTGATGGTGCACCTGAGAAGGGACAGTCCTCACTTAAGGTCTTTGAAGCAATGACAAAATGAATCTTCAGATGGTTGTCCCATCTGGGGGCACATATAAGTTTCTTTTCTCCAATGATATGTGATAATACAAACCATATATTTCTAAGCAAAATAGTAAGACTCCAGGGCACAGAGAGGACAGGTCCTGGCTGAAGTGCCCTCATTAACATTATGCCCCTGACACTTAGTAGGGTGGCTTCTGCTTTAGTCCGATTTGGATTAAGCATTACATTTGCTTTTGCCTGCCTGGTTAAGTTCAGGGAAAGTTGGGAAGGGCAGATTGAAGAGCAGCTATATAATTAGTGCTCTTAAACTAGGGTAGTAAAGGCCAAGTTGGAATACTTGGCTGGGTTGAGAAACACAGACAGTGGCTAGTGCCACCTGGCATTTACAGAAACATCGGCCAACCCTGGGATAGACTGAAGAAAGAACAGGCTGATGGAAAAAACTGAACGTGGTCTCCTGCTTCCTGGGCCACATGCAGCCTCTGCCACGTTCTCCTCTCCTCTCTCTTCCTGGTCGTGTTCTTCTTCTTCTCCTGACTTCTCTCTCTCTTTCTTCTTCATGAACTGCTAAGCTGGAAGGCTGTCCCAGACCAGGTGGTGTGCACACCATTCAAGCCTGTACACCCATCCCAGAGAGGAGGGCTGAGCCAGTCAGTTCTGAGACAGGAGGGATGGCAGGACAAGGGTCTGGGTGGCTGGCTGCATTTCTAAAGAATTCCATGAAGGCACATAATGAACTGTGCTTAGTGACAAAGCCATAAAGGATCATAATCACAAAGATGGGCGGTTTGGGAAGGTTTAGGAACCTTGGCTTTTAACCTTGGCCATTTGCTCTGTTTGTGAGAGTAAGCCCACTCCAGAGAAATGATTGACACTAATGGGTGGGGCAGATTTCCTGTCATCTGTCATTAAAAACAGCTCTCCTCCATTTATCACCAGGTCACATATGCTCGGGGAAAGAAATGAGGTTTGTGTCATTCCCAATAATGTTAGCCTCCCAGGGGTCCACACTGGGGGAGGGCTCCCATGTAGGGTAAAGCCAGTGTGGAAGGAGGGGGCTCTGCCTAGGCCTTTCCCTGGGAAGCCTGTTGGCCACATCTGCCAGCACAGCTGGACTGGCCTAAGAGTGTAAATAAACATGCATTGTGTATTCCTATCAGTGTGTCTTAATGGAATGTTTAAGTCTATTTTACAAAAGGCAAATACATTAAGTACAAAATCAGTTTATCTTTTAAGCAAGATATATGTAGATCCCTGTAAATCTCAGTTGAATCCCTCAACTACTAAAATAATTGTTTGGAAAGAATTTCTGTTACTCCTTTATTTAAGTACCAATATCATTAAATTCCAACTTTGGAAAAATGAAATGTGGTTTGAGTTATGTAATGGTCAATTCAAATTGTCAACTTGATTGGATTAAGAGATGGAAAAGATTAGGAAGATTAAAGGTGTGTTGATGAGAGTGTGTCTAGAAATGATTGGCATGTGGGATAGCCAGTTGAAATGGAGACCCTCCCTAAGCGTGGGCAGCACCAACCAATAGGATGATGGCTCAGATGGAATACAAGTTGGAAAAATAAGGAAGCAGCAGCAGATGCAAACTCCATTCTTCTTGAATGGGATCTTGATGCTCCTGTGATGGTCTGAGGATATTGGACTTGCGCTTTTTCACTCTTCCAAAGCAACTCTGCCAGTGATTCTCCAGAAGCCTTCAGTCTCAGACTGGGGTAGCACCATTGGTCCCTCTTATTCTGGGGCTCCAGCCTCTTGGACTGTGCAGCTCCTGGTTCTTCCAGCTCTCCAGCCTACAGGCGGCCATTGTGGACTATCCAGCTTCTGGTTGCATAAACCAACCTAATAAGTCCCCTTTTTATAATTACACTTCCTATTGATTCTGTTCCTCTAGAGCACCCTAATAAAAGTTATATTCTGAAGGAAAAATAAGCCAAAACATTCTACTCACTGTTTTTAAAATCTTGAAAACACATATTATGCTTAAGTTATCCATATTTTCAAACACCATTAGTAATTTAAGAATACAGGGCATAAATGGGAAATCTTTGTACTTTCCACTCAATTTTGCTGTGAACCTAGCTGTTAACAAGTAAAGTCTATTTTTAAAAAATGAAAATAGTGCAGCCATATTTAATCCAAACTTACAGAGAATTCTGTACAGGATGAGAGCATTGAGATTAAAAACTCCTACAGGGTCTAATACATGGATTCCAGTTAACTTGGTTTGCTGTTTGTTTAATACCATCACCCTGGTTTTGATGGATGTCAAAGTTATTTTTCTTTTTGGAGTATTATGCGAATTAATTTCAGTGGATATACTGCAGTTACTGGGGATGAGGAGACAGACAAGGCACTGGCTGGACAAGAGAAGAAAGAAGAGGCCCTGCCCTTGGGCACAGCCACACTAGAGGCTCAGGAATAAAAGTGTGGGTCACGAGTGGTGAATCTCTAAGAGCATGTCACAACAGTTAGAGAACTGGTGTGTGGTGCTCTCGGGCAGCGGAGGCAACCAAGCTAAGCTTAGGCTGGTGAGAAGTGAATGTGTCTTACCTGGAAAAGGACCTGGCAGAAAGCCCTGGGCAGCGCTTACCAAAAGCCAGCTTCCTGCAAACCCTGCTGAAATGACACATGAATCATCTGACTAGCTTTTCTCTGTAGTTTATTTTGCTGACTTCCCCTTTCAACCACATAGGAAAGGGGAGGGCACATGATCTACAGTCAGAGCACAGTCCTATTCCTAAATTGGCCCTGATTCTTAGAACCAACCAATAGACTTTATCACCTCTCTGAGCTTGAGTGTTGGGCCAGCCATGTGTGTAGCAGACTCCTGCTCACCATCTTCTCCCTTTGCTCTGCTTCATTGACCCCTGGCAAAATCTCAACTCTGTTTTTACTTCCCATGCATCCTGGGTTGATGGAGACCCTTCTAGCCCAGAGCTGAACTGCTGTTGATCTCTGACAATAGTGGCCATTCTCTCCCCACTGTAAATCACAGTCCAGGGTGGACATGTAACTGGTCCCTGGCCTCTGAGGCAGGTGGAAGTATCTGCTGAGGCTGCAATAAAAGGGTTTCTTCAAAATAAAAAAAGAGATCAAGAGTTGGTGATGACCCTCTTCTTCCCTAGTTTAAGCGTGGTGTCCACCATCTTGCTGCAGTGGAAGGAAATTTCAGAAAAGCTGACCCAGAGTGCTGATGTTTTTCAGATATTGAGTTTACCAACCTTGGAAGCACCCAGCCCCAAAACCAGGTGGAAGCACTAGTAGAAGTACTAAATTCCAAATACCTAATCCACTTTTCCTTGGTTTTCTGCTGTCCACCATGGAGAATGCTGGCCAGCATGGGCCTGGGCTTGGGAGAGGATCCACCACAGATTCCTGTATGGAGGTAACAGAAGTGGACAGGTGTGTTAGCAGAGGGTCTCCTGGAGTTTCAATTTAGTGTAATGACCATATGGTTGGCTACATCTCCCAGAGCAAGTCAGAATTCAATTTGTATCACAGTGGAAAAGGACAGACAGAGCTCTTGGTAGCTGCAGACCAAAAACAATCAGATCTTTTACTTTTTATTTTTTTATTTGCTTTTATCATCTTAACCCTGAGCCATACAACATCAGAATCAATAAAAATGGAAGTTTAGATGCAAGCAGAGCTGGCCTGGAGGGGAAAGAAGAATCCTGGGGTCCTCTCCTCTGTGCATCAGTGACAGCGGCTGCATCGCCACATGAGAAGTGGCAACAGTGAGGGCCAACCCACGTTCCAGCTCTGGATCTGAGCTCTCTGACCCAGTCATAGCAGAAGAGAAGGTGGAACCAAACTTGGAATTAGGCCATGGAGTCTCATGATCCTGACGTTTTACCTTTTTGGTACTGGCAGGTTTTATAGAAATATGTTTGTATCAACAGATTGCAAGTTAAGAATTGGCATTAATTCCGACAATTGCTAACAACATTTTTAAAGAATATGTAAAATGGAATCATTGTGCCTTCCAAAATTAATGTTCCCATAGCAATGTTAACACAGCCACTTTGCGCAAATGTAGTGACTCATGGATTGTATTTTTTACATCTTAGAGTGCAGTATCTGGGCCTGGCGGGACTGCGGGAGTGGGTATTTTTGGAAATATCTTCATATCAAAATTCCTTTTTCTAATGGGCTCATTGCATTTTAACTCCAGGACTGTCTTGGACTTTAGGTTGTTTGAGAAGTACCACCCAAAGTGGGAACAAGAGCAATGCTTCCCAAGTGCCGAAGCCACCCACATCTGCACCCCAGAGTTGAGGCATCCTGACTCAGGCCTCCAATGAAACAGGGAGGCCAAACAGCCAAGGGGCAGGCACATGCTACCATGCTGCTGCCAGGCCACTGTGGGCTTCTGTGCTCACCTGCACAGAGGACAGCCTGAGTTTAGTTGCATTCCAGGGGCACCTCTCCTGTCCTGAGAGCAAGGAAGGGACAGGAAGGCGAGGCTCCTCCTCAGCAGGCAGGAAGGAGCCAGCACCTTGCCCTGTTCTCTGCCAGGCTGCCTGTGACAGTCAGGGCAGCTGTGGGAAAGCCTTGTCCCAGCCCTCTGCAATTGTGACTGTCCCTCTGGACTTAGCTTGGAATAGGGATCTATCTGTATCAGGTTTTAGGGTTCCCTACATTTTCTTCTCTTTTCTCAAATCCCCTTTATCATTACAATTTTTTTAAAAAATCTGTGAATTTGTTTTGTTTTTAAAGTGCTACAGACTTGGGAGAAGGGCCCTAGGCTGGCCTCCACTGCCCTGGGCATCAGTGGTGCACCTGGCCAGAGCCCTGGGAGCCAGGCTTCCTCGCTAAAGCCTGGGTCACCACACATGGAGTTGTACACAAGCAGTACAGTGACATGTCTCCCTTTGGGGAAAGAAAATTGGCTTTGGACGCATGCTAATTGTATGTTTTCAAGTTAGAGCCCCCTGCTGTTTGAGGAAGCCCCTTTGGGTTAATTATGAAGTACCTCAATAACACTTGATTACTTTGAAAGCAAAATATGCATTAGGACAGTGGTTCTGGTCCTTGAAACCAGAGAACAGCACTTCCTCCTGCAGATTTCTGCTTCTGCTCCAGAGCATCTGTCACTCAAGCAAAGCAGTTTGGACAGGGATGGGGAAAGGGCATAGGAACCCCCCGTCCAGCTCCAGGGGCCTGATCTTGAGTGGACTGCACAACCCTCCACTTGGCTGTGACCGTCTCTTCCACACACCTGTGCCTCCTGGGGCGCCTTTGCTGTGGGAGGGCAAACTAAGAGGAGCACCTGCCGAGTGAGGCGGGCAGGTGCCTCTTCTGAAGCCTGGTGATGCGTTGGCCTGGGGAAGGAAGGGTCGGCTGGGTGGTATCTGTGCCTCATCAGCTTCTCCACCACCTGAGTGGCTGCAATGTAGCTGTGCATTGCCTGCCCACCCCAGGGCCTCCCATGGCTGCTCCAGGGGCTCTTTGTTTCGGCATCTGTTCTGCAGCTGCAGAAGTCCCCATGGGGAACATGAGGGCACCTTGGTGGCGCCTGAAAATCCCCTGGGGATGAGAGACACTTAGGGAGAAACCCTGCAGTTGTGTTTGAGAAATGTCCCCACAGCCCCCCGAAGCCATGCGTGGTACCCTGACCCTAGAAGACTCGGAGGCAACTTGAAGATGTAACTGAACCCAGGAGGAGACATCCGAGTGTGTTCTAAGTTGTTTAGCTCACTAGTGACATCATAAGATCACTGTCACCTAGGCAATGGAATGTGTTGCTATGGGGACCTCAGAGCTGCATGATAACACAGCTTCCAAATGTTGACAGGAGTGTTCCCTTTCTTCTCGACTACAAACCAGCAAAGGTATATATGCAGGGTGGGTGTTTTGTTTAAATTAAAGTCTGCTAACATAAACTATTTGGAGACACAGTTTGCAACACTTAAAGCATTTGGAATATCACATTTTTTAGAAAAGTAAGGACACAAAAAGAAGCCCGTATGCTCTGGAACACTCACAGGCCCAATGAAGGCAGTTTGTTGAAAGGAAAATATACATCAATCTCTTTGCAAAACCAAAGCCAGGGTAGTTGTGTGGTGGCCATCTCCATGTCTTCCAGGGCACTGCTAGCCTTCGCTTCCCGTCTCCTGAGGATCCTCCATTTCACTCACAGGTTCATGAGGGTCTTCTTTATGAAGCCATGACCCATGCCATGTGCCGTACCTCCCAGGCAGGCTTGCGTGTTGACATGTCATATGTGCACAGATGTGCATGTGTGTGCATATCTATGTACACACGCAGTCAATTCTTGTTATTTGAGGTAGTTGTTCTACAAAGTCACTGGAAACATGAAATTTGCCCATTCTGAACCGTGGCTCCTGGGAGAAATTCAGGGTTCGGTTCCTATGGGCCTCTGGTCCTGGCATTTTCACACACTGATCAGCACATACCGTGCTTTCTGTGCTTCTGGTTGCAGATGCCTTACTGAATGCGTACTGCTTGCTGATTCACAAACGGAGCTCACACTAGCAGCGCCTGGTGGAGCCTGGTGCTGTGTCTCTGGTGCATGTTTCTTCTGTGGGCACAACACAGCTGTCTCACAGTCAGGTACTCCCGACAGCCTCACCCTATTCCCGGGCCTTTGTAAACAGACAAATCACCAAAAAATGGTAGCACAAAAATGCAAAAAATGTAGCAATAACTAGACCATGGAAAGGACAGTTGCTGGGGGTGGGGAGCTGAGGCGGAAGGCAAGGTGCGGCCTCCTCCCATCTCTGCATGTCCACGTAGGTGGGACACTGTGGGTGCTGGCTGGCCTTACCAATGAATTTTAGTAGATAGATATATTCACAGATGGACTCCATAAAACACGAGGTTCAACTAAGTGTGTGTGTGTGCATACGTGTGCCTGCATGCACATGTACGTATGCATGTGTGTGTTGCTCACCCCCACCTGAGGGCCTGGTAGTGAGCCATGGGAGGGCAAGGGCAGACCCCTCCCAGAAGGGAGACTCACACTCTTCACCTGGGGGTGCCCTCCTCATGGGGCTTTTGGGACATTTCTGTCCATCTCACCCAGCGCCTGTCGACCCACCTGGGACTGTGCTATTCTGTGTGTGAGCTGCCTTCTCTCCAGGCAGGGGTCTCTGGAAGGCAAGCTGGGGGCTCACATTGGGGAGCTTGTGGCACCCAGGGTTATGGGGACACTTAGCCACTGACCTTCAAGAGAGCGAGGCAGCCAGGTTGGTGGCGGAGGGCCCTCCCAGTGATGCACTTCCCCACCCATGGCTGCTCCAGTGTGGACAGCAGAGGCTACTGGCCTAGAACTCAGCGACCACCCTCTGTCCTGCCCGTGGACCAGGAGGGAGCCGGGCTTCTATTCCTCATCCACAGAACAAGGCAGTTTGGGGGGATACTGTGGTTCTACATTTTTGGACTGTTTATGTCATCGTTGTTGTTAGCTACGTAATTGGAGGACACATAGTCTTGCTGCATAGAAATCTGTTTCTTTGTAAGTGTTCAGGAAATAATGAAATACATAGTTTTTAGATTCTCCATTACCAAATAGACTAGTTTTAATTTTTTAAAAAAGCATCGATTCACACTGCTGTTCTGAGTGTTTTAATATTATAAGGATTTTTGAATTGTAATAACAGCATCATGATTCTTAAAAATCCTTTTCTAACATCTCCATTAGACAGACTGCTTGGGTTTGTTTTCTAGTAGCTAAAAAGTGTGGATCATCAGCTCCCCTTTGAAGTATGTGCTCTGTGGTGGATTCTTCCAGACCCACAGCTGTACCGACTCTGTCCCCGCAATGTCCCTGAGAGGTGAGTGCTGGGAGACCCATTTCTCAGATGCTGAAACCAGCCTTAGAACAGCTAGGATGGATATCAGCCATGATTCAAACCCTGGTGTGCTTGACTCCAAAATAGAAACCCTTTTTCTTTGGCTTTAATGTGACAGTAAATATAATTTAGGTTTGTTGTCACATAATTTGGAAATTTCTTTTGCAACTTTCAACTCTAGTTATAGTATTTTCTGGTCTATCAGTGATGGGGTGGGAATAAAGGAATTGAGGAAGCAAATTTGTTTGACTGAGCTCTAAAGCTTTGCATAAACAATCAAACAGGCTTCCAAAAAAGGATGTTATTAAAAGAAACTTTCAAATATGTCTCTTATTCTGGCAGTGTGGCTCTTAAATTGGAACATGCTGTATATGTATGTGTATATGCACATATTAGTTGTCTCATGTTTCTTCCAGAAAGTACTATACGTAGCAAGTTTCTCAGAAATTTATTTAGATGCAGTTTGACTATCTGGTGAGCAATCAGAACATCATCCCCTATGTGTTGGGGTCAGGGGGCTTGGATGCAAACACATCACCCCTCTGTTAAGCTCCTGGGCACTGTACTCTGATCTCCAGAGTTTTCTCACCACATTGTTTATGGTGTCCCCCATATCCTAGTCAATATTCTAGCATTCCAGCGCTTTCCTAAGACCTGCACACCCCTGCTCTGTGTCCTCTCTGTGTCTCCCCATCAATACATGATTTCTCATCTCATCTCATCACATCACTTATGAGCAGATGTCCATTGGGCATCTGGCTCATGCCAGACACTGTTCTAGGCACTGGGGATGCAGAACAAACTGGGTCAGGCCCTTCTTCAGCATCCACAACAAAATCCACCTTCCCTGTAGCAAATGTGGCTCCTTCCACTGTTCCTGAATTGGATGGAACCAAGCCTGAGACTTTCATGTTCCATTTTCCCAACATTCCCAGGAGGTAGAAGACTTTTCTCAAGATAGGAGAAGCTGCTCTTCCCAGACTTGTTTCCACCAAGGACACATGACCCTAAACCCCAAAGGTACCCACTTGCTGAGCTGGCAACTCAGGGTCCAGGACCTGGCACATCTCTTACGACTAAATTCACCCTGTCTTGGGCAGCAAATGGCACATGGAGGTGGACAAGGAATCATAAGGATGAAACAGAGAGGCCCTCTGATTTCTGCTGCTCCAGGCACCATGAAAAACATATCCCCAAATTTTAACTTGGAAATTCACTATCCAGCTAGAAGATATACCCACCCCAGCAATGGGTTGCGACTGTAAGGCCTCCGTGCTCTGGAAAAGACATTGTCTATCCCTTGGGCAAACTGCTTTTCATCTGGAAAAGCAGCGTCTAAAGCACCACTTGGTCTAACGAGACAAAGGCCCTGCACAGGGCACCACCAGCTTTGCTGGAATCACCCCGGCATTCGTCACGAGCAGCTACGCAGTTAAAGCTGCCTAGCTCTTGAAATTCTGGCCCCATGTGCTGGGTCTAGCGGGAACACCCTTCAGCGCTGAGGCCTTTTCTAAAAGCTGGCTGCGGAGCCACCGTGATAACAGTCCACTCCCAGGCATGATTCAGGACTGCTGTTTCTCATGACCAGGTGCTCTTTCCTGTCTTTCTCCAACCCAGCAGAAGCCCAAGGCGTTTGAAGTGTCCCATAGCGGATGTTACTGTCTGACTTCTGCCTCCTCCTAAGAGAGACTTCCTGGGTTTCTTCGTGTGTCACAGATGGAGAACCTACTCTCCATCCCTCTCGTCTTGGCCGGAGCTGTGCAGCTGCTGCTGCTGGTGATTTCTGCCTCTGCACGCCCTGTAGATGCCAGCTCTGCATCACTTACAACACATGCCCAAGTCTCCTCATGCAGGAGGCTGTGTCCCTAAGAGCCTTCCAGACAGCCAGGGAAGGGAGCCGCGTCTGTCCTCAGATGCTGCCTCTCCCTGCCCTTCTTCCCAGTCGTTTCCATGAGGATTCCTCCAGGCCTGCAAATCCCAATGGCATATCTCAATCTGTTCTTCCCCTCCTCTCCTGAGCATCCGCAGCGAGAGCTTCCTCTTCTCTTAGAGATTTCCCCTCAGCTCCTGTCTTGACTCCCAAACTAAAGTTGTTTCAAATCAACAATCACCTCCTCCTGGGTGACTGGTGTCCCAGGCTTGACCCATAGGTCTGTTGATTTGCTAGCTTTGGCAGTGGTAACAGAGCCTCTTCCTCTGCCGAGAGGGCACTGGCCTCTCTGTGTCTCTAAGCAAACTTTGTTCAGATGGCTTCAGTGACTTCCAGCACAGTCTGCTTTATTTCCTGGCAGCCTCCTGATCCCCAGTCCTCTGTGACCTTG
The DNA here is from genome assembly GCA_028644305.1 of Xerus rutilus. NCBI lineage: Eukaryota > Metazoa > Chordata > Mammalia > Rodentia > Sciuridae > Xerus > Xerus rutilus. Next base: position 5,774,094 of record CM053406.1, on the reverse strand, counting down.
CCCAAAGGTGACCACCTACCATACTGGAGGTGCCACTTCTCTCTACAGAGGACCACACCCTCCCTTCATCCAGAGCCCTCCTCAGTCTCAGGAGCAGACCAGCCCTGACTACTGAGAAACACGACCCATGAGGGACAGGACAGAAGTTGAGGTCCCAAGTACCAATGCCACCAAGGCCCACAAGCCTGGGTCTCAGAGTCCCACTGGCTTCTGTGGGAGTAATGGGAGCTTCCCCTGGAGCAGCTCCCCACCCAGTGCTCCCCTCGCCTTGGGGTGGAACCAGCAGAATGCCCCAGAAAGCCAGCAGACTCCCTGCTCAGAGCAAGTCTCTGCAACGACCACGCAGGTCTAGCTGCAGCCACATTGGCTCTGGAGGGGTGCAGCAGCTCTGATCACAGCCTCTCACAGAGCCGCCCCATGGCCCCGCTGTACCGCCTCTGTGAAGTGTCACCTGTCTCTGGAGAGACAGGCATGGGGAGGCGATGGCCCAGATCTGGAATCCTGGTCACTGGAGTTCCCATGCCCTGGGCCCAGGTCCACAATCCACAGGGACACTTCAGGTCACGGAGCCCCACCTGTGCCATCCTTAGCTATGGCCCCATCTAGAGTACCCTCCCACGAAGCAGCAGCCAAGAGACTCTTCATCCTGGTGAGCCGGGGACCTAATGAAACCTTGCAGGACATGCACCTTAACAGACCCCACTCTGTGGTCGCCTGGCCTCGAAAGAGAGGGCCAAGTTCCCAAAAGGAAGACCCATGCAAACTAAGTCTTTATGGGGACAGCAGAGCTCTTAGCCCCTCATCCCCACTTCCACGACTTCCACCTTGACCAAAGGCCTCTCCCTACTGATGTATGGACTCCAACGTCTGTGTGACTTTGGCCAACTTACTCTACCTCTCTTGGTATAGCTTCTTCATTTGTAGGATGAGAGGTCTGGGATTAGTGCTTCCTAGAACTTCCAGATCCCAAGGGAAGGGGTTTAACCTTTATAATCTTCGTAATCTTTATAATTGTATATAGAGATTATAACCTTTATAATCTCTAATCTTTATGGATCTCCTCATCACTGGGCACTAGGCAGCTTCGCAGGGGCCAATGTAAGGGAAATGTAGTTCCCCCTTCCTGGAACTGGCCAGCTGTGGGGACAGGCAAAGAGTACTTTGTAAACTCCCTCAACATCCTGCTCTGAGCTTCAGTAGACTCCGGAACTATTTTAAGAGACATTGAAAAGGTTGAAATGAAAGCATTGCATTGCAGATGTCCTGAAAATGATTCATTTGTTGTTTGGTTGTTTGATAAGTGGAGGTTGATTTTATTCTGAGATGATCATAATGCCTTCATTATAAAAGAAACATATACAGTGAACACCCCTGTCTTTACAGTCCCCGGGGGCCGGGAGTCACTCCAGGTGACCTGTGAGCAGAGGCGCTGCCCCAGCTGTGGGTGGGGAGAGGGCGGCCACAGGCCTGGTCTTCCTGGCTCTCTCCAGTCACTGGTAATTAAAATCTTCCCCAACCGGATGACCCCTGTCACTTGATCTCATGAGACTTTCCACTAAGACGTGCCTGTCAGCAGGAGTCCTGCTCAGGGTGTTTCCCATTGGAGCTCACAGCCAGTGGGCAGCCACTGAGAGGAGATGTGCTCTGCGCACGCCCAGCCCCTCTCCTCCGTTCACAGGGCAGCAAGGAGCCCCGCCCGCCCTGGCTGTGTGCTGGCTGCTGTCTTCCTCTTGGCTCGGCAGCTGTGTTGTTCTCGAGATGGCCCAGCCCTTCCGTGCCCTGGCCCAGCCTCTGCTAATGCTTCCCGCTGCTTGAACAGAGAAAGGCAGACACTTCATTGCCGCCTGCGGGACCTACTTGTGTCACCCCCATGGACCCTCTGGTCTACCAAGGTCATCTTCACTCAACAGGCCTCGCTGGCCAGGGGACAGTCGCCTTGCTTTGTGCCCCCAGGTGGCTGTTCTGGGCCTTCCCCACCACAGCCTCCCTTCGCCCTCTCCCGTCTTGGGCTGGTAGCTGTCCTGAAACCTTCCCTGCTAGAGACCTGGGCAGAATGGCAGGGGGTCACATACTCCACCATAAAGGCCAAGAGCAGAGTTTGTCAAACTCCAGGTCTCAACCCATTCGTTAGCCGCAAAATTAATTTAGTGGGTTCCCACCAAGGACTTTTATAATGGAGTGGAATCAAAAATGGTTTCGGAAAGTCAGATTGGGGCAAAGAGCAGAGTAGTGACCACTGGAAGGAATGGGAGAGCTGGCAGAGTCTGGGAAGGGTCCCCAGCAGGTGTCAGAGAATGCACAGCTGGAAAGAGAAGGGACAGGGAAAAGCCAAATGAGGGGTCCGAGGAGAGGAGGCTGGGGTCTCCACGAGTGAGCCGGGCGGGAGGGAGACAGCACTGTGATGTGGTCCTGGGCTGCCGCTGTGACCAGAGAGACATGTCCTTGTCCTTGTGCACTTGGAGCAGCACCAACCAAGAACTCTGCGACAGATGAGGGTCTGCATGACCTCAGGCTCCTCAGCAGGAACCCACTGTCCAGCTCCACCTGCTCTGCTGCCAGGTCCTGTCCCCTGTGAGGGAGGCGCAGGAGAGACAGGGAGGGGGAGAGAGAAAGGTGAGAGGGAGAGAAGGAGGGAACTTGCTCTATCAACTGACAAGTACTTTCCAAATCCCAAGTACCTGCACTGTCACCCTCTACTGCTAGGTCTGTGTCCAGACAAGTAAGGGGTCACTGGTTTGTGTTTAAAGCCTTGACATTTAGGGAAACCCCTTTGCTGGCACTGGCCCCATGTGATCCTTCCAATTTCAGACCAGCCCTTGACGAGGCTCATCTGAGTTTAAAGTGCCATCTTAGCATTTGCCGGTGCCTAGTAGGCATTTTTCATTTTCCATGTGCAGAAGTATTATGTGCTTCATGCAGAAAATCAGAGAATTTTAAAATCACCATGTAAATTGTTATTTAAAACATACCATATATGTGTTTTTAGTGTTTCAATGCATATGTCTGCACATGTTTTAGACTTACAAATACAACCATGTCATTAACAATTAATAAAAAATGTTTGTTAATAAAATCCAATACATATACAGAAGATTTTTTATGAGTTTTAAAGATAGATTAATGTATGTAAAAGATCAAAGTTGTTAAGAGCTTGAGTTACTTTTAGTTGTGTGTGTGCGTGTGATATCTTAATATAGGGCTGACAATCTAATTCTATTGATTAAAACAACTGAGTAGACTTATAGACATGAGCATGATGCATTTCACTACCTTAAAATATGCTGAAATTTTATCTTTTCAACATTTCAAATGATTTTCCTCAGCTGGTTGAAATCAGTAAGGTTTTATTATAAAATACGACCAATACTGTAAAGGAAAAGATTTTGCTCCGAGTGGCTTAAAGGTGCTGGCTGCGCAGGCGCACTCACCACACAGCCACACCAGGGCAGCTGTGCACTGGGCACTGGTGGGTCCTTGTGTGCAGCAAGTGACCTATTCCACAGCATGGAGGGGCACAGGGGGATGGGTAAAACAGTGAGAGCTATGAAGTATCTGTATCCAAGAAGAGAGAAGGACCAGGCACATGGAATAGAAGGACCTAAATGATAAAAATGCATCTGATCAGCTGGCCTAGGTTACTTTTCGGTAGACATTGTTTATTGAAAGTCTTTGAAAGTGACAAATTTCTTGCTGATGGAAAAGAGGAGGATGGAGCATGACTCACTCTGGATGAAGCCCATAAGATTCCATGGTTGTACACAAAGGAAGGACCAAGTGAAAAAAATAAGCAAAGTTGGTGGAAAATGAGACATTCAGACTCAGAGAAAATGTCGGGGGTCAAAGAACACTTCCTTTACTCATGTTTCCTTTTGTTTGTTTGTTTGTCAATCTAAAGTGTAGGAGGCCCTGGTCATCCAGAGAAACTTGGCACCTGGGGAAGGCCCCTTGAGGGTTCTACCTGAATTAGGGACCACAACAGTGCAGAGAACGGGCTAAAACACCGGCAGGGACTTCAATTTAAAAATCTAAAGCCCTCGTGTCTCAAATGCCATACAATTAGTCATGGAGGTCAGTTGTGGGTGACTTCTTACCCAGAACCCACCACACAGATTCCTCGTCTGAGATGGACCCACGGAGGCCCCAGGCACCCCTCTGTGAGGACAGTGCCTTCCTCCTCTAACACGAGGGTCCCTCCAGCAGTGGCTTCCCCTGGCACTGAGGGAGGCCTTGGCATTTCATCTCGCCTCCTCCTCGGGGTGCCCCTCCTCACTCTAACACGAGGGTCCCTCCAGCCGTGGCTTCCCCTGGCACTGAGGGAGGCCCTGGTATCTCATCCCTACCGCACTCCCTCCCAGGCCCTGCAGTTGCCTCCAGCCGCTGCCCTGCGTCTCGCTCCCCCACCAATGACACCAGGCCTGTCACAGCCCGGCGGCCACCCTTTTGTGAATCCCAGGGGCATGTCAGCTGACTGGCAGCTTCCTCTTGGCTCTGGGCCATCTCACCCTCCTGCTTCCTGCCACCTCCTGGCTGCTGTGTCTCCTCTGGTGTCCAAAGGCCGCAGTACCAGTCCCTTCCACACCTACCCTGTCTCCTCAAGAGACCTCAGCCAAGACAATGGTTCTAAGTATCATCTTTACAAAAACAGTCTCCAGATCTCACCTCCCCCTTCCATCCTGTCCATGCACAGCAGCCTGCTATTCCAGCTCTGGACTTCACCATGAGCATCTCATCAGCCTTCCCACCAGGCGTGTCTGGAGAGGATGCTCGTTTGTCCCCTGCCCCTGTTTCCTCTCTCTCTCTCCTGCTCCTGTACATCCCAGGAGTGTGCGCCTCGGCCTCTAACCAAGACTCCAGCAGCAAGCGGCCCTGATCTCTCTCCTCTGCCATCACACCCACATCTTAAAGTTAAGTCCTGTCTTCTTTGCTTCCCAAATAAATCCTGAATTCATCTCCTTCTCTTCGCCCCTAGTACTAGCCCAGTCCAACTTCCATCCAAATAACCCCCCTGTGCCAGGACAGTGTAGTCAGAACATTCAGAAAGTTTTTTTTTTTTTCTAAAGCTGAAACCTTATGAAACACCACTGATTAATTTTCCCCAGTGGGTTTCCAATGCCCAGGAACCAAAATCCACACTCCTTAAAATCCTATAAAACCTAAGCCCCACCTAATGCACCCACACCACATGCCTCTCCTTCTCCCACCCGTTGTCCTCAGGAAGGAAGGGCCTGACAGGATGAGAAGGCACTGGGTCTGTGCTTCTTGGGCACGGCTCAGTTTGGTGGCATGTCAGCAGTGGTGGTCCTTGCTGCTGTAAAAAATGGGCCACAGAGAAAAGGCTTGGACACAGTGGAGCTGTTTCTGGTCCACATAACAGTACAAGACCTGATGTGCAGCTTTTCCCACGTGGAAATTCTGGGACCCACACCTGTTCCTCCACAGCTGCTCTGCACCAGACTGTGGAAGGGTAAAGAGGGTAAGCAAGGCGCATCTGCTCTCAGGTCTCAGCCCTGGCGCTTTCCCTCACATTTCGCCGGCAAGATCCAGAGAAGAGCCCACTGCTGGATGCAAAGGGGGCCAGGAATATGGTCTCTGACGGGCAGCATGTCCTAGAACTCCCCTCTCTGGGTGGGAGCACAAGCCCAGTTCTCAGCTGGCCAGCTCTGCTGTGGAGACTGTCCTTTGTGAGGAAGGGAGCCAGTGAGGGCTTGCAACAAGGAGGAAGGACAGAGGTGTCACCTGGTCATAAAACCAGCTGGCCAGTGCCAAGAGAGATCTGGCATCCAGGAGTGCAAAGGGAAGGAGATACCCCGCACCCAGCATGTTCACCAGCAGTCCTGAAGAGGTTCGAGTCATGGCGCATGTTTGGTGGGCCTCTGAGCCAGCGCAGGCAGGTGATGGGCGTGGAGTCCTCTTCCTCAGCCAGGGTCTGAGTGGACTGTGGGCTTGGAGAGCAGAAGCTAGATCTGAGCTTGTGATCAAGGCAGCTGGGTAGAAGAAGACTCTTCTTTGTTTTTAGCCAATTTGTAAATAATTATTGATCCCCATTTCCTGCGCTTACACAAATGATGTAGGAGCAAAGGTGGTCGGTAGCTCCATGGCAGTGGAGACACTGTCTGGGGAGGGACGCGGACAGTGGAATGCACAAATGCTGTAGGTGCTCAGCCCTCAGTAGTGACTCAGCTCAGCTCTCCTCCCTCCGGGCAACTTTATTCATGTGGGGGAGCTGACTGCGGGGAGGGGACAAATGGGAAGCCCTTCCACTCTGGAGAGACACACATGCACCCGGGAGGGTGGAGACACAGTTGATTCTCTCATGCCAGCTAAGGAGGCTGCCTGGAGGTTGAACAGGAGGACCTGAGAGATTGGGGAGGGGGGCTCTGAGAAGACAAGTGGAGTGAGACTCCACTGCACAGACCAGCAGGGCGCCTCGAGAGGGTGATGGGCCAGAGATCAGAAGTGAGGCTGAGCCGGGCGTGGTGGCGCAAGCCTGTAATCCCAGCACTTAGGGAGGCTGAGACTGGAGAATTGCGAGTTCAAAACCAGCCTCAGCAACAGTGAGGTGCTAAGCAACTCAGTGAGACCCTGTCTCTCCATAAAGCACAACATAGGGCTGGGATGTGGCTCAGTGGTCGAGTGCCCCTGAGTTCAATCTTCAGTACCAAAAAAAAAAAAAGAAGCGAGGCTGGAGCTGGGGGCAGCCGGGCAAGGCCATCACTTTTCTGAGGATCCCCGCTTTCTCCCAGGTGCCCTGGGAGTCACTGGGCTTTCCCTGAGGTGGGCATGTTTTGGATTTTGTTTTAGATGAATTGTTTTGGAACATGGATCTGGGAGATGCCCCATGTGGAGTTCAGAGCAGAGGAAAGGACGCCCCTTCGACTGCAGTGCCATGCAGGGTTTGATCACCTGACTCACCTAGGGCAGGTTGAGTTCATGCTGGGAATCAGGCCAGACGCTGGGGACACAAGAGTGACAGGGCCCAGTCCTGTGCTTCCCCACAGAATCATCAAAACCGTCTACTCACTAAGAAGTAAGTAGCCTGGCGACAGAGTGAGAACACAGCCGAGGCACCTGCTGGGGTTCAGTCACGCTCGCTCTCTGCAGCCCCGACTCTGCACGACCACAGTTGCCTGAGATTGAATGCCTGTCCATGAGGAGCAGCCCGGGGCTCATTTCAACCCTGACCTTAACCAGAGCCTCGTTAGCACATACTGGCTGCTTCCCTAGTAGAGGCTGGGTTAACCAGTGACCCACTGTATCAGGTACCCAGAATAAAGGTGGCTTTTCAGTTTTGCTCTATAGGTCAATTATCGGGCTTGAGAACAGAGCTTGAGGAGGGAGCTCTAAGCTTCCTCTGCTCTCCTGTAGCCCTCTGTCCATTAGCAACAGCGCTCCCCGGGCTTGGGAGGAAGGCCTTCACCTTCAGTCTCTCGTCCTTTCCAAGCAGGTATATGCATGCACGAAGAGTAGAAAACAGACGAAGACAAGAGACAATGAGTGCCCACTGGTCTAAGTCTTCATTTTCAGTAACTCCAACTGGAAAGGCTTCCAGGTGTCTCTAGAGCAGAGGGCTCACCTGCCTGGAGGTCCCTTTCAGCCCACCTTTCCACACAAGCCATGGGCCAGGGCTCTCAGTTGCACATAGTCGCTGGGGTTGTCCCTGTGTGGGTAAGAGCCCTCCCACTTCCCCTGAGAGCATGGTCTTCTTTGCTCTTGCCTGCGTGACTTCTCAGATTGCCCTGACCAATCAGCCCTTCCAAACTAATTACCAAAAAGGGCCAATGAAAATTAGTGTACAAGGAGATTCAAAAAGAAAAAGGAAAAGACCAGGTTGCTCAGCAACCCAACTTCGTAAGCAGAGGGAGATGCTATTTTTACACTGAGAAGGTGGCTGCAGTTGATTTGGCAGCAAAGTCCTAGGCGAGCTGAGCTCCACCTTAGCCAGGGAAAGGACATCGTGGAGACCTGGAGACAAGTCGCAAGGCACAAGCAGGGCAAGAACCTGTGAACAAGCGCAGCCTGGGGCCCGGATGCCAGCGGGCGTGGACTGCCCTCAGGTCTCAGGCTGAATGCTCTCCTGCAGAGAGGGCTTCGCTTCAACAAGTCCCTCTGAACGCTCTGTGCTCTGCGTATTCCTCGTCAAGATTTGCAAACAGGGATGTGTTTTTGTGATTTTTACAGAATGCCCTCCTACCTGCTGGCCTGGAAGCTCAGCAAGGGCAGCATTTCAGCATGCCAGCTTCATGCCCGTGGGATTCCAGCCACTTCTTCTGGCTGGTTCATGGTGGCTCTGCAGGCATTCTTGTGGACTGAATTAGTGAATAAGTGAAAACTCTGACTGAATATAGTTCATTGGAGCTGATCGTTATTAAATGTCAACTCTAGTCAAATGTGAGAAAGAATACATGTCTCAGCATTTTTACTTTGAGTTGATAACAGAAGTATCTTTCCACAATAAAATACCTAGATCCTGGCAATTGCTGGTTGAAGGCTAGCCCCCAAATTACCCAAGGTGCTTGCACTCAGCCACGACACTGCTGGTCAGTGGCAGGCTTTCTTCTGCAGCTGGGGGTAGATGCACAGGGGCACAGGTTAGCCAGCCCTGTGTCAGGCTCACGTTGCAGCCGGGGGAGGGGGACACTGACAAGTGAATGCACAGATGTTCAGGGCAGCGAGGCAGGTGGAGGCTGGGGGCCAGGAAGGGCGGTGGCCTGCCGTGTCCAGGTAGGTGTTGTGGTCCTGGATGGCCTTTTAACTTTGGGGAGAGACCCAAAGAAGTGAGGGCAGCTGCATATGACTCTGGAGGAAGAGCCTTCTGCAGCGGAGCTGGAGTTGCAGTGAGGGGGTGTGGGTGCCTGGGGCCTGCAGGGGAGGCCTGGAGGCCACCGTAGAGACGGGAAGGCAGTGGAGCGTTCTAGAGCAGTGACGAGATGACCATGACCGATGCTTGCACAAAGGACGCCTGGCAAGGCGGGAGAGAGGCCAGAGGGAAACTCTGGACACGTTGGAGGCAGCTTGGGTGAGGCTGACCCGGGTATGACAGGGACTCACGGTGTGGTAGGCAGAGGGCAGTGCTGGATGCCTCCTGATGGCAGAACCCAAAGGATCTACTCAGGAGTGGACGTGAGGTGACTGTCACCTGCAGAGGAGAGTGGCTGCTGCTGAGCTGGAGCACCTGGAGGCCCCTGAGACACTCCCAAGGGCACGGCCTCAGGGGCCAGGGGAAGGGCACCCACATGCAGCTTGAGCAGTGGGGCTGCAACCTCGCCTTGGAGTCGCACAGAGGGGTGAGCACCTGTCCAGACAGAGCTTCCTGCCTGCGTCCCTGGGAGCAAAGGGAGCGAGCAGAAGCGGAGGAAGACAGCCCGCATGATGGGGTGTAGGCGCGCTGGGGAGCCACGTGCAGAATGAAGGCAGGCAGGTGGGGAAGAGATCAGGGATCAGGGCTCCAGTGCCCCCACGCCCCAGCATGGCCTTGCACCCGCCGTGCACCTCTGCTCCCTCCCTTGGGCTCTGCCCTCTGGGGTCACTATATGCCATTTCATTCTCCATAGCTGGACCTCCTCTCCCCGACAGCAGGCACTGGAAGGTCCCTCCCAGACTCAGCCTTGGATCACTTTCCCCTCTTCTTTTGCCCACACATAACCTCTCTTCCCAGGCATCCTCCAATTTCAAGTCCTCAAATGCAACCCACACGCAAGTGTGTCCCAGTTTGTGGGACATCACCTGAGACTCTCCTCCAAATCCCAGTCTTTGTCACCCACTGCCAGGAGCCCTGGCCAAATGTCAACTATCTGTTTAAACACTTCCAAACACAGAAGGCTCATCCTTTTTCTAGGCAATTTGCTTGATTCTTGGATACTCAGAATTCCATTTTGCTTTTCTGTGTTCTTTTTGGTTCTGGAACCACAAAAATTGCCCACATTCTTGTCCAACAGATGGTTAAATACTTCAAGATAGATAATATATCTCTTTTTAGTTGTCTTCTCTATAAGCATGCCTATGCTTTTTCAGGCATTTAAAAATATTTACTGACTATGTATTATGTATAGAGCATTGTGCTGGATTCAGTCACTAAAATGATGGTCCTGGAGTCTGTCCTCAATAGCTCATAGCTCGGTAGGATGACAAGATGCATCCTACACATGTTGGGTATCCCTTGTCTGCAATGTTTGGGACAAAAGTGTTGTGAATTGGAGATATTTTTTGGATCTCAGAATATTTCCATATACATAATGAAACATCTTGAGTTTGGGACCCAAATCTAAAAGTGAAATTTATTTGTTTCATGTATACATTCTACACACAGACTGAAGTCGACTTTATACAATATTTTAAATAAATTTATGCTTGAAATGCAGGTCATGTATTAGAGTTCGTGGGGCTGGGAGCATCTGTTTTTCCCTTGGGGACACTGAATAAACCCTGTATTGTGCACCTGCATTTTGATGGGGACCCATCACTTGGAGTCAGGGGTGGAATTTCCTCTTGGGGGCTCCATGCCGGTGCTCAGACATTCTGCCATCTTGGAGTATTTGGGGCTCTGGGTTTTCTGATTAGCACTCCATGCCTACATTAGCCAGGATGGGGGAGCTGCTGCAGTGGAGACCCAGCAATGCAACTCTCAACAGGACATGTGCCAGCATGGCGGGTGCCTGTCATGGCCACCAGTGCCTCAGGAGCTATTAGAAGACCTCATTCTTCCCTTCCTAACCTCTGCCATGGCCCCGGCAGGGTGTGGACCTCAGCTCCACAGCTGAGGCAGAGTCTCCACCATGGCAGGACTTCAGCTGGTGCAAATGGAGGTGGGGGCACTCCAGTTCTGACAGGGCACACGCCATTGCTGCTTATGCTCCGGAGGCCCACACACTGACGACTGGCCAGGGGGGAGGAAACAGCCTGGCCATGCATCCAGAATGGCTTTGGTGGACACTTAGTAGCCCCCACCATCAACGGAAGTGGAGAGAAACCAGAACGGAAAGGCTCAGTGTGCAGAGATTTGCACAGGCAGCATCCTCCCAGTTATGGAGGGGAAATAATTTGTCCTTGCATCAGCGTGAAGTGGGTGGAGCATCAGCGTGAAGTGGGTGGGGCATCAACGTGAAGTGGGTGGGGCATCAGCATGAAGTGGGTGGGGCATCAGGCTGAGACGACTCCAACACCTGCAGACGGGAAAGGCTGGAAGGGCTGTGAGCCAGACCAGGAAGGACAGCTTGCCGGACACAGGCAGGGACGAGGACGAGTTCAGTTTCAGAGTCAGAACATGGAAAGGGGTGAATTTGGTTCCTAAAACTGCCATATAAAAGCGCCACAGGACGATGGGCTTAACACAACAGAAATTTGCTTCCTCACAGTTGCCAAGGCCAGAAGTTTCAGTTCAAGTTATCAGCAGGGCCTCACTCCCTCTGCCTCGAGCTCCAGGGAGGATCGTCACTGCTTCCTTCAGGTTATGGCGGCCACAGGCATACTTGGCTTGGATGGTGCTACTCCAGCCTCTGCCTCCAACTGCACAGGGCCATCTCTCCTGTCTGTCTTTATGTAGCCTTCTCCTCCAGGTCTCTGTTCTCTCTTCTTATAAGGACACACTGGTCACTTTGGAAGTATTGGATTGGGGTCTCCTAATGGAGGATGACCTCATCTTGACTACATTTGCAAAGACTCGCTTTCCAAGTTGCAGTCACAGGTGCTGGGGGTTAGGAGTTCCACATGTCTTTGGGGGGAGTCACAGTTCAAGCAACAAACAGTGGGTAGTGGAAATTCAATAGGAAGGACAGTGTAGTAGCAAATCCGGGCTTCTCTGGGAGTCAGGCTAAGGAATTCAGGCTTGTACCTTGGGTCAGGGGCTCCAAGTCCTGGCAAGTCATCAGAACTACCACAAGTCTTCTACAGTTGCAAACATCTAGATTCCACCCACCCTGTGGGATCAGGCTCATACTGGAGTAGGAAGCCTCTGAGACTCCAGGGCACTGCTGATACTGCTGTCTGATAAAGGCCCACAGGAGAGTCTTCCCTTCTCAGATGTAAGTTTGAAGATGGTCTTGAATAGCCACATACAAGTGCTTTTGAGTGTTGCCATTCTAAATCATGCCCCTCTGAAGCCAACTTCCTCCTTGAGACATTGGGTGGCCAGCCCTTGGCATGGCGAGACCTCTCCTTGCTGCTCAGTTTGTTCTTCTCTGAGTGTCCTCTCAGGGTGTCGAGGTTCTCACACTGGACAGATCTGCCCTGGGCTCTGAGGCATGTGGCCTATTCAAACTCCTCTCACAGCTTTTGCACATGAATGGGCTCAGATCCCCCTTTCCCCCCCAGTCCTTGTGCAGCTGACTCCTTGGAACCTAAGATAGGCTTTGACACTTGAACTCCATCTTGCATTCCAGCCACAGGTGCCAGCCCAGGAGGCCTTCCCAGGTCCAGCCTGTCATCTGCCATGGTAGCTCCATCTCGTACATTTGTCATCTGCAGGTTTGATAAACATCTTTTCTGACCTTACTGATGGGAGACTTGTGACACATGACCTTCCAGGCTCTCTTGCTTGGTGCCTCAAGATTCTCAAGTTCACGGTCAGTCTTCTCTTAGGCAGAACTGATGCTCGAAAACCTGCAATGGACACGGGTCATCAGTCTTGCCATGGTGGAGACAATAGTGCAATTCCCGCTGGATGACCTCTGAGCAGGGTGAGGCAAAACTGTCCTGGGACTAGTGGCAAAAGCAATGCTAGGGACACGTGGTGATGGCCAAGGTGGTGGACAGGGGCAGGGAGGGGAGGCATGGCTTCCCCTTAAGGACAGAACAGCACAACATCATCAGCCCTGTAGAGTGGGAGCCACTTTCAGAGCCCAAGAAGAGGGACGCCCCTTGCCCTGAAAGGGTTGAGTCCCCAGCAGTGACAAGTGTGTCCTGGTAAAAAGGAGAAGCCCAGGGCTGTTTCTCTTCTCTCCTACTAAGAGCATTGGGTAGGTGTTGGGTTCTCCTGTGGCTGTCTCCACCTTGTTCAGAGAGGGAGGGGAGAAGGGCAGGGGTCTGGCCTTTGGTGGAGAGGTTTCTTCTGTACTATTCCTATGGCCTCCACCCACACCATCCTCACAGTCTCTCACCTGGGGTCTTGGGAAGGGTCTCGCTGCTTCTGCCCCCAGATCTCACCCTCCCCGCCTTAGTAGTTACCAAGAGGCTTGGTGTGGAGCTTGCATAGGCCAGGGTCAGCGGCTATGGTTCAGAACATGAATGAACATTCTCTTTCCAGCAATCTTCCTCCTTTTTCCTCCCAGATACCTTGTGCCTGGGACATATGGGGCAAGGTGGGTGGAGACCATGTTTGCAGAGGGCTCTGGAAAATGGACCCTGGCAGCTGCAATTCCCAAACCCGCATCACCTCCAAACGAGCATGAGGGTCTGCAGACGGAGCCTGATTGCTAGGTGCTCCTGAGGGCTAAGGACTACCAGGAATAAAGAGTGTGTCTTCTGTTGCCTGGAATGGGAAAAGATGCGCCGTGACTACTGCTGCAGCTGCTCAGCCACTTGCTTACGATTATTTATGTCCATTCGACTGTGGAGAAGGAAACAAATAGGAAGACATAAGAAGAACAGCCTCTCCCCCACACTCCTGCCAAGCTCCCTGGCTCTCATTCCCTGCAGAGTGGAGCAGGCTTGTGGCCTGAGACAGCAGTCCTGTCCCCTGGCATAGGCAGGAGCAGAAGGGACCAGGGCCAGGTTGCAGTGATTGCTCTAGACTGGGTGGGGACAAGAGACCCGCCAGGAGGCACCACATGACCTTTAGACTTTTAGGACCCAGGCAGCTGGTTCTTTTGGACTGAACCCCAGAGGCTGGGAGCCCTGGCTCTGGCCACCCCCTGCAGTCCTGAGGTGGAGAAACAGCCCCAGCATGGAGGTGAAAGGGAGTGGTGCTGAGTGACAAAGAGCCCCTGGGCCCAGTGACACATTGGGTTCCAGGTCAGTCCAGCCCAAGCTGATGAGCTTCTCAGTACGTGAGCCAGCACGCCTCAGCTGATGCGCACGCAGGAGAAACGCTTTACCCAAGGAGCTTTCGCAATGTAGAGTGACTTTCAAATTGTTTGAAAAGGCCTTTAATTATCCTCAGAACTGGACATAGAGTGGAAGCCCGATGTGGGATACAACGTGCCATGGTCTCAGGTCACCAGGGGGGCTTAGCCCCTATTCAGGGGCTGCAACCCTAGGCCTACCACAAGGTGAAGATTTTCCTATCTTATAAAGAAAATCTGCTGGAAAGAAACGATACTAGGGTGTCAGGGACATGTTCTGTTTCCTTCTAGAATCTGAGGCAGTGTGAGAAAAAGTCCAGCAGGGGCAGCAGGTGAGCCTGGCTCCACATGGACTTGCCCTGTCTGCTCTGCGGGGTCCCCTGGGCAATGCAGAAATGAGACTCTTTTCTTCGAGAGGGGCGAGAATGAGCTCTTTGCCCCTGGGCGGCGTCGTGTTTGAAGTGAAGGGATCTGGCGTCTTCCGTGAGGACTCACACAGCTCTGTTCTGGTGCTCCCCTCTGCCTTTACGAGGTTTTAATTTCTCAGTGAAAAGCAGGACGTTGCTGGGCACAGGCCAGGGCCCCGCAGAGAAATATGGGCACGTGACAGGGGTTTCCTCCACCTGCCTGGAGGAAACTTGTGTCTTCACTGTGAGAAGGATGCAGTAGCCAGCACACTCAGCAACTTCTAGAGATGCCTCAGAGTGCAGGACGACAACGGGGACTTAGGACACCAGTCAATGGCCAAAGCGATTATCCCAGGGAAGCCCGTCTATCTACCCCAAACTTTTCCTTCTTCAAAAGTGAGTGCCACTGAGGAACTCCCATGCCGTCAGGCTTCCTCCTGCTGGGGATCTTCCCAGCACTTTCTACCACCAGTGGAGAGGACTAGCAGTCCTTAGTGCCTAGCTGGTGCAAAGTCTGAGGGAGCGCTGTTATCTTATGACAGCACAGGCCCCTAGTGCCTGTGTGGAAGACTGAATCAAATCAGCTAAAGTCACAGGAAACTGCTCTGAGGGATGAGAGAGTGGATGGAACGATGGAATCTGAGCCTCTTGGGTCCCTTCCCGGAGCAGTTCATGGGCTGGAGGGTCTAGAGGGTCCTCAGGGTCTCTCAGCTACAGGGAATACCCTGGTGCAGGGACACTAAGGTAGTGAAAGGAGAAGTTTCTAGATGGTTACTTGCTGCTGGTAAGAAGGGGAATGCTCTGAGGAAGTGCCAGTTTGGAAAACTTTTCTTTCCCAGCTGCCCGGATGGGGTTCCAGCTGAGATGTCTCATGAACTCTGTCCAGAGCACTTGGTGGCCTCCCACTCCAGATGTTCACATGGAGACCCACTTAAGTGTACTGTTTTAGTCAGCTTTTTTACTGCTGTGGCTAATGACCCCACCAGAGCAATTTTAGGGGAGGAAAAGCTTATGTGAGGGCTCACAGTTCCAGAGGTCTCAATCCATAGACAGCAGGCTCCGTTCCTCAGGCTTGAGGTGAGGCAGGAGGACATCATGGAGGGAGAGTGTGACAGAGGGAAGCAGCTTACATGACAATCAGAAGCAGAGAGAGACTCACTCTCCAGATACAAATATATACCCCAAAGCCAGGTTCCTAGTGCCCCACCTCCTCTAGCCACACCCTACCCGCCTCCAGCCACCACCCAGTTGTTCCCATCAGGGATCAGTTCGCTGATTAGGTTAAGGCTGTAACCCAATCATGTCTCCTCCAAACCCTCTCTCATTCTCACACATGAGTTTTGGGGGGACACCTCACATCCAGACCATAACGTACCAAATGGCACGGCACAACCCCTTGCTTTTCTTCTGTAATAACTGGCATATTTTACCAAGAAGCTGTGAGAATGCCACTACCCAGGGCTGTGTCCCAAATGGACACACTCACTAGGAAACAACTAGCCACAGGGTGTCGCTGTTTAAATAACAATTCACAAGAACAGTGCTCTAATCAAGGCCAGAGCGATCTGCAGCCCAGCTTCTCTAGTGGAGACAGGTGTGGTGGCTTACACTGTAGATCAAGCTGGGCTCCAAGGGGCCAAAAGTTGGTTGTTGAAGGATGAGCAAAAAATTAGATATTGGTTTGTGGCCCTCCAAAGCTCAATCTTACCCAACAAAACCTTACTTCTTAGTGCTTAATTCCTCCCCTTGGATTCTCTGAGTATCACTGAGGCAGCATTCACACTGAGTTCAGAAACACAAAATGTACGCAAGGCAAGGAACACGAGACGGTGGTGTACAGACGACTGTGCTTGCAGACTTGATTGATCTTTTCTGTGGGTGCCCTAATTATTTATTTATTCCACCTGAGGTTCATTGTTTTCCTAAATATGAAATGAATGCCTCACCAACACTCGGCCAGCTAGCTCATCTTTAAACAGAGTGCCCTTGTTCTGGAAATCCAATTAAATGTGTGAGATCTTCCATTCTATGCTCTGTGACTCTCCCTCTCCTTCCACTTTCTCCATCCTTCTGTCTTATGTATTTGCTGAGTGACTTTTCAAAGCCACAATTGTTCAAGGCACTCAACAGAGAAGTGGAGGCTAATGACAAGAACAAGTTTGTGTATTCTGCATGACAAACTGAGATGGCTGTAGAACTTGGAGAAGCTGGGAGATGAGGAGGGAGCAGGGAGTTCACAGGGCCCTGAAGGTGACTTGAGCAGAGCAGATGAAGGGTGGCCTGTGTCCGGGCTCTCCTGCTGAGGACATGCAACAGACCAGACAAAATGAGATTGTCCCAATACACTCCAGGCAGGTAGTGTAGTGAGGCTGTGAGCATCAGGTGGGAAAGGGTGGGCTGGTAGAAGTCCTTCACTCTGATGGCTTGAGGTCTAGGGAAGGCAAGCACCTGAGCCCAGAAAGCAGGCCTGTCTTCAGAGCCATCTTTCATTTCACTAATTCTCTCTTCAGCTGTGTCTAATCCACTGCTGAACCCTCATATTGATTGTTGCTTTTAAAAATGATTTATTTTTAAATCTCCCCAATCTTTAGTTTCTATGCTTTGCTGGTGGTGTCATTTTTTTCTTTATTCTTGAAACATAGTAAGCATGTGTTTGTTCACTTAGAACTCCAGTGGGTTTCACACTGGTTATTCCCATTTTGGAGGGGTGAAGGGATGGATTCTGTCATCCTTGGGCTCTGTACCTCCCGCTCAACTTGCTGTTCCTTGTGTGGGCTCCTGTGCAGTGTGGTCCCACCCTTCCTGGGCCAGAAGATCTGAGTGGAGGTGTGTCTCCAGAGAGGACCTTCCTTCTGGTTTTGCAATCACGCGGCAGTGCCACCCATCTACAACCCTTTAAAGCAGGATGTTCAACTTGTGCCTGCAGGGCTGCAGTGCACCCCGACCAAGCCTGCGATTACAGCTTCGCAATGGAGCCACATTTTCCCTCCATAGAACCAAGGACAGGACAGCCAAGTTCCCCTGTGTCCTTGGTGGGTCGGGTTGTTCCCGTTTACACTCGGGAACCCTCTTCCGCCGATAGACACTCAGTATGTATGGGGCAGCGCAATGGATAAACCCACACACTGAATGGTACCAAATGCCAGCCCCACGCTTACTCTTGGCTGTCGGGGTGGGGGTGGGGGTTCCCTCTCTCCCTATCTGACCTACAGGGCCTCACAGGCGGTGTCACCCAGCCTGTCTTCCCACGCAGGCATGAGGGCATCTCCGCGGACGGCAGAGGTGAGACCCCAGATAGAGAGCAGAGCGCGCGGCTCACCCGCCGCGCAGCTGAGACCGAGGCCTGCGCCATAACCGGAGCCGTCAGAGCCGCCGTTCGGGTCTCTAGCTGGCGGCTGAGCTGGCTCCCCGCGGGGCTTACAAGATCCCAACGGGATCTTGGGAGACCAGCACCCTCCATCCTCACCACCCAACCTCCGCCGGCGGATGGCAGTTCTGGGTCTAGTCCGCCCCTGTTCCTCTGTTCCCCCGCCTCCTGACAACAGAGTGACCCCGCAACCTTCCTTTGCTGCAGTCTCCACCTTACGGACGTCCCAAGTGGATTCGCAAAGGAGATCTTAATGTGCATTTTGGAATCTTTTTTTTTTTTTTGGTACTGGGGATTGAACTCAGGGGCACTAGACATTTTAGCAGTGTATTTGGTTGTGCGTTTTCCACGCATTTTGGAATCTAAACGCGTGGAAAACGCACAA
>CM053406.1:5743568-5755841 GCA_028644305.1 Xerus rutilus | reverse complement strand
CCCATCGCACCGCCCCGTCTGCCTTCCCACCGTGTTTGCATCCTTCCCCTGAATTAGTCCTGTGTTGTGTCCAGTTATTCCAGGAGCACAGTTGAAGATGCGCACGATCATCTTCTTAAACAAAGCCTGTGCACGGCCGTGTTCAATTTACCCACTCCTCGATCGCAGCTACCTACAGGAGGCGCTAGTCCCACCTGCCTGGAGATCTGTTCTCTGAGGTTCCTCAGCAGGCGTTTCCAGGGACGCTTTACACGAATCCGTTCTGGAACAACAAGACGGAACAGTTGGCATCAACTCAGGTTTCTGTGTATGGTTTTTTACATTATAATTACTCAATCATATTAATTGGGTTTCACTGTGACATTTCCACACATGCGCTGTGTATGATTCAAACAAACCCATGTGACCTAAACCAATTAAAATCATGTGCACATCTTGTTTTTAAAAGCAGTATAGCGGAGAATTTCAGAGGGGAGACATCATGTGGCGATTGGTTCCAGCCCTGCTGCCCCCAGCTCTGTGGCTCCCCAGCTCTGACACTGAGCAGGCCTGACACTGTGTGCCTAATCAGAGGTTTCCATCCAGTGGCCTCTGGGACCTCAAGGAACACAGTCCTGTGGCTCTTTAAGGAGTACTAAGATGGGAACCAATTTCACGCATCAAAATCACTGCCAGGCCTTCTGATCACAGTGCTAGAAAGCTTTGGGGAGTATGCTTTTCGAGTGACTTGTGTATTTGCAGTAGTGAGAAGAGAACTTGCCTGTGTTTGGTGGGGACGGCAGTGGGGCCAGCAGAGAGTAGGACAGGGTTTGTGTGTGGAGTTTCCTGCATCCGCGACTTGGGCAGGACTGGTCTAACCACCTTGCTGTTCCTGTCCACAGCTGGGCAACTGGGTGCAAAGGATGTGATTTGTAGTCAGACCGTGCACTGCTGTCTGGCAGGAGGTGGTTGAAATGTTATTTATTTAAACCTTGCCGGTTTTGAAGGACTGGATTTTTAAAATTAGTTGAAACCTTCTGTTCCTATTAGCCAAAGTACTGCCCAATGTTTTGGTTTAGTGGAGAAGGTGGAATGTACCAGAGAAGCCTGGAATCCACCCCAGCTTCTTATAGAGCCTCAAAATACGTCCAACGTCAGTCTTTTCAAACTCTGGCTTTGTTTCCTGTTTTTCTTGTTTGTTCAAAAATGTGGCCTTTGTGGTTTAAAGAACAAAAAGAAAGGCTTATGAAATGACACGGAGATCCCTTAAACATCAAAGCTTGTGGAATGAAAAAATGCTGGGTGAAGTGTGGATCCGAGAGACTCGTGGACTGCAGCTCCCTAGACGTACACACAGACTCAGAGCTAAGAGGAAGGAGCACTTGCAAGACACGCCTAGGGTCTTCTTGGGCCTGGAAAGTTGGACAAGCGCTTTGTAGTGTTTGACTGAACTCAACCAGCTTCCACGTAAGCCTGTTCCCAATGAAAAGTCCACGTGGCATGGTTTTGCCACTGGAGACTAGCGACACTCAATTCCAGAGAAAAGTGGCACCAGCGTACTAAAGACCTTGGCGGAGGCTCAGAAATGGGAGAATGGAAGGTGAGCACAGACCCTGGACCTTCCAGAAATGTTCGGTGATGGTTGGATGGGGAAGGACTCCCCAAAGCTCAGGTGTGAAAGCATGGTCCTGAGCAGCCAGGTGCAGAGATGGGCTTGGCAGCAAGGACAGGATCCTGAGGGCTCCAACCTGGCCAGAGAATTAATCCACTTGGTGAATCTGTCATTTGAATGAACTCTGTGTGGTAGCTAGGGAGGTGGGGCTGGCCTGGAGGAAGGCATCACTGAGGTTGAGGCCTTGCAGACTTTATCTGTCTATGGACACTCTCCTCTCTCATGAGCCATGCAGCTCCTCCTCCACGCCCTTTTGCCCTGATGCTCTGCCTCACCTGGGCCCAGAGCAGTGGAGTTGGCTGACCATGGACTGAATTTCTGAAACCATGAAGCAAAATAAACTTCTCTTTTAAGTTGTTCTAGTCAGGTATTTTGGTCACAGTGACAAAAAACTGACTTACACATACATAAAGATTCATTTGGGTGGAAATGTGCATGGTCAGGAAAGGAGCCTTTAAACCATTAAGAACCTGAGGCATCTAGGACCAGAGGAGAAGATGCACCTCTGCATCCTGCAGGAGACCCAGCCCCAGTGCATTTACAACTGTGAAAAGAGGTTCCTCTCAACCACGAAGAACACATGCCCAGGTAGATTCAGTTAGATTAGTACCCAGCCCTGGTACTAATCCAGTTACCCCTTGGTTTGGTCCAGTGAGGCCAGAGGAAACACACAGCAGTTTGGGGAGGACAAAGGTGTGCCATAGTGCCACTTCAAAGACCTAATTCAACACATCGTTACTGAGCATGAAATGAGGCTGAAAATGTAGTTCCTGACTCCACACCTACTTCCAGAGGGCTGTGAGGAAGTCAAATGGCCAAAGGGGCCTTGTAGAGTGACGATGAAGAGCACGGACCCCGGGGTCACGGGAGCTTGGGAGGTCACCCACTGCAGCTGGAGTGTTAAATGGGACTAACACTCATCTCAGTGAGTCATTGTGACAGTCTGTTTTGAAGTAGTTAGAAAAGGCCTGGTACATAGCGCTCAGCAAATGTCATTACTACTACTTTTTTAGTTCCTAGTATGTCCCTAACTAAACCAAGACCTGCCTTGATGAAGCCTGGGATGGCCAGGCTGACTTCATCTGTGGGTGGGCACATGCTTCCTGACTTAGGTCATTTGAAAGATGACAGGAAACTTTTGAAATATTCCCCCTATTTGCTGCTCATCATTAAAGTTTCACAATTTTTAAAGTCTTGCCTTATTGGCTGTGGTTTGTAGGGGCAAATATTAAAAATATGTTTTAAAGAGAAAGCTCTCACTCTTTAAAATTCATGAGAGTTGCCTCCTCCTGGGCAGGGGCCCTTGCTCTTGAGAGCTTCCCACTGCATGGGTCATGCACCTGGTCCTGCTCCTGAGAGGGAACGTGGTGGCAGAGGAAGGGACTCGCATGCAGACATGAGTGGTAGTGTTCATTCCCAATTCTGCTAAGAAATGATGGAAGGAAAGCATGGTTCAGCTCCGTGGTTAGAGAGGCCGGTGGAGCACTCAGCACTTGAGCTTGCGTTTCCTCAAATGGCGCCATCGGGAAAGGCCTGCGGTTCCAAGGATTCAGCACTGTTCTTGTTTCTAAGCGGAAGCCTCACAGAAAGCCTAGTCTATAGCCGCTGCAGTAGCAGCCTGGGCTCTGTTTGTGGCTCACCCTTGCAGTCTTGACCCTGAGTGGTACCTTTCCAGAGTGGTCACCAATATTCCCAAGCTGACTTGCAAAAAGCACAGAAAAATGCCACTCCTGTCAGTCAACTTGAAGCAGCTTCACATGCTGACACTGAACTTGATTTAAGAAGTAGCTGGTGACGAGGAAGTTGCTGAAGAACAGGATGCAATTATGTGGAAGATCTGGAATTTCCCCCTGAAACTTTCTGAGGTTTTGAGCAATTTTATTGGCCCACTTCGGATTCATAATATACCACCAGAGTATGCCCTGGGTTTCTCTGCCCCTTGAATGTGGAACCCTTGGGGGGTTCCTGACCTCATGTTCCCTCCGCCCACTCAGTGATAGCGCCCAGCCCCGTTCCTGGGTCTCTTCCCAGGCTAAGCAGCTGTGCTGCAGGAAGCGTGCATACCCGGCCCTCATTGGCCCTTTTCTACAGAAATCCAGTCCTGTGTGAGCAGCTGTAAGCACACACCGTCCTCCTTCCATGCCAGCAGCTATGGTCCTGCCAGCATAGCTTCCTGGGAGGGGAGGAAAGCTCCTGCCTTCTTCCAGCTGCCTCCTTAGTGTAAAGCCCCCAGCATCCCGTCCCTCTTCCCATCTTCTCCTCGTTACACACAATCAGTACATTTTGAAGTAAACTAACTACAGCTTCAAGTTGGATCCATTAATATGAACCAGTGATAAATGGTGAATATTTTCAAACATGATTTCTTCCCATCATTTGCCCTAGAGGATCAAGAAATCCATATAGCATCACAACAGAGGAAAAACAACAGGCCTTTATTTCAATCTTGGGCCTTGCATCTGATGACCTCTAAGCATAAGCAAGTTAAATAATGTGTCTGGCCACAGGTTCCCTCATCTGTAAATGTGAACACAAATGTCCACCTATCAACTTCATGTTTAGGATCGATCAAAATACCACGTGTGATATACTTAACAGACTCCTGAAACCCAGCAGATCATAGAAACACTGCTGTACTTTTATCTGCCCTCTGCCTGAGGGACACCTCTAAGAACAACCCTGCTCTGGTGTTCCTAGCAAAGATCATCCCTTCCCCTTGTTGGCCCTCATGGGCACCCATGGTTGTGCAGAGCCCTGCCCAGGAGGAGAAGGCCGCAGATGGAGGCCTCACTCCCTTGGGAGTACCAGGCCCGCAGTATTCTTGTGCTTTCAGAGCACTTGTTTAAGGACAGCAGCTCCCTGTTGCCTCGGAGAGGCCACAGCCCAGGGAGAGCCTAGGAGGTTCAGGCGGGTTTGGCCCAGGTCCAGCGTGTGGCCAGGAGGCCTCCTCCCGCTGTGACCGGGCTGCTGCTCTTCTCAGCCTCCGTGGCTTCACCTGACCTGGCGCTTCGAACCCCTAGTGTGTGAAGCCAGTTGGTCTATGCCGGGGTGCTCGGTTTCTTGGGCTACTGTAACCAGCACCATAGTTTCCACTCTACAAAGCAACAGAAATTTATTCTCTCACAGATTTAGAGGCTGGGAGTCAGACCCCAAGGTGTCAGTAGGGCCATGCTCCTGCCAAAGGCTCCTGCCTCACCCAGCACTCCTTGGCCAAACACACAGCTCAGGACGCAGCACGTGGGCACCCACGCCTTCGGCACACCACAAGCTTCAGGCTGTGCTGCCTCCTTCCCAGAGGAAAGGGAAAGAAATGCCCGCATGGGAACTTGGAGAAATCAGTCTCATTTCGAGGACTTTGCTTTTCAGTAAGCAATAATTTCTGTCCTCCAACTGTTAATTTTTAAGGGCTTCATGGATCATAATGGAGATAAACTTGACAGGATGTGTTTCCCAACTGTACCACATTGAACTCCCCCAAATTCACATCTGCCCAGAACCAGAACTGTGTATGTGACCTTAGTTGGAAATGAGGACTTTGCAGTTGTAATTAAGTTAAGATGCTGGGTTAGGGAGAGTCTCATCCATTGTGACTGATGTCCCTCTAAGAGGTCATGTGAGGACAGAGATACAAGGAGACAGTGACCTTGGGACAGTGGGGGCAGGGTTGGGCAAGTGATGGCCCCGTCTCTCTCAGGTTTGTGGATCCTCACAAATTGCTCAAACTACAGCAAGGCTAGGATCTGAATGTTCAGCAGCTGGTACTGCAAGAGCAGTTTTAGCAATATTCATCATTTCAAAGATAAAATGTAGCTAATATAGTTGTAATCATTGCTGGATAAGTAGGACCCCCAATTACCCAGTACAGTGACTATAAGAATGAATCAAGTTATATACAATGTAATTTTGTGTCCTAACTTAGCAGGTGACTATAAACCTAAAAAGATGCTGAGAGATGTCATGCCCAGTTCCATTTCATCCCCAAGTCTCAGGCTAACATCTGTATTAGTTTCTTGCTGCTGCTGTAACAAATTACTATGAGCTTGGATCAAAATAATACAGAGTTATTATCCAAAGAGTTCTGAAAAGTCTGAGATGGTCTTCTTGAACTACAGCCAGTGCCAGCAGGCTGCACTCTTTCTGGAGGTCCTGGGGGAGGTTGTTTCCTTGACCTTTCAGCTTCTAGAGGCAGGCAGGCTCACGGCCCCTCTTCCAACTTCAAAGTGTTTGACTCCAGCCTCTGCCCGCAGCCTCACATCACCTTTGTCTTCCTTTGACCTGTCCGTCCCTCTTCTTAGGGACCTCTGTCCTCACATGACCTTCTTAGGAGCCTGTGCTTCCTCTGGGCTCACCTGGGTAATCAGGGGCATTGCTCCCGGTCAAGACTCCTAATCACCCTGGGAAGCCCGTTTCCTTGATAGGACTCATATTCACAAGTTCTGGGATTAATACACGGGTGTCTTGGTGGGGGCAGTGTTGTGCCAACCACAACCTCTTCTGAATCTAGAAAAAGTACTGCTTCTTCAAGATCTCTTAAGTGTCACACCTGCTCCTCGTCCTTACCCTGGAAGCTTCTGCAGTACTTTAGGACCATCGTCCTGAGTGCTGGTGATGGGCAGCAGGGAAGCCACCATGCTTCCTGATGCTGTTCTGACCCCATGAAGGAGTGCTGTTGCCCAAACCCCCCGATGATTTCTCAGTGTCTGGTGACTTAACTCTTCCTCTTAAAACAGCTGGATGAATCTGATGAGCTGGCTTCTGAAGTCAGGTGATTTGCAGGGGCACTCGGCAAAGACACAGGCATTGAGCTCCTGGGGATTATCTATGCAGAAGGGGGGTCACTTGTTCAGTTTTAATCAGATTCTCAATAATTTGTCAGTTTATTTTGCAGTAGGCAGGCGGTGTTGTCTGGTGGAATCTCTAACTGCAATTCAGCTGGGCTCTTGTCCCTGCTAGAGGTCTTTAAAATGACAGTGGTTCCTCAGTTACCCGCACACTGCTGTATCAGTGGGGTTTTATCTGTGTGGTATAGCAAGTGTTTTTCTTTGCAAAGACCTTTGTTTGGGGGCTGGGATTGTAGCTCAGCGGTACAGCGCTTGCCTCGCATGCATGAGGCCCTGGGTTCGATCCTCAGCACCACATACAAAGCAATAAAATAAAGACATTGTATCCATCAACAACTAAAAATAAAAATTTAAAAAAAAAAAAAAGACCTTTGTTTGAATCCCAGCTCTACTACTTTTAGGAAAATAGCTTCGCTTCTCTGAGCCTTTGTTTCCTTTGCCGTAGGATAAAGACAATAATTCCACCTTCCTCAGAAGGTCAGGGTGCAAAGACTGAAAGGATAAGCAGTAAAACACTTAGCTCAGTAATTGGCCTGTAGAAAGCTCTTAGATATTTAATTTCATTAAAAGTTTTATGAAGAGGTAGGGTAGATAGAATTTTGAGTACTTAAAAGATTCTAATTTTAAATGTGATTCCTTTAAAAGATCTCATTCAGATGGTTTCTTAAAAGAATAACATCACTTAGAGGAGTTGATGCATGTTCATTAACTCCATGAGCCATTCCACGATCATGCCAACTTCAAAACACCCTGTGGTGCGTGATCAATATATTCAACTTCTGTCACTTTAGAAAAGATATTGGAAGTGAGAAGAGGACTTCGGTGGTCACTGTGAATAAGCAGGAGTCAGAGTGTAGCAGAGCAGGTGAGGAGGGGCGGCTCAGGAAAACACAATGGGTCACCCTGGAGGGCAGCCAGCCAGGAGGGGGCGGCGGAAATGTGCTCTGGCTGGAGCCTCCCAGGCCATCCCTTCCCAGGTGGAATTCACCAGGGTGGAACCAGAGCAGGGAGAGATCCATCGCTTTTGAAAGGAGACTAAACGATGGGGCTTGGAAATGAGCTTTAAGAGCCACACAGGGCCAAGCGATCCATCACTCATTCTGAAAGCAGATGGGGCTTTAAGGAGGGAACAAAAGCATTTCTGAACTCTTCTCCTGACCCTGACATCAGGCATCCAGGCTTCTGGCTGCTGCTGGCAGGTGCTGCTAAGATCCATTTCAGCTCCCCAGGATTGGATTATGGACCCCAAATTGACTCTCAGTGGACACATGAGGCGCTGTGTGGGAGGTGAGCTTCCGTGCAGGAGCTGTGTGCTGCCTTCTGTCCTTTCCTGGGACTAGGACTTCAGCCCATCTCCCAGCAAACCGGCTCAGGCCAGTACCTCTGAGGGCCACAGAGAGATTGTAGTGCTGTCGAGTCCCCATTTTCGCTGGGGCCTTCTGATCACTTGCAGGCTTTCTGCTTCAGGACGCATAGAGGTCTGGTAGCCACTCTTAAGGAAAACTGGGAGGCTGTTGGGTTTTAGCCACTGGCAATCCCAGATAGTATAGTATAGAAACCCTGATTTCTGTGTTTTTCTGTTCTTGGACAGGACTGGTCAGCAGGACCAGCCCTTCCGGAATCTTCCCTGCCTTTGCTGGTTTTCTCAAGTGCCTACGGGTGGCACCATTTGTGATTTCAGTTTAAGTGTCCAACTCATGACACTAGGTTTCCTTAGGAAGAATACAGACTCGCGGGTCTTCAAATTAGAATAACAAGTCTCTTTACTGAAACATGTCAACATTTGAATTAACTCACACTTGGAATTTCTTCTTCCTCATCTGACAGTATCTATGATGCGTGGGTACATGGCATATGTACGTTCGTTCCAGAGCAGAGTCTCTCTTTCTGATCTTATGCCTCTGGGGAAGCCAGGCCGAGTCTAATTAGTCCCAAAGCCCCAGAGCATCTTCTAGCATTGAGTGTGGATGAGACACACATCACAGATGCTTGTGGTATTAATTCACTCAGGAGCTCCTAAGCAACCCATTTCAAATGCTGATTGTGGCAGCCAGACACATAGATCTACCTGACGTTTTCCACATCCCCAGTATGGGACAGGATGCCCTAGAGAGGGTCTGGGGCTGGCTGTCAGGAATGTGCGGCCCTGTGGGGCTATTGTACCCTACACAGCCACCTCATGCCTCCTGAGGCCAGATCCACCCCAAGAGCTAGTAGAGGAAGAGAGCAGAGCGTGCATGCATGTCTGGAGGTCAAGTAAACAGCAAAAGAAAACAGGGCTTAATAGGAATCAAAAGTAAAACACCTCAGTGGATTATCTGGGCTTTGGTGATGACAGGGACAGAAAAAAAAAAGAGCAAAATGTATATTCTCAGAAAGGTCTGAAATTTGAGGCTTGTGGAAGTCCTAGGACTTGGTGAGAACTAGTGGAATGAATGGCTTTATCCTGTGCTCACTGACTGGCATTCAACACTTGGATTCTTTGGTTTCCCCTGAAGTATTTACAGCATCCTAATGACCATCAAATATCCCAGTGTGAAGTGGAACGGTAGCATAAATTATTGAGCACCCACTGTACATCAGGGGTAAGTCTGGCAAAAGTGGTCATGAAGATGATGTAGATACATAACCCAAGTGGTCCTTCCATGAATTTTTCTAGTGCTTTCTACAGAGATCTCCAGTACAACAGGGTTAAAATGATTGGGTCTGTTGAGCCATAGCCCTGTTATTTCAACTCTGTAAGTGACTCAAGAAAAAGGAGCAGAATAGCCGCCTGTCCTGATGTCACCTGAGTCATGGGAGGTCACTTGTTCTAGCATGGCAGAGTCGGGGCTGAGATGCATTTACTAAGTACAGAGCAAGGGCTGGACTCAGGCAGCTGACCCCAAACCACACCAGGAACCCCATAAGCATCTTAATAATTGCACCTAATTGTTATTCTAGACTTACAAACTGTACATGTTTCTTTGCTTTGGATATATATATTTTTTTACTTTCTGTTTCTCTGTAGGGAACTGATTATATTTTCTTTTAATGAAAATAACAAAGTCCCTAGTGATCTAGTGTCCTTTGGACGAAATCGCTGTCTCGTTTGGAGCCCTGGGAGGTGAGGAAGTAAACGGGGTTATGAGCTGCCTCTGGGACGCTGGCATCCCAGAGCAGAGCAGGTGTGTCCTGCGGGAACTCAGGCGTGCTGCGGAGGACTGCATGGGATTTCCTGGTGGGCCTTGGAATCTGTTTTAAGTGTGTCTCTGCTTCCCATTTTCAACTGCGAGTGCTTCACACTGTGCAAGTCTTTGCATATAAAGATGCGTGCCACCCGACACTTACCACTGGCATTGTGACTTGCAGGAAATTTAGTGATTTTAAGATTGTTTTGCAGTCCTCTTACGATCATTTCTGACAACACTGCTGTGAACAAGCACTCGTGTTCAAAGAGTGACTCTCACTGTCACTCATCTTACGCAAGAGAAGAAATGAGTTCTTACAATCAACTCATGCCTTCCTTAGCTGGTCTCAGGAGTCGAGCCTTGGGTCTGAGATGAAGTACTCACTCCTGCTAAGTCGGCTTTGTATTTTATTTTATTTATTTTATTTTATTTTATATTTTATTTTTGGTACTGGGGATTGCACTCAGGGGCACTCAACCTCTGAGCCACATCCCCAGCCCTATTTTGTGTTTTATGTAGACAGGATCTTGCTGAGTTGCTTAGCGCCTCTCCATCGCTGAGGCTGGCTTTGAACTTGGGATTCTCCTATCTCAGCCTCCCTAAGTGCTGGGATTACAGGTGTGTGCCACCGCGCCTGGCTTAGACTTTATTTTGAAATAAGTTCTCCTCCTCCTTGTGAATAGTGTGCTCCCAAGCACAGGACCGCACACTTTTGCCAGAAGCATGTGGGCTCATTAGCTGTGGCTCCCAACTTTGGATTTCATTCTCCACGTTGTTAAACGGGATCCGGTGAAGACAGAGCGAGGGAAGGTGAACTGTGAAACTGGAAAGACTGCGAGAGGTGTGGCTGAGGCTGAGGTCTGCGTGGGCCTGGTTCTTGCCCGCAGCGGGCTCGGTGCTGGATGCTTTCACTTCCTGATGGTTGTCATTGCAAAGACCAACGCGATGTTTCCTTTTCTCACAACATGCTGTTTGCCAGGACACAGAGCTACGGCCTGAGTCCCTTGTGGGGTGAGCATCTGAGAAGGTGAGTGGGCTGATTTCATTAGCCAAGGACTGAAGCCTAGAAAAATGAGCTTGCCACATCCCGAAGTGACCAAATGTCAAATGAGCCCTCTTCAGCACAGGACGTGCCCCTATGTTGGACCAGCAGGGCAAACCATGGACAGACCCTGGGAGCCTGAAGGACGGTTCTTATTTTAACCTGTTAATTATGTTCCTAGGAATTTATCCTCCCCCAAATCGAGGTGGTGACAAATATTTACATACACGTTTGTTCACATTATATTATTGATAATAGCAAACAATTCAATGTCAAAAAATAGAAAAATAGTTCAAAAATTATGATAGAATATTGTGTAATCATGAAAAATCAAATGGATACATTTTAATAACAGGAAAATGCTTATCATGAAATGTTATATGAGAACTCCAGCCCATAGTCCAAGAAAATTAAAACGCAAACAGAGATTACTAAAGGGTTGTGATTCTTTCTTCCCATATTTTATTAGTGCCTTTTAATTAAGCAGAATAATGAGTTTCATTGTGATGTATCTGTACATGCAAATAGCACCTAGGCACACCTCTACCTGGGTTGGGATACTTAGAATACTCAGTGTTCTTTAAGATGTGTGCTTGACTTTGGAAACCAGAACAATAGGTGGGGAAAGATGCAGATGTTTGGAAGGTGAAGAGAGGGAGCATGGGGCGGGGGGCGGTTCCTTGAGCCACGTGGAGACTGCAGGCTTGACACCACCCTGCCAGCTGGGGGCAGGGAAAGGAGAGAGACCAAGAGGACAGCACCTGGGGACTCTGCATGGCTGATGGTGGCATAGGAAGGGAGGCTCTGCAGAGACACGAGATGCGCAAGGGGTCAGCCAGGGAGGACAGGCTTGGAAAGGTGGGAGCAGTTGGTGAAGCCTGGGTGGGGTGCATGGGCACAGGTGCTGGGACGAGCACCCAGGAGCCAGAACACAGGTGGAGGGAGCTGACCCCACGGGGGACAGCCAGAGGCAGCAAGTGGAGGCCGCGGGGCTCTGGGAGGGATGCAGCCCTGCAGGGAGCAGGAAGGGGAACCTTCGGGGAGGGGAGAAGGTACACAGCCAAAGATGGAAACTGACCTGGTGAAGGTGCTGGTGGCAAGTCCAGAACATTCCACCAGGCTGAGATGGCGGAGGGGCTGCCTGTCAGAGCCTGTACTCCCCCACCAGTTCAACGGCCCTGCTCTTGCAGGGTCCTGCAGAGGCCCCAGCCAGCTGAGCACTGCCCTCAGGAAATGACTTAGTCCCCATCTGTTGTGTGACTTTCTTCCTTGCTTTCCGGATCTTATTGCACCTGCAGCAACCACACCCTAGTTCTCACAGCCCGTGTTCTTAGTGAGGGAAAGCAAGAAAGGCTGAGCATCTCTAATCTGCAATGAGAATAAATGAACTAAGGCTTATGAGAAAAAATGTGAACGAAACCTACAGTATTGTTTTGTCATTTGTTTGGACTAGGGATTGAATTCAAGGGTGCTTCACCACTGAGCTGCATCTCAGGCCCCTTTTTTTTGAGACAATGTCTTGCTAAATTGCTGAAGGTCTTGCTAAATTGCTGAAACTGGCCTTGAATT